>JAJGRX010001457.1:0-409600 GCA_025461125.1 Carex kokanica
ATAGTTTTCAAGATTGTCGAGTAACAATAATTGAATATACCATTCCCAATTCAGTCATACATTTTAAAGTGCAAACATAAAATAACATTGACTTCGCATTGTTCATGAAAAGGTACATTCCCATAACAGCAAAAATTCTACAAGCACTGTTTAAGGCTGAATGAGAAACTTAGCCGAAACCACCCAATTTAGCTGCAATAAGTTGCAATATTAAAGCATTAAAATGGGGCCCTCCATTGCAGCATACTCACCTCCACAAAATTACGACAACCGGTCCCACAACCAACTTTTGTTCCCAAATCTGCTGGATTGAGCATACAGAGACCAATCACATTTGCATTTAACTAGCCACTAAAACCACCAACTGAAAGACATTGTAGCGGATTTGGTCATTCTTTTTTTTAAGTGGGAGTAAGCTAGCTAGCCGCTTCTTTTAAGTGAGCCACCCTCCTGGCATAGTACAATTTAGTGCTGATTGGTGCAGCCAAAATAGCATGTCACTGTTTTCTCTCCCATTTTCCTTCTCGCCTTGATTCCCGCTCTCTCCTCTCCCCTCCATGCCTCGGCCTGCCACCACGCCTGTTGCCAGGTGCATATCCATCAAAAGCCTGACCCAGTTCAGACTCACCAATGCTATTTGCATCACCTGAATCCCTGCTTCCACGCTCTATGCTATCATCATAAGCCATGGCACCACGATCATCAGATCGGTCCCTTGATTGTAGTATCATTGTCGGTTGCTGGTTGAGGTATGATCGGCTTGACCCAGAGAGCATGACAGTTGGCACTGAAGAGGCAGTGGGTCCCACCTGACTACTGTCATGGCCTCTGCTGCTTGATCTTGCACTCCCTTCCGGTTGTCCTGACCTCCCATTTTCTCTCTCCCTGTACCGATCCTCTCTGTCACGCCTAGGCCTGCTGCAAAATTGTACAGTTTTATTAGAGTAGAATCTTTGTACGAGTGTATGAGAAGATAATAGTCAAATACAAACCTGGCAGAGGCAGAAGCATAGTCACGACGGGATGTCCTGGCTCCAGATTCAACTTGCTCCAACTCACGCTGTAACTCTTTCTACAGAAAATGACAGAAATTGTGTCAGTTAACATAACTTCACTAAATTGCCAAATCCCAATAACCTAAGTGTTCAATAACCAATTGTCGTCAGCTATATTACCTGAGTCATCTTTTCCCTTTCCATTTCAAGGTTAAACTGAAGTTCTCTGGTCTTTGCACGTTCCAGCTCCAATTGGTGCTGTCTTTCTATCTCACGCTCTGATTCAGCCGCTTTCTCCCTGGAAAAACTTCCACTATAAGAATTCAAAGAGCAACTGTGCATGCACCCATGAATGGAATACAAAAGCACTGAGTTAATAAAAGCAACAGAACCTATCAAGTTCTTGTAAGAGCTCCATCTCTCTTGAAGTCACCTCCTCGAGATACTTCTGGCGTGCTTGTCTAAATAGGAGCTTCTTTTGTCTCCTAACCACTATTTCTTCTTTAAGTTTTGATCTTTCCCTGGTAAATGTTGAGCAAAATGTGAGCAAATCAGAACTTAAAAACAAGACTGGTAACTACAATTATTAAGTAAATGATTGGTAAGAAAATTAGTTGATCCTAATGGACCTAATGTTTGGAAATTGACTGGACTGCACTTAAATTAATCTTACAAGTCCCGAAGACCACCCTAATTTTGCTGGAGTCGCTCATTAGGCTTCTTATCATCTTTATCATCTGCCATGAATAAAATTTAAATCAACCAAGGGAAGATATGAAAAGTTTCATAACATAAAGAAAAAGAAAAGTTGAGGTTATGCTCTTACTTAATAAAGAAGATTGAAAAGAGCTGCCTTCAGGCGGTTGCCCCGATATGTCTGTCAGTGCTTTTTCTTTTTGAATTAATTCAATTTCAATCTCAGCTTCCTCTAGCTCCTATACTTCACAAATAGATGAGAGCATAAATTTGAAATTCAGGAATCAAGACAGCTTTAAATAAAATCAAAACAAATGGTCATTTCAACCTGTGATCCTGGTCAACACTTCTTAAGAAAAATCAAAGTATGACTCAGCAGAAGCAAAGATGAGAGCGCCTGTTTAAAAGAAATATAATATAATACATCATGCAATGATAAAGAATGTCGATCCAAAATCTGCATAATGCTTATTTGACCGCACACCACTTAAGTGACATAACATAATATAGCATACCTGAAGAACAGTCTCCCTAACTCTTGTAAATCCCAGGGTCACTTGGTTTTACAATTGCACCAGTAGATAAGACTTCTTTCAAAACCTATAACATTAAAAAAAATATATAAGATTAAGATTCCATATTTTGTGGCAAAAATTGTTAGCAGCATAACAATCAGAAAAAAAAACAAACACAATATTTTCTGAATAGAAGGGCTGGGGGGGTGCTCACCCCTTTTGCACTAGATTCGGTCTTAAGTTGACAGAGGGCCTGGCATAAATCTTTCTCCAAATCAGAAACCCCTCCTATGTTTGGATAGAAATAAAGCTGTAAGCCTCAACAACAGAGAGAGTAAACCTCTGCCAATTTTTCAGAAAAAAAACACAGAGAGAGTAAAAGAAAAGAAAAAAGAAATACCAGTTATTGATGCTAGCATGCTTTCAAGGTTGATCCAAACTGCTTGAGGAATCAAAGAGATATCATCATCAGGGGAATAGAGGCATGCATTTCCCAAAAGCAGTAGCGAAAGACGAGTCAGGTGACCCCTCTCTGTTGTCTGAGAAAGGGTTCCCGCTCCCTGCAGAATCGTGTCGCTACCTTGGAGAAAAGATTGTAACTTTCCTCTCTCTAAATATGGAACCCATTCTGACAACAGTACCATTGCATGCTTCTTCAGCTGCATTGATGGATCAGTCAACCCTACTTGAACCACTCTATCCCAATTCTTTGAAGCCAAAACTGACACAATTAATTCGGTGTCAGTATTGCTAGTGTTAACATTTTTTCTGAGCTGCTGTAATGCAACAGACCGTTGCTCTGGTTCAGGATGACTAAGCATGGTACCAAACAAATCAGCCAATGAAGATCCTGCATTGTTGACCTTGAGGTTGAAACAGTTCCCTCTGCCAAACAAAACAGAGACCATTTATCAGTTTGCAACCGCAATGAAGTCTTGGAGCATGAAGACAAAAAACTATTTATTGTAGAGCACAAGCCACTGACCACAGGGCCCAGAGAGAGCTCTTTGGGTAACTCCAGAATGTAGTCAATCATGGCCGAAGCAACATGCCAACACTGTTTTTTCTGAGATGTCAGGATAAGCCCAACAAGTCCCTCAAGAGCAGTAGACCAATTTTTAGGCTCAATGAAATCATCAGCTGTGGTTGTCTCCACAGACTTTAAGCACATAGAGAGCAACGCGCATTGGGCAACTGACTGAGATAGCTTCATTGCCAACTGATGGTGCAGCTTCCAGCTAGCCTCGATAGATGGAATAAGCTGCAAGATTAACTTCTCTAATGAATTCGTTAATTTTTCTATTTCAGGCTTGTTATCACTACTACTCTTTGAAAGTATCAGCAGATTATGATCTGGCACACTTGATTTAAGAACTAAGCTACCGTCATCTTTATCTGGATTTCTCTCGAATGGGGCTCGAATACCAAACAGCTTGAGGCTCTCCACTAACATTATATCACAACTATCTGTGACCCTCAGGAAAGCATGAAGATAGCTACAAAACAAATGTGGCAGGTCCAAAGATATAAAATCTGCATAGGACACCAGGGCTTTTAAGATCTCAGATTGTCTCTTGAACGAAAGATCTGGAAAAAGAGTACCGAGAACAAATATCAGCAAAGGCATCTCAAAGTCATCTGCTTGCGCAGCTTCGGATTCTGTTTGGTGGCATATGATATCAAACAGTTCCTCAAATCCAATCATCTCAAATCTTGGCAGATAGAGGGATAAGCAGACAGCTCTTCCTCACTAGTTGCTTTCTGAAGGAAGTATGACACCAACGGTTTGAGTACACAGAGAACAGACTCGAGGAATGCCACATCAGCATAAGAAGCCTTACACAAGGACACTAGAGCATGTGCCACACGAGGCATTTCAGGCACCATAGCCTCCATGTGTTCAGCAACCACTGACTCGAGTATGTATAAGACAGAAGCTTTTGCATTGACAGCAACACGCCCCTTGAGGCAACCATTAAAAAAGGGCCACAAGCACATGTCAGAAAACCAAGAGAGGATATCAGGCACAGCACTGTGAGGGAAGCACCTTAGCTGCAACCCAATCGCCTCTAGAATGCTCTCTCCAAAGGAATGGAAATACTCACTCATGCTTGGGAAGAAGAGATGCATATCCGGATAAAGAACCTCAAAAGAATCTGCATCAATTTTCTTGTTTGGTGCGCCTTTCATCAGAGCAAGCTCGTCAGCAAACACAGAGAGCAACATAGTGAGCTGAGAGAAATCAGAGGTGAGAAACAGGCGCTCATTCAAGCACCCCTTGCCATAACGGGATACAGCCATCCAACCAAGGAAACGAGGGAGTGGCTGCTTATATTGTGCGAGTTCCGGAATCTTCTCCATCCACGAAGAAAACGGCACCAAGCTCCTGAAATGCAACTCATCTTTTCCACCATCATCTCCAGAGGAAGCCATAACTAATTTCTGGAGTAGGACCCACTGCCTTCTAAACCCATGCAGTCTCTCTACATCTAAATTTCGAACGTTCCTGGCTTTAACTTGCTGATAATACAACGAAAGTTGTGTACTGAGGTTCTCAGCTGAGTGCAGTATAATATCGATAATGTCCTTAGGTGAACAACAGAGTTCGGTTGCCGAGTATAACAGAAACAAAAGGCTCTGTAAAAGGATCTCATGTGAATAATGCTCTCCTATTTGAAACTGCCTTATGATGAAACGGCACAGCAAGGATTGATTATTTCTAACCAGAGTTACCGCATCAGCTGACTGCATGTCCGGCTCAGATATATCTATGAAAGGCCCCTGCTTATCATCTGCCTTTTCACCCTCGTTTGGCAACGGTTCCCCAGGAAAAGCTCTCAAATGATACTCACTTTCTAGTTTTGCAGCTAGCAACAATATATCTATTACAGCTTTGTCTCTCTTATTTTCAGCATTTGTTATTGCAGCCAAGTTGGGTTTTTTCTTAGTGAAATCGTTGTTAAGATCTGACATGTCAGGCCCAGGTTGTTGAGATAATTTTGCACGGAGATTGTTGATTTGATTGACAAGCTCAGAGTTTGGTCTGAAAGTTGTCAGAAAGAAAGGATTCATAAAGCACTCTGCAGCAAGAAGCAAAGCTTCTATTCCTGCTTGATGCCCTTCAGGAGTAATATCAGGATGATTGCATAGATCTAATGCCAGGTGCTGAAACTCGCTAGCTCTTGCCTCACATTCTTGATAGTTGACTAATTGCAGATAATCTGCTTGAGTGTTGTAGTAGTCGGTCGAAAATGAATTGTCTAGCTGAAAATTGATGGAAATGGATTTTTCATCTGGAGAGCCTTGCCTACTTGGATCTCGGCTTGTTTCTCTTGGATGTGCTTCTATTGAAGGGAAACTGAAACTTGCCAGATTGGATTGTTTCAGTTCAGTCGGGACAAAAAAGATTTGATCTGCAAGCTCATCAGTTTTGAGCCCTCCATCAGAGAACACAGATGATGATGCTTGATCGATGCTGCAATTTGCTGAGCTCTTCTGGAGATCCACTTCAGGTGGCAATGGAATGTGCGGATCCAAGATTGAGAGGAGGACACTGTTTTGAGAGAGGGAAAGAAAAGGTCCTTAGCAGAAAATATTGAAAGAAATGGAAACTATACTTTAAGATCCACAGATAAATGGAACTTGAGATTGATGATAGTGCTCATGACAATTCATCCAAGCAATAGTAAGATAAGGATACAGGTGATAACTGTAGTATCTGCAATAATGACAACAATAATATGGACAGCAACCGCAAAATTAAAATAGTGATACCACAATCAAAAGTATAGAAGGTACTTGTTACTGAAGATCAGAATTGAAATTATTAAAACATATTAGTACAATTATTGAAATTTTAAAACAAAATCAAAGTATAATGATATTATTAATTAAAAATCATAATAATATGAACAATCAATTAAAATAATGATATATCAATCTCATAGCTGTAATACTGATTCTGATAGTGATGATAAGTTAATCATATGTCCAGCACTAAATGACAGCAATATATTGCCTAGAGAGAAATTTTATTAGGAGCAGACCTGGGGGCAACAGATCCATTGCGCCACTCAAGCTCCAAAGAAGGCAGCACAGCTGGCTTTTTGACAGCAGCACGGATAACACTAAGGGCGATATCACAATTCTTCTCCTGTTTCTCTGAGAACATAGCAGATACTCCTCCAAACGCAATGGTGTTTTTCATAGGTGTCATTGCTGGATCCAGGAACGGTTCGAGCATCTCCAATAGGAAAAGCAACTTGTTCTTCACTTCCTGTATCATTTTCATTTTACAAGGATATTGTTCAAGGAGCTCTTTGCAATGAACTGGAGCAGTAAGAGAAAATGAAGGAAAAGAAAACTAGTAGATTAATATACCAGACCTTATACTCGGGGAGTACATCATCCAAATGACCTGATATTGCTAGTACGACATACTTCAATGCAGCCCGAGATTGGCTGAGAGATTGCCGTGCTCCCTGTTGATTGGTGTAGAATGCAGAAATTGTATACATGGTTAAGAAAATTGAAAAATTAAAACTTTTCTTTATTGTTACTGCATCTGATGTTAGTATGAAAGTGTAGTGAAATATTAAACTGTAACAGTACCTTGCAAGGAATCAAACCATAGGTAAAAAAAAGAAGTTACCTGGATAAGACTCAGAACTTCCACCAAAACTTCAACAGTGAGATCTACCTGCTTGGGAAATAAAAAATGATCAATATGGCCACCGAGATGTATCATTTTCTGAGAAAAACAGGAAATAGAACCATATCCAAAGAGATACCTTTGCTATAATAATAGGTATCCATGGTGATAATGGCCCAGAGCACAAATCAATCAGCACACATGCTGCCTTTGCCTTGTGTTGAGAAAACGTAAAGCAGACAAAGTTTCACCAAAAGTTCAATAAGCAATCCATGTAGCATATGAACTACAGTGCTAGAAGATGTGTGTAAATTTAATTGAACTGCAAATAGACATACATGTGCCAAAGAATAAGACAAAAGGTATCCTGCACAGGCTTGGAGAAGTGGTCTGTAAGCCATTGAGGATGACATCATAACAACCTGCAATTTTGTTGTAATTAGTTCAGAAAAAAACATACATCAGGCATGAAAGCAAAGAAGGAACAATGAGAGTTACAATGAAGATTACAATGCAACAAACCTGAGAAAGAGCGTGATGTATTGAAGGTTGGCTCCATTGCCGAAAGCTATCATCAATTTGGTCAGCAGAAATGCCATTAAGAGAAGGCCGAAGTGCTGCCAGAATAATAGAAAGGAAAAATTCTACTGTCTTAATAAGTTAAACATTTTAAAAACAAACTTAAGATAAATGGTAAGCACAATACACACACCTGGGAGCAGGGCTTGTACAAGTGGTAGGATAGAGAAGATGTCTGAATTACTTTCAGCCAATTTTGAGCAAAGGAGAGGCTTTGTTCATAAAAGTTGAAAGCAAAGCAAAATAGTTATATAAACAATATAACACACACAGACACGTATAAGTACACAGACAACCACAACACAACCACACAGACCGTAGTCTTACCTGGGAAGCAGAAGAATAAAGTACATGAAGAAGACCTTCTTCAATGGAAGATATATCCAAGAGATTAAGACAAGTTGCATCAGAACAGCCTTCTAAGACCTTATAGTCTTCTCCAAACAAGCTTGAGTAGTCGCTGATATGTGCCTGTCCTCCCACTTCAATTTTTTCTGCTTCATCAGATGTCGAGCTAGGCACAGACTGCATCGGCTCAATAAAGCTATGTAGAACTATTGCTACCTAAGACCAACAAATAAGAGGTAAGCAGCTCAAAAGGTATGGAATGACACTAGGTGGAAAGCAATGGGTATTTATTCCAAAACCTACTTTTCGGCAAACAATTCCAAGTTGCTTTTCTTTAAATGCTTTCCTTAGGAGAAGAATAACTGCATCAGAACGGTATGCAACTGAACTAAAAGCGGGATGACCCAAAACTGGGCTTTTTCCTCTCCTTGGTTGCAGCTGAGAATAGAGAGAGAAGCTAATATAATAAGAGAAAATGTAGAAGGCTAAACAAAACTTAAAAATAGAGGAGGTACCAGTTCAAAGTTAGATGACACCAGTAGAGTAGGAGTCGAGGTTTGGTTTTTGGAGGTATCAGAATCAACTTGACCAGGAAGAGTTTTCACACCATCCCTGCAAATTTTATTCTGTAAAGGCTGGCAACACCTCTACATAGCCACAAAAGAATTCAACAATCCTACATATAACAAAGTAAAATAATACTACCTCTCATTTACAAGACTAAGTATTGGATAAAATGGTCCAGCAAGCATAGCAAAAAACCGCACAACACTCTCCATATCATCAGCACTGCTAGTAAGATCAGGCTGCAATTGGAATAATAAGTGAAAGAAAATGATTACAAAAGTGGATTAAGTGAATTTAACTATGGAAAACAGCATCCAAGTGGTGCAATGGGTTTACCTCTAGCTGAGGGAGGAAAGGTACCAGCCTACCAGCAATGTCTTGAAGCAACTGCAATTGAAAAGCACTAGAATCACAAAAATAATATATTACAATAGAGAAATGGTTTGTGCTACCATGAGTATCTTCAGCCAGGCTCGCCCGCCACCCAGAGCAGGACACATGTAAACCCTGTACTGCCAAACGCAATATTAAGTGTGAACCCTGTACAATTTGATTTTGAGCAGGGTTCACACTTATGGACGATGTGGCACACTCTGGTTGGTGGGAGAGCTGGGGGCAGAAACTTCCCAGCAATTGTTAGCACCCTCACTAAATATTGAAAACTTAAATTAGGAGAGATTTAGTAGTTTACTTGAAGATGCAAATCTAGAGCATCTTGTTTCTGTGATGTGATATGAGGTAACAAGTAGTTGATTACAGGAAGCAGTTCAGGTTCCAATCCAGGCACCGAAACTCCAATCAACTAACATGTTCAGACAGATACAAAGTGTTATAAAATGCAAGGAAAATAACATACAGCTAAATGCTACGAACTGTGCTCAAAAGAGAAAAAAAAAAAACTAAAATATATGAATGACTTAAAAGAGCACCTGTACAAAGAAGATGGCAACAGGGTTGCCACGGAGGCAAGACAAGCGGACATAACGACAAGGGGTATAATTCATGGGATACAATACATCACGCTTAGGAGCATCACACCTTGGTCTTACTTTTACAAATGCTTCTGGCTGCACCACATGTCATTAACTCATTAGCTGCATGACGTACGTAAACAAGAAGATGCAAATAAAATAGAATATTCTACCATTGATACTCTTTTTCTCCTATTATGGTCACTATTAGTGGATACATGTTATTGGTTGTTTCCTTTTTTTTTAACTGTTCAAGTAAAAAACCACCAATTTTTACATGCTATAACCAAGGAGCAATCAAAATTTATAGCTTTACAATTATGAGAAGGGCACATGTGAGCGCGGAGTCTCTACCCCCATCTCGATCAGAGCACAATGGAGAGCAGATCCGGTCGTCGGAGTGTGGCGGCTGTGAGCAGATCCAGTGGTAGAGAGATGGGGAATAAGGAAATAGAGTGATTAGGAGAATAGGGAGAATAAGAGTGTAAATATGTAGGAATAGAAGAATAGGGTGATTTAGAAGAATTGAAAAGAATAAAGGAGATCTAGGAATGAGCATCAAATGACGTGTTGTAAATAACTTTTTTTCAATGAAATCGCTAGTAGACATTTAAAGCCACTAACCTTCAAAAAAAAAAGGGAGAGAGCGGCACTTTCAGAATTCAGTTGGGGTAACTGACAAAAAGGAGGTCCATTTAATGTCTCACAGGAACATCCATTTTGTAATTTCATTTTGGGTTTAAAATTCTTTTAGTAACCATAGCAAATATATATATATCTGTAGCACGTCTACTCAATCATATAATAAAAACTCCCAGTTGCAAACTAGATAGCCAAAGCCACATTAATTCCAAGTTACATAAAGGTAGCAAGTACCCTACTATATTACTTATTACAATTACAATAGAGTTTCAGTCGACATAAATGTAATTACTGATCAACAAAGGAAGTAAAATAGCAATGACTTTACATTTATGTCAAGAAAAGAGCTTGAACCTTAAAACCTTTGAGACTGTACCTTGTAATGCAGTCCCGCACTGATCTCCCATTCAAGAACAGACTTATTATGTATCCTTATGTGAGAAAGGAGACAAGGCTTCTGCATGCAAACAAGAAATCAAATTAGTAATGCATCAATACACAAATAGACAAAAGCTGGTAAGTACAAATTGAATTGGAGAGGAGTAGATTGGGGCAGGCATAACGGCAACTGATGAAAACTAACAAGAATAAAACAAGTACAAAACAAGAAGCGTACATGAAGCTCGAGGAGGATCCATTCCTTGGCGTTGGTGGCCGTGGACCAATGGGTGCGGAGATCGGGGTCCGCTACATGGATGGCCTTCTGGGAAGGGGATTCGCGTGACATAGCCTTCACCTTGAAGGGAAGATGCTTCAACCCGGGCTCCAGCTCCGCCTCCATCTCTACCCCCAGTCTCTCCCCTCGCTCTTAGTAGGATGAGAGTTGGGGACGAAAGGTTTGACTGGTGTTACTGTTTCTTGTTCCTTTTTGTATTTTGCTCTGTGATTGTAATCTACTGATTTGTGTGTTTAGACTTTAGATACAGGAAAGGCTGGCCGCCGTGCTACTGCTTGCTGCCTTGTGCCTCGGCCGGTATGACGCTGTAAGAGCACAAGACGCACCTGATATTCTAACGGATCCAACCCAATCTCTGCTCGAGGTCAGGAAACCTCGTCATGGTTGGGCCTAATAAAGCCCATCATCGCGTTCTCTGGCCTGGAATGGCCCGCCTAATAAACCTTCTTCCATAGGGCTGAATGCTCGTATCATGTGTCTTGGAAAATTGCTAGTTTGTTCCGTCGCAACCTTCTTCCAACCTTCTTCTCAACAAGATAATTTCCTTTGGAAAGGATTTTTCTTGGATACTATATAGAAAATATTTAAGAAAGTATAAAATTAAATAGAGTTTATCTTTTTCTAAATATTTTATACATATTTTTTGTATTTTGTTTCCCTACATGTCTTTTTCCGAATTAAATATTTAAGAAAGTATACATATCTTTTTCCGAATTAAATAAAGAGGCGGACAATACGAGAAATGCTTTATTCTCTCTTAGTCTTATTTTTTAGGAAATGACTTAATTTTGAGGAAAAGAAAGAATAAAAATCAGAAAATGACAAATAGGATCCAATGCTCTAGGTTAGGCCTTTTAGACAGTTCGTACTTAATTACTCTAGATATATTAATAACGAAGCCCCTCCTCCCTGGAAATAAAATCTGAATTTAATTTCATAGTTAATAACGAAGCCCCTTCTCACACGCTAGATATAGATTGAAAGTAAATCAGAATTTTAATTTCATAGTTAATTATTATTTTTACTAGGAAAGCAACATCTAAGCACCCTTTCTGGCAGCGGTGGAGCCACGTTCAAAGAATGGTTTACAGCCACTGTCATATTTTAGTAACAGGAAGATTCAAACAGAAATAAATTTGTAAAGATTCTAATGATGATAATCTGCTCCGATTATCACATTATCGGAATTAAAAAGAAATACAATATTATAGCTAATAGGATTGTACTGGAGACATCCAGGATTGATTCCAACTGGACACACGGACTCGAGCTAACAACCTACAAGATGCTACTGCTACTGGTTCTCTTAGAATTGTAATGTAGATATATAGTTGTGCTAAATTCATTAGACTGAGCCAGATTCTCCCAATAAGCTGGATATAAATAAAAAATAAAATTGTATTTGTTCCTGATTATTTACATTGGGCCTGAAGTGTTGATGTTCTCTTCTCTTCCACCGTAAACATCTACAATAATCGAATCCGTATTCTCCCGGTACTTGACTCAAGCAAATTACAAACGGATAATCTCAACTGGACCAAAGTCAATCCGATGCCTACAGAAGCTGTAAAGGTCCGTTTTGAGATTTGTGTCAAGTTAAATAAACTAATCTGAACCGTCTGTTTTTAAATATCTCCAGATTATATTCCGTCATTGAGGCAATTTTTTCAATAATTAATAATTTTATTAGTGGCATACATTGTGAAAATTGCTGTCATGATTGAACATAAATTAAAACTACTGTCGTCTCCCATGTAACTAAATTTACTTATGTTTGGATTATGTGAATGAACTTCACAAACAATGAGCTTTCTCAAAATACCACACAAAATGAGAGAAAAAAAGAAAAAACATCAGTACAATTTTCTGGGGTCAATTTCCATCAATTTGAAGCTATATAGATTTAAATGGTCCAAATATATCCAGCACGTTTTAGATGTTATTTTTAAAAATTGAACTTGCATCTCACTGTAGAGAGACGGAGCTCGCACCATATATATGCTAAATTTATGGTTGTAACGAATTATTTTATATATATGTAACTTCACTTTGGAATATTTTAGAAATAATTATTTCTAAAATATTCATCACGAAGTATCTTACAGACGTATATACAGGGGCGGACCCACATGGTCTCAGGGAGGAGGAGCTACCCTTCTTGGATTTTGAGTTTTAGTGGAGATCGAAACGTCGTGATCGATTTTGTCCCCTGAAATTTTTTTTGCCCCCCTTTAGATGTTTGATTTGTAATTCAGGTTAAATTTAGGATTAAAATTAAAATAAATTTCTTGAATTATGATTGGTAATTAGAATTATAAGTTAGAGCATCAGAAATTATAAGTCAAAACAATAGAAAATATAAGTTAAAGCATTGTTTTTTATCGAATACCTAATTAGTTAATGAGTTTAAACCCAATTAACTATTTAAATCGGATTCGGTATTTTTTCGTCTCCCGACGAAAATCATGAGTGCGCCCCTGCGTATATATGTATGTTAGTGTATGCATGCACGTACATAAATTTTAAGTATGTATGCATAAGAGAATATTGCATTCGTTATTGTGGTTGTTAGACATAACAATATACAAAGCACCAATTTGGCTGCATATATAGTGATATATTATTGACCGTCCCCGATACGCTAAAACTTTCAATCACGTTATATTAACATTTCTTAATTTGTCGACAGAGGATCATATGTACGGGTAATAGTATTTTAATTCATGCTAAAAACTGCTACAGATGGATTTTATTTGTATTATAATTCTTTAAGAAATTGTTTTATTTGTATTTTAGCTAGTCGCTGCCTTTTACTTGTTAAGCTTCCAACTGGCGAATATATAACCAACTACACAAATATACACCGACTACATAGAGACTAATGTTATAATTAATAAAACTAATATTTAATCTAGTCCAAGTGTATATCTATATACCAACTACACAAGTACACCAATGAAATTAGTACGTGGTGTAAACGGATCGCATACTGACGTCGGATAGCAAACCATATGATCTATATCCATTTTTATTTCCACAAAATTATATACAAATTATATATGTATATATACAGATCATATATTAAACAAAAATACGATACAAATTGAATATTAAATCAATACAAACATAATAAGAATTTTTAAAAATGTAAACACCACATATTTCACAAAAATATATACACATTATATGTACGTTCGTAAAAAATAATTAAATAAAATCTCCATAAAAGATTTTTTTTAATGCTTGATAGTGCATTGTCAAGGTTAAGATCCATAAAAGATTGTCAATTGAAAAATTATATATGAACTAAATAAACAAATCATATATACCATATATTACAAATATTGATCATAGATGAAATAAGAGTAAGTAAAATTAAGTAATTACATGTGTTTGTAATAAAATTTTATGTTATATTTTAAGGCTCAAATTAAAGTGATATATGGACCTCTAAATGAATATCCGAATATTAAAAGAATTCGGATCATGATAATTATTCATGTGTGTGTGTGTGTGTGTTCGCTTCTAAATTGAAATGTATATATATTCGTACATGTATCTGACAAATATTCGGACACGAATGGATAAATATCCGGTCAGTTTTTGCTACTAAATAAAATTATAGTATACACATAGGATGTACGTTCCAGTGATAACAAAATTATATGACAATTATTACGATAAGCAGCTTAGCTTGACACTTATTATAAATATAAGGAAAATTAATGAGGATTTGTCCTCTATCACTTCATTTTTTTTTTTTAAAGGCATAAAGCCCATTACATTAGTAACATATGTCTTTATTTACATCATATCCTATAGTTCAGGTGAAAGGCTTCAGCGGCTGAGATCAGACATTTATTCCTGTGACTCTTACCAAAACACGGAATCCTTACAGTCATCAAAGTTTTAGAAAGTTCCTTCAACATCCAAAAAAAAAATCACAGTTTAGACAAAAATTAAGATCCCTGTCTAATTTTTTGGCCAGACGATCATCCTGTGGTCGAGTCATCTTCTTTCTCAATGAGGTGGGTGCTACCGCCCCATTCACGAATTAGTATTTCGTCGACATTAGTTGGTATCCATCCAGTAAGCTCTTGTGCTATCTCTTCCTTGGTATTACCTGCCCAATAATAAATGAGAGCGATTATATGAAAAATTATGGCCTTGTTTGACTTAATTTTCATCCATGTAAAACAAACATCGTTTCTGTGCTTTCAGATCGACCAATAAAAGCATTTAATACAATAGTTGCAGCAGTTTTTTTATTGGCTGGTAAGGTTTGAATAAAAGCTAAAATTTCTCTTAGAGATCTCCATTCATGCGATATATTTTGAAATTGTCTTATCCAAAACCATATTAATTTGCAAGCTTACAAGTAACAAATAGATGGTCTATATCTTCATCCATCTCACAAAAATGACAAGAACTAGAACCAATCCACCCTTTTTTAACTAAAGAAGTTTTAGTCAGATTTTTTTTGTGAGCAACCAACCACATAAAGGCCCTAATTTTTGAAGGAATAGATAATTTCCACCAATGTTCATGTCTATTGTTTTTAACATCTCTAAAAGATTAAAAAAAAGTATATAAAGAATTAACAGTAAAAGAGTGAGAAGAACTCCATCTCCAAGCAATAATATCATGTGCATGAGTGAATGCTGTATTACTAATGATACTTAGTATTTCAGCTCATTCTTTAGCCAAAATCTCCGTTAAAGACCTTACTACAAGTTAAAACATCCCCATGCAAATTTAAATTAAACTTCCTGCACAGATATATTTTGTTGATAACAAATTACATATAGTTGAAGATAGCTAGTAAATAAAGTGCAATGATCTACCCAAATTCTCTATCACTTCATTAGATAGTGTATTAAATTTGTTGTAATTTGAAAACATATTAGTCCTCCATCAATTAAGCTTGATAAATATTATTACCCAGTTTCCTTTTCGTTTCTGGTCAACAAACATTTGACTTGCAAATTGCACGATGTTTTTAAAACGATTTATAAATAAGGCACCTATAACTTATTTTGATTTAGAAAAATAGTCTTTGGTTTAGTAGCAAAGACAAAGGTTTCCACGTAGAAAATTGCAGGTTCGAAATCTGAAAATGACAATTCTAGTTAGATGGCTTGACCTCTAATTTTTACTTTAAAAAAACTTATCTTGGTTTTGGAATTATTTTTACAATTGTCATCTTGTTAATATATCCCTCCCCTTATATAATATCACAATTAAAATAAAATTAAAATATACATTTGCCCTCATCGTTTAATAAACATATCGTAAGTTATTATTACATATAACAGCATGAACTACAACCTTAAAAAAAACAACGTGAACTGCCGTTAAAACTGAACTTGCCATCAACACAGAGTTTCTGATAACAGAGAGAAAGATTTGAACCAAGAGTTAATGATATGGCCATGGGGGACCTGGACGGTTTATCTCTGAAATTGTTCATTTCAAACATTTTAAATATTTTGTTAAAGTTAGTATAAAATAAAATAAATTAGGCAAGGTTAATCAAAATGGTTTTATATATAGCAATTATTTTATGCACAAGAAACAATGACAACATTTTCTCATTCATAATCTTATCAATTCTTCTAAATAATTTTCTCATTAATAAGTTTAGTGAAAAATTCTATGTACTGTTCTTCACTAACAAAAAAAGAACTAATTTTAACTGTATCCGGTTCCTTAACTGAATAATTGAATGACGTATATCAGGTGCACCTAGCCCGTTGGTATCTGTTTGAACTTTGAAGAACTGAACCTACTTTCGCTGCATTATTTTATTAAAAAGGCCTGAGCTGTTAAAATAAAATGTATTGCCGCCATCAATTGACTCAAAAAGGTCTAAAATAGGGGAGCAGGGCGTTCCGATGTATAGCAGCCGTTGACCTGTTGTATAGCAGCCACTAGTACACAAGTTGAACGGCGTTGGTAGTTTTTGTGCGGAATGGGCCAAAAGCCCAAAAGTCTTTCTTTCTTTTTCTTTCTTTATTTCCTTTTTTATTTGA
The DNA here is from genome assembly GCA_025461125.1 of Carex kokanica. Lineage (NCBI taxonomy): Eukaryota > Viridiplantae > Streptophyta > Magnoliopsida > Poales > Cyperaceae > Carex > Carex kokanica. The sequence continues at coordinate 16,673 of JAJGRX010001457.1, forward strand.
CAAACAATGTGCCAAATTTGTCTCATGAACTCATTCGGGTCCAGAACGAAACAACACGACAAGGGTCCGGTGCTCTCTTACCACGGGCTACAGAAACAAAACAAGAGAGAGAAAACCAGTATTAGAGTCTAAATTCGTATCTTAACATAGGTGAAAAGGAACAAATGATATTTTGATATCATTTTTTTAAATCCAACGGCGGAGAGAATCAACAGGTACGATTGGACGCCCTCCAACTCCAAGGCTTTTCGGATGCGGATCTCTGGAGTCAATTGAAACCGGGACGGGAATAGATTCAACCGAACCGAATGAATGGTGGGCCCACATTTTGATGACGGGAAATAATTAGAGCATCTATATCTTTTGTATTATTAGAGTTTCTAATATGATATGGAAGTTTCTAATTTAGTTTCAAAGATGTGGAGGAGGTTTTTATTTAGAAACTATACAGTAAAGTTTCTTATAAAGAAATTGTTTATAAACTCTATATTAGTTAAATAATTAACTTAAATTATTTCTCTTTTTTAATTTGTTACTGACGTAATTTAATATAAACTCTAAAATTAATTTCAGAAATATGAGAGTTAGAAATTTTAAAGACTTTTTAATTTTTAAAAAGTGATTATCAGTTATTTAAAAACTCAATTGAGTTGTTGGGATGTAAATAGTCTTAGCAGTTAAAATTGTTGAATATTTTTTTTTCTGCCAATGAAAAAATGTTCAAATACTTATTTACTTGAGACCAAAAGTTATAAACTGTAGACTCTGTCACTAAAAAGGAACGTGGCAAGAAGTCCATGCTATGCTCACTAAAAAGGAACGTGGCAAGAAGTCCAAGCTATGCACTTAAAAAGAAAATCCAGGCGTCTAGATTTTAACCGAGAATTTTATTTTTACCTAAAAACAACATTATTTTAATATAAATAACCAAGTTTCGGAAAAAAAATTATTTGTATCCAAACCGTAAATATTATTTACGGTTTGAATTTTTTTTTTTTTAAGAGAAAAATAGCTAAAATGCTGAAATGAAATATAACACAAAAAAATCGAATTGTTTTTAAAAATATTTGTTAAAAAATACGCTACGAATAGGGCCGATTTTGTGCTAAAATACGGTAAATTACAATAATTATGCTAAAATACGGTAAATTTACTAAAATGCTGAAATTATAATAATTATGTAGAATTATGCTAAAATACGGTAAATTACGCTAAATTACGTATGAATTGGGCCGATTTTGTGGCATCTTTCATAAATCATAAAAAATAGTAAAAAAATTCCAAAAATAATAAAAATTGGTATTCTACAAGTTCATTAGATAACTAATTTACTGAGCTACGTAGATTGAAGAATAGAAATGAAAATCTTAATCGGAAACTTCAACTGAAGTTTTGAGGCCCTTCTCTTTGTTTTTTGGCGATTCTGAATTTGGAAAACTAGCAAAGCAGTACAGACGCATGCGCATTTTCACAAGCTTTCCGAAAAGTGGTCATTTGCTGAAATCGGACACTTGAGCGCGTTTTATGGCCGTTTAAAGTTTCGTCGTCGTTTTTCGTCTTTTCAGTGAAAATATCATCCCAATTCATACGTAATTTAGCGTAATTTACCGTATTTTAGCATAATTCTACATAATTATTGTAATTTCAGCATTTTAGTACATTTACCGTATTTTAGCATAATTATTGTAATTTACCATATTTTAGCACAAAATCGGCCCTATTCGTAGCGTATTTTCTAACAAATATTTTAAAAAACAATTCGATTTTTTTGTGTTATATTTCATTTCAGCATTTTAGCTATTTTTCTCTAAAAAAAAAAAAAAAAAAATTCAAACCGTAAATATTATTTACGGTACTCTGTTTCACACACTTATGTTCCCTAATTAAGTCACACAAAAAACACAAAAGAAGATAATCACTTAAATCGTAAATGAAGGAGAAAGGCCATAATATATAGCTCTTAAGCAAAGGGAAACACTTTTGATGCCCGGACAATGACTATTGGAACTACAGCCCACTAGGACACAAAGGTACATGAGTTGATCAAAATGGGGTAACGGATAACAATCCTTTGGACAGCCTTTTTTTATATTGGTGAAGTCTATACACATTTGCCATGGACCCTTTCCCCCTGGAGAGAAAGAGATCGAACCATCAATATACGAAATGAGACCTAGACTCACAAGGGTCTATTTCTAGTAGCCAGCCCATGTTTTGTAATTTTTTTCTGAAACTTGGTTAATTATATTAAAATAATATTTTTTTTTGGGTAAAAATAAAAATCTCGGAGATTTCAAGAGCCAATTATCAACGAAAAGGAAATAAAAGATTCTACTGGCCAGTGAAGGGAGGCCCAACAGACCCAGTCACATAAACTCAACTCAAGCGGGACCCACCATCACAATTGATTAATTCAGTTCCGACACCCAACCGGTCCGAATAGGAACAAAGGCCAAGGGTCCTTTCGGGGCCCACCCTTTTCCCTCCTCTCTCGCACTCTCTCCTTATAAAAACTTCTCCGCTCATTTGCAAGACAGTGAAAGGAGATAGCGAGAGAGAGCACCAGAGCAGACCCGGCCTTGTCTCCGCCTCACAATCCGATTCTTCCTTCCCAGTTGCATACTCAAAGGCAAGTATCAATCAAAAACATACCAATTGTCAGAAAAATAATGGCGGGGCAATCAAGGAAGTGGATGATAGTGGTGGCAACGATGTGGATACAGGCTTTCACCGGCACCAATTTTGACTTCTCGGCATACTCCTCGGCACTAAAGGCTTCCATGGGCATCTCTCAAGTCCAACTCAATTACCTCGCAACTGCATCAGACCTCGGCAAGTTGTTCGGCTGGTCATCTGGGCTGGCGCTCTTGTATCTTCCTCTCCCGGTTGTGCTCGTCATTGCAGCCGTCGCCGGGCTTGTCTCGTACGCTGTGCAGTGGCTCGTCGTCACTTCTCACATCTCTCTACCTTACACCGCTGTGAGTACATTATCTCTGTTCTATTTTTAACGAATTGTTAATTTGCCTTCCTTGCTTTGTAAATAAGTAGTAACACTAATCGATTACCGCGGTGCATTTCATCGGAATTAGGAATCGTATGAAAATTTGATAAACGAAATCGGACTAGGCCTCGCTATTAGTTACCGATCTATCCTCGTAAATTTGAGTTGTCTATTTGTGGATTCTAGACTTCTCTTTTCTTTTATCTGATTTATTTATGCGATGGAGCGGTAGAACCGGAGAAGAGAGTGTATATACCGCTGTTTTGAGTAGGAGAAAATTAGGAAAAAAGAAAAGTGAAAACGGAATCCCTTGTCGCATGTAGGAGCCTATTTGAGGTTTGTATGACCCATAAATCTGGACCACATGTGGGTAAAGATACTGCTTCCTTTTAATGTTTGTTTTTATCAGGATATTGGACATCTGGCAACTCCATAAATGAACTTTCTAGATTTTTATGAAACAGAGTACCAGGAAAAATTTAATGCCTGAAAAAGGTTATAAAAATTAAATTATTGAAAAAAAAAATTGAAACCGAAAAGGCTTAAAACTTTGAAATTCTGTCCCTTGGTAAAAATCCAGGTGAAACTTTCAGAGTCTGATCTTCCGTCTTTATTTCAGGCACACCGTATCATTCATTCGTTTCTAATTATGACAATTTTTCTCTTGGCTTTTGATGGAAGAGCATTTGAATTATTTGATCAAAATCGTATCATTCGGATTAGGGAAGTCGGGTTGCTTTTTAGAATGTAAGAACAATATGGCACGCAATCTTCCCAGCTGCTTAAATTTCAAGCGAGTTTATGTAATATGAGGAAGGATTGGATGACATTTTTTTTTAGTGATATTAGATGACATTCTACATTTTTAAAGTCCAACAATCGATCTAAACCTTTCAATATAATGGATATATTAAAATGTGCTTGCAGATCAAATTTTATATTTTTTTTTGAATTTTTTTACTATTTATTAAGATGAGTACAAAAATTCAATGGTATTTTGTAAAATACTTAATAAATAGTAAAAAAATTCAAAAAAAATGTAAAGTTTGATCTGCAAGCACATTTTAATATATCCATCATATTGAACGGTTTGGATCGACTACTTGGACTTTGAAAATGCACGGTGTCATCCAATGTCACAAAAAAAGAGTGTCATCCGATCCCTTCTCATGTAATATATATTTATCAACATCTTACTGTCCAAATTTAATGCTTAGATCAATCTTCTATATGATCCAAATTAATTCTTGAATTAGAACTAAATTGTTCAATGTAGTCCATTTTTATGGTTTTGATCTGAACAGAATTTTTTTGCTATTTAATTTATGAGTTAAGAGTTATCAAAAATTTAACCTAATCACAAGGCCAAGGCCATATGCTAACTCGATTCAATACCTTTTTTTTTTTTTTTTGGAAAAATCAAAGATTTGAAAGCTAATCTGGCTCGAATTTAATAGTTGATTAGTGCTTATTAGTTTCTGACTATAATTTGGGTTTAATGTAACAATTTGATAGTCAGTACCAAGTCCTTAAAAAAAAGACTATAATTTGGGATGACACTTTATATATTATTATAAGTTAATGATTAATGCTTATTTGTTAATAATTGCTCAGATTTTTTAAAATACCAATCGTTAAAAATAAATATTAATATTCAGTCAATAATATATAAAACTATCAACCAAAATTATAGTCCAAAAGGATGCATGATAAAAATATTATCAGTTCTAGACGATTATTAGGAGGTTCTTTAAATTAATAAGCTTGCAAGGATAATAATTAAAAATTGAGTAACTAATTGCAAATAGAATAAAGTTGACGGCCTTTCAATTAGCTAAGTTAGCCGCGCGTCATGGTTGGATCCGGAGTTGCCAACAAAAATGTGGACATCAAATATTTTTCTCTGAACCTTTTTCCTAATATTTTGTGTTTTCTAAATTAAAACGTCCTAGAACTACTCAGATTGATTAACAATCATCTAGAAGCAAAATTATGTGGTTGTCAAGTGAAATATAATAGATCGCCGAGAGATGCATTTTTTTTTTTCTTTTTAGATGAAAGGTAATAAATGGATAGAACCCTAAACGGGTCAATATTCGCATGTCACCTCCAATTAAGTTCCATATTTATTTCTCCTTTCGTATAATGTTCTCTCTTTAATCTTTATTAATGCTTTTTTATAAAGGTATGCGTAAAAGGGCGACAATGTAAGAAAGTAGAAAATGATAACGACAGTAAGCAAATAAAATAAGTTCTGGAGCTGCCTTTTTTTTTTTTTTGCAATCTCATAAAATTAAAATGGTCAAAAAAACACTTTTTATTTGTAAAAAAATTGTTAGCTTAACGGACAAAAAATATATAAGGAGGGTTCAAATGCCTCTATTTTTCATGCCTCCATTATGCCTTCATTTTTAAAAATGTTAATAACTCAAAATTTTAAACTTAAAAGTCAAAATAAAACCATTGGATATGATCTACATCATTTTATCTATGCACGAGTAAAAAATTATGACATTTTTTTGTTTTGGTTGTCATCTAGAGCTTGTAAAAAACGTACTAATGTGGATAATTTCTAGACGTTGATTTTTCAACTTATTGATTCACATAAAAACAAAATCAAAATGTGATAATTTTTTATGAGCACATAGATAAAATGATGTAGATCATATCCAATGGTTTTATTTTGACTTTTAAGTTTTAAAATTTGAGTTATTAAAGTTTTTAAAAATAGAGGTATGGTGGAGGCACAAAAAATAGAGGCATTTGAACCCTCCTCAAAATATGATAAGAAAAAATATTAACTTTTCAGATAAAAGTATGAATAAGAACTACTTTGTACCAATTATTCTATAGGATATTAACAATACATTTATTATTTAATATATTATTATGATGAGACTGATTTATATATAATTATTTTAAATAATTTATATTATTAAAAAAAATAATGAGACCAACAATTATAACTTTTTATATTTCACGATATAGTGTACAAAATGTGTTTAATGTAATATATATTTATTCATTTGTAACATTTTTATAGTTAGATGGTATAAATTATTAATTTGGTAATTACTTGTTATCCGTTTATTACTGGTTAATTTAAAGGATAAAAATAAATAAAAACAAAACTATTATTTTATGAATTAATATAAAATACGAAATAAAACTATTTTAGTTGAAAACAAAACCGAAAATATCTACGTCCAATTCGTATCTTATTCACTAACACTTCTACGTGGACCCAGCATAAACTGAACTATCTGGTTCACATTAATAACTATCGTATTCGCATTAACATTGCTAGAACTCGAAATAGGCGTGTCATTATGCAATTTTGTTCTTATAAGTTGTAACAAAGAAAATATTGACTAGTAAGTGCACAACTACACATAGATCCTCACGAAACTGTTTCCAGGGCGGATTTAATGATAATCCGGGTGTCAGCTACTACGGGTGCGCAAAAAAAAAAAAACTCATGGCTTATACTAGTTCGGAATCAATTCGAATTCAACTCGCCAATAACTCGAGTCAAAACTAACTCGAGTTCGTTGACTCGGTTGTCTCATGAATTGAATCCAAGTTGCCCCAACTCAGTTCGGAATCAACTCTGCTGACTCATTGACTTGGTAAACTATGTAATGTTTTGTTAGATTTTATACTATTTAGTAATTTAGTAAACTTTGTATTACTTAATTATGTATTTGCCACTGTTTTATTATGTAAAATTTTAAATTATGTACTATTTTGATAAACTATGTACTATTTATTTTGTTAAATTTTATTTTGATAATTTTTAATTTGATAAACTATGTATTATTTACGAGTCACGAGTCAACTCGAGTTGACTCGAGTTTGTTCACGAGTTGAATCCAAATTAGAGTTTCAGACTCGAAACTGGATTAGTAATTCGGACTCAATTCGGCTCATGAGTTCACGAGTTGAATTCAAGTTGCCCTCAACTCGGCTCATGAGCAGCCCTATCAGCTACTCTTATAATTTCAAAGTTTTAATTATGTATATTAAATTTTAATTGAATTTTATATTTTAAAATGTTTTACATAGTTCAGTCGTTCTAGTAAAATAACAAATAAATGAACAATTTGAATTCAACACTCGTCGGACTCAAATTTAAGTCTGATGGGTTCTGTACGAATATTGAAACGATCTCGTTCAAATATTAAAGTGAAGCGTAAGGATCCTAAAATGAATCGGACTAACGCACATCCCATTGAATTTGATGAGCATCAGAACCAAATTATTTCTAATGATTAAAACTTTATTTTGCAAACGAAAGACTTAAATTCAAATTTCCCCTACCACATATTGTACATATTATTTATTTTAAATTCCCCACTTATTAATATTTTCTAGTTCTGCGTTACTGTTTTTATCAAATTTCTTTTTTCGTGAGATCAATCGAGCCCGATCCTTTTTAGTGATTTATTTTACTCTGTACTTTTTCTTGTAAATTCTCATTTTGACTTGTCTCAGTTGTATGTCAAGTATTTTCTTGCTCAGTCTTCCTTTATTTATCTAATTAATGGGAGATATCCGACTCTTTCCTTTCACATCGTTCTTTCTTTAATTATTATAAATGAAGATATCCTACGTATCTCCACACCTACCTGTAAAAAAATTTCGAATGCATGTTGCGTGTAAGTATGCGCTGCAGCTATGCAAACTATTCTATTAAAATCATAAACCTACTGTTGTCGTACTGTGCAGCAATACAAGTTTTCTGGTAAATCAGGAGGGATGGGATCTCTAGAAGGTGGAGTGATGAGGAATAAAATGCTGGGAATGGCAAACATAGCCAGGTAGCGGGACAAGGACGATACTGATTCATTTAATGTAGCCTGTTCAAAGCGCAATGCAATTTCATCAAAAAAATTATGAATAGCATGTTGTTGACTGCCTTTCGATTTTGGCGAGTTCCTGAACAGTACTGATATCTGAAATCTAAGTTGGCATAAATGGTCACGCGATCCCTGTTGACTGTTAAGCACACCTACTGAAAAGTACGGAACCTTTTCCTGAAATTTGTTTCTTTTGTGGGGTTACCAGGATACCTTGTCTTTTTTTTGAGGAATCATGGCAGAAGCTGCCAGTTTATAACCAGGATACCTTGTCATATTTCTTTTTAGTTTCTAGCAAATTCTTCACATGAAGTTAAATTTGCTTTGTTCGTAGTTCTCCATTGCATGTCACATGTCATGACCAAACATTTTAATTTTGCTTTATATTTTAATAATTTAAAATACTTATCTCAAATAGTAAAACCGACTAATTGAGTTCTGCTACCATCACAAAACAATTGATTGAAGCCTATTTTTCAAAATCAATTAGATTCAGAAAATTATATGATTGGAATGATTCACTGTCTTGGTTTTTATCACCTATTAACCATATATGTACATTGTAACCTAAAACTTTTTAACATGCATATATTTGTTTATGAAGTAGAACAAGAGTTCATAGTTTCAAAATTTGTACTTTTAACAAGGAATTAACAAAGTAGACTTTTCGCGACGGGACTTCGTCGCGAAAAGTACCGTCGCAAATAGAAAAAGCACGTTTATGACGGTACTCCGTCACGAAAAGTCACTTTTTATCCTCGCGAAAAGTGCCTGTCACAATAAATTGGATAGATGGATAATACTAGCCGAAAAGCTTATTATGATCGTAATCGGGGTGTCAAAAATGCTGCATCTTTTATGTATATATATTTTTTTGTAATTTAAACAAATTACATTAAGCCTCCAATTAAATAAAAAAAAAATGCTTAATTCAAATTATAAATATGATTGGTTATTAACCAATTTTTTATGGGCCACAACATTTTTCCGGCTTTTCCGACTTTTCCGACATTGGTCATAATAGACAAGTAGCTATCTCTCCTCTTTGTAGAAAAGTGAGGATCCATGTGTTGGCAAACGGGCATTGGACTTGGATTTATGCTAAACATTGCATAAAGTTTACGCTACTAAATTTTACTGTAATATGCATCAAATTAATGAACTATTTCAATCCCAGTCCAGCTTGGTTGTCAGTCAGATCATTCATAATTAAACAATAAAGCAAATACACAATTTTATATGCAGTGTGGGCTTTGACTGCAGGTGTTCCTGCTGTGCCTTCTGGCAGGGTGCAGCATATGCTGGTTCAACACCGTATGCTTCGTGCTGTGCATCCGCAACTTCCCGATCAACCGCTCCATTGCTCTGTCCCTCTCCATCAGCTTCAATGGCGTGAGTGCCGCTCTCTACTCGTTGATCGTATCCTCCCTCTCCTCCATCACCACCTCCTCTTCCATCTACCTTCTCCTCAATGCCACTGTTCCTCTCATCGTCTCCATTGTAGCTCTTGGGCCAATCCTCCGACAACCTCCCGAAAGCCTCATTCCACTTCCCCCTAGCAATGCTCACAATGACACTCAGCGCTTCCTTTTTCTTTATATACTCGCCTTCTTCACCGGGTTATATCTTCTATTCCTCAACTCCGTCTCCACTGATTCTTCAACTGCAATCATTATCCTGGCAGGTGCAATTGTGCTCCTTATCCTCCCCCTCGCTGTTCCTGGTGTGATCTTCGCTCGTGAATGGGCACAGAGAGCTATATACTCCAGCTTCCACATGAATGTCCCAGATACCCCTCCTTTGCAGAGTTTCATCTTTAGCAACAATGACGAGTTGAGCAAGCCGCTCATTACTGTTAGAACTGATGAACAGATCGAGAGCAACGGTCATTCTGAACAAGGCAAAATAAGGGGGCTGTTGAGACCTAAAGTGTGGTTGACTGGATTCTGGTCTTGGTGTTATGACATAATAATAGAGAGGAAGAAACTTGTGATGCTCGGGGAAGAGCACAGTGCGAGGAGTCTTGTTGAACGTCCTGATTTTTGGTTTTACTATACCGCTTACTTTTGCGGGGCGACAATTGGTTTGGTGTATAGCAATAACCTGGGCCAGATAGCCGAGTCCTTGAATTTGGACTCAGACTTGACAATGATTTTAGCCGTGTATTCTGCCTGCTCTTTCTTCGGCCGCCTAATCTCAGCTGTCCCAGATTTTCTCAGAGGGTATATAAATTCTCTTTTTTCTTTACTAAAATTTATTTACCTATTTTCACACCTAATTGCTTATTGATTATTATAAAATTCTTGTATCCATAGGAAGGTGAACTTTGCTAGAACCGGCTGGCTTGCATTAGGCCTGTTGCCCACACCTGTGGGCTTTTTTCTTCTAGCTAAATTAGGAAGTAAGGAGGCACTGTATGCGGGGACTGCGCTAATTGGGCTAAGTTCGGGCTTCATCTTTGCAGCTGCCGTATCCGTCACGTCCGAACTTTTTGGTGCCAAGAGCATAGGCGTCAACCACAACATTCTAATCACCAACATTCCCCTCGGGTCGCTCCTCTATGGTCAAATTGCAGCACTCGTCTATGACTCTAACGGGACGAGATATGGCATTAGAAGGATTGTCTTGGTCAATGATACCATGGTAGTGTGTATGGGCAGAGATTGCTATGCTATGACATTTCTTATATGGGGTTGTATCACATGCCTGGGGTTGCTGTGCAGTATTATTTTATTTCTCAGGACCAGATCGGCATATGCTGAGGCCGAGCGCCGTCGTCAAGCTTTGCTTGATTTTGCTTTTTTGGAAGATTGATTGGTCAAAATCCATTTTTCGGATAACTAGACCGTGTTAATATGGTGAATAATTTCAGCAGAAGTTGCCCGGTGCTTGGCCAAATGGTTGAGATTTATCCGCTGTAATCTTTTTCTTTTTATTTAAATGTGAAACTATAGGTGTGATAGCACAAATTAGACACCGATCTGTGCTAGGTCGGCACGAGAGGGTCGTACTGCGGAGATGAGGCTAAATTGATAAAAAAAAAAAAAAAAAAATCATGTGAATAGGATTAGGATTTGTAAAGATAATGTTTAGCCCAAGCTTGTGGCTTGTCTGATTCGAATATAATTCGAGCTCGACTCGTTTAATTAAATGTGATTCATAATTAAATCAAGTTATGAATTTCAAGAGAAACAAATTATAAGCGTAAAATCAGATATGAATTGCCTAATTCTGCCAGAAAATAAGAATTGAGAGAACCGAATAATAAGTATAGTATGATTTTTAACTTTTATGAGGGAGGGTTATAGAATATCCGCATTTGAAATAATAAAAATTTCAAAGGAAAAAAAGGGACAATGTTCAATTTCATTTTTTTTTTTGTCCATTACTATATATACTTCCATCACTCAACTTACAAAAAGTATCCGTTAGCTAATGGCAATATATGTCAAGACTAAAAACTAGAGTCGCTTTGAAACAAACGGACAGAGAAAACGAAGTAGCTGTTTATTGGTGTTAAAAAGGTAGCTAATATTTACATTTTTTTCTGGTACTACATTTTGTTTGGGATGATAGTTTTGCCATGTCAAGATGTACCTAAAAAGGACAATGTTAATAAACTTACCTATGACCACTCTGCAGTAATTTGTTTTCTAATACAATTAGAAAGCATGACTTTGAGCCTATTCAATTCATCAAAAAGGAAAGAAAAAAAAAAAAGACAAAGCAGGGAGTAGGAAATCAATTCTTGGCACAAACAGCTGGTTGATTTTCGTTTAAACATTTCGATCGTATTTTATGCTATTAAATATCAAATAAATTTTAACAGGTGAATCAAGGTTTAATACATCTAGTTCTTCCAAAAATCAAAGGAAAAAAAAGGGAAAGAGGCATCCAATTTTGTACAGATTAGATGAATAGTTCAATACTGTTCTGCTGTAGTTCTTTTGCATCCTGTTGGTATGTACTGGACATCAACTAGTAATACATTATTTTATTCTTACACAAACTACTTGAAATATTCCACAATAAGCTGAAACAGATGAGATTCATTTGGATAATTCCATACAAAAACAAGTTGGGATGACTGATGATTAAGCAGAATATATATTTACAGGTACAATTTCACACTCAAGCACTCAGATTTATGTAAATATAAAAATGTTTAGCCAGACCTCTAGCTAGGCCAACTTTGAAGAGACAACTCTCCGGCGAGCATTGGCCAAGCTTACCTTCTCTATCTTAGTTTTGGCTGAAATAGCATTTCGACCAACTATTGGAGAAGCGGCCTTAGACCGTACACCTGCAGTCACAGCCATGTCCTTGAGGTGTTGCAATCGTTCAAGGGTCTCAACAACTGCTGGCATGCGCGGCCTATCCTTTGGGATTGAGCTGATACATTGCAATGCAAGTGCAGCAACCTCACGTGCACCTTTTACAGAGTATTGGCCGGCAAGCCTCGGGTCCATGATGCAACGGAGTCGCCGGCTGCTGGTTAGGTATGGCCGGGACCAGTCTACGAGCTTCTCTTCGGCTTTTCCTCGGCTTTTGTCCATTGCCCTCCTTCCTGTCAGCAGTTCAAGTAGTACCACTCCAAAGCTGTACACATCGCTCCTCGTGGTGAGGTGACCTGTGATAATTATAATCACACGTAACAAAAGGTAAGCGAGGAAAAAATTGCCTCTAAATTATGCAAGGAAAAGATTGTTTCTAAATTACACAGCAAAATTCCTATTCTCCAAGTCCAAGCTGCAGCAAATTACTGGTAAACAAAATTTTAAAGATGTTATGGTATAAACCATTTTATTCAAGCAGAGTGAAAAGGAAGAACCTGTCATGACATATTCAGGTGCAGCATAGCCATGAGTTCCCATAACCCGAGTGGAAACATGAGTATCCTCTCCTTCAGGACCCATCTTTGCCAGACCGAAATCGGAAAGTTTTGCGCTATAATCCTGCAACAATGAACCAATACTAATTAATATGCTCTGTACTGATTTTCAATCAGAGATAATTATAACGCGAAAAGTAGCGTAAAAGTAAGGACCGAGTCGAGCAAAATATTGGACGTCTTGAAATCACGGTAGATGACCGGTGTCTCGGCACCGTGTAAGAAGGCGAGCCCCTTGGCTGCTCCAATCGCAATTTTTAGTCTTGTTGCCCATGGTATTGTCGTCGATACCCCTAATGTTATAAAAAGAATCAGATCGACCACATCATGGTTATTGCTATACATAAGAAAGTTGTGGGACCAATCCGGAAAATAAAATGTAAAGAAGATGAATGTAATTTGAGAAGAGAGATGTTACTTCTGAAGAGATGGTTTTCGAGGCTGCCCCGAGGCATGAATTCATAAACGAGGAGACGCTCCTCGTTCTCACAGCAATATCCAATTAGTTTCACTAGGTGAGGATGCCTAAATTGTCCCAAAAATATCACTTCTGCCTACAAAATTTAATTGAGGAAATGATTCCAATTTTATACCAGATTTAAATATTAATTGCAAGAATTTTTGTAAAACCTAACAAGCTAAACCGGCAATTTTTTTTAATGGAAAACTAGCTTTTTCACTCACTATCCAATCTATCATGAATATATTTTATTGTCAATCCTTTTCAATCATTATTGAGAGTACTAATGGCCTTTAAATCAGGAAATGCTATGTTTAATTATCATTAAAGTGCTAGCCAGACAAAGTCAAAGCAATTAAAAAGAGAATAGTGCCCTGAAATATGTCAAAGATGTAACTAATCTGCCTGAAGACTCACCTATTAATTCTTCTGTATCATACACAAAACCCCACAATTTGGTTATTTAATAGAGAATTAGACTTAATTAAATTCTTTTACCAAACTCCAGTCCTGCTGGCAAATCCTGGTACACACCTAAACCTAATTGTATATCATTTCCGACAATTACGCTGCAATTCCTATCTAAACACATTCCTTGCATTAAAAAATATATTATTTTTTAAAATGACATGTACAATTTGTTAATTTGATTCTTACCAGCCACTCTCTGTGCCCCTGGAGTCCATCTGTGTCGAGCAGCTTGACGGCGACAGCCTGGGCCTTGAGCCCCGGCCTCAGCTTGTCATCTACATAACCCTTGTGTACTGTACCAAATCCCCCTTCTCCAAGCAAATAATTGTCCGAAAAATCGTGCGTGATTGCCCTCAATTCACTCAATTGAAACGCGTACAACCCAACCCCGAACCTCCCCGACTCCACTATACTATCGCCATTGAACCGAGCAGAGCCGGGGCTGCTCAGCTCAGATGAGGTCTTGAGGCGCCTGAAAGATGTCAATTCAGCCAACTTTTTCGAGAAGTCAGCCCGGGAGGGTCGGCACCGGCTGAGGTTACCTATGACTACTTGATCATCTACGGTGCAACACTTCCCGGCGGTTACCGGTTTCCATGGCCGACTTGCCATTGTCAGTGCTTGTTGTGGGTTGGTTGAACAGAGTGTGAAGGTAAGAGGACCGGGAAATAAAGGTGTGGATTATGGGGAGCTAACCGCTCCAATATTTTTTCAACTGCTCTTAACTACTCTCCCAATACAAATGTGCTTTAGAATTTCTCTGATTATTTTATATTTATAGTTTGGAGGCTTACGTCTTACGTGAGACAAGAGGAAAATAAATCTGCTGTGATTCTCGGGAATCGCAGGACCCTGCGATCCCAAATCTCAGCTGTTGGTTTTTTTCGTGATGCGTGCATGAAAATTTACTTTTCCAAAGTGTTTTCGAGATCCGCGCACAGAAAAATTTGAACCGTTGATTCGGAATCGCAGGATCCTGCGATCCTACCCAGGATCGCAGCAGATTCGGACTCGAGACAAGAGGGGCTACCTGGCGGGACCGTTTCTGGGTCCCACAGGCTCCAATATGGAGGACCGAATAGTACTAGTCTGATTTGGCGAGACGGCATTGGCTAAAAAGTATCCAAGTAATTAATAATAAAAGAGCTTTAATATCTTACTTTTGCACGCAACTTCTGTGTATGTTTTGCTTATTCTAAGAGGAAATTAAAAAAATAATATCATTTTTTTAATAAAGAGTAAGATAGGTAATTTATCAATTTTATATGAGTTTTAATAAAAAGATAATAAATTGGATAAATTTGTGAGTTTTTAAAATTAAAAAAAATAAATATAATATTATGAATTTTAGAGGGGGATACGTAATTTCACAAGTTTTTGAGAGATATAAATGAAATTCCTCCTTTATTCTAAATATGATTCGTATGAGTTTTTTCGAGGAGAGTGTATATATCCCTTTGCCTAATTTACAGGATGAAGTAATTACGATTCGAACCGTGAGATTATATGCATATGTAAAATTTTGAAATACCTTATACACCATATAACAAAACCATCATGATTGAGATAAATGCATTGTACTCCCATAAATCATCTTCAAAAGAAATAGTGTGTATAAACAAGAAAGTTTGAAGTATCAAATTAAATAATAACACAATAGTAATACAATAAATTTCCAGTCGGAGATCGCGGCGACTCCAGAAGTTATTTTGAGAGTCGATTAAGTTCGTCGTTTCATCCGCCTTCCCTCCTCTCACTCTGTCCGGTCCACTCTACTTCACACAATCTGTGAGCAGTACTTCTATCTAATAGATTTGGCCACTGCTCAGTCTCGCTATTCTCTCGTCTCGACTTACCGGATTCGGATGGAGGTGCGTAAATTCGTTCCACTTCGCATGTAGTTCTAGCTACTATCTATATATATAAATAAAGAGAATTTCGTATGTATCCCTCAAAAGTTTCAATATTACGTATTTATCCCTCCAAAATCAATAATTACATATTTATTCTTGAAAATTGTACAAACTCACATATTTGTCCAATCCAACTCTATAACACATCAAATATCACCAAAAATAATTAAATAATATTTTTTAAAACTTTAAAATTTATTTAACAATATTAATTAAGAATATGTTGACCATTATGTCCTTCGTTTCTGTCTCTTTAATCTACCTGAGTTCTCTTCTCTTTAAGGCGCCAAACCTCTCGCATCTTTCTCCAAACGTGCCAAATCACAGATTTCTCCCCGTCTTCCCTCGTCGCCTCTCATAAATTTTTGTCGCCCCTCGCTAATTTAATTTTTCCATCTTTGTTTGGAGAGATAGACGAGATGTTTGACGTCTTAGAGAGAAGAGAACTCAGATGGACTAAAAAGATGGAAACGAAGGGGCATAATGGTCAATATATTATTAATTAATATTATAAAATTAATTTTAAAGTTTTAAAAAATATTATTTAATTATTTTTTGAGGTATTTGATATGTTATAGAGTTAGATTGGACAAATATGTGAGTTTCTACAATTTTCAAGGATAATTATGTAATTACTGATTTTGAAAGGATAAATATGTAATATTGAAACTTTTGAGGGATATACATGAAATTCCCCCATATAAATAAGGTACATATTTATGGTTGATAACCGTGATATTGTTGGCACTCATGTGGTCTTCTTCCTCCTCTTTTTCTCTCTTCCTTCTTCCTCTTCATTCTTCTCTGCTTCGATTTTTCTTTGTCCTCGTCGTATTCCCGTCTGAATAAATCAGACACAAACTTTATCTGAACACGAAAGCTCTCCTGGATCCCTTTGCCTCGCTTTGATTACAACAACATTGTTTTGTGCTAACGACAAGAAATTATGCAAGCTCACAATCTACCAATCTGAGCACGAGCACAGAAAATCTTGCAGGCTCAATATATATCTACCGATCTGAGCACAGAAAATCTCCGGTTCTACTTTTATTTTCTGATTTTTCTTGTCTACTTTTGTAAATGGGTTCAATTGTAAAATTTTATGTACTGATACAAATGTTATATGTACTAGTACGAAACTATGTGTAACTGGTTTGTCCTAATTAATGAAAATATCTACGGATTTTAAACCAACAAAAAAAAAAATTCCAGTCGAAGACTTGTGAGTTATTCTAATTATAAAGGATGGACAATTTTGACCGTAAACAATAATCTAATTTCATGTCCATTTTAAAGAGATACTTCAAAAGATGTGAGGTGATCTTTGAAAACGTATCATCCAATCACATCACAATAAATAAAATATTTAGCACTTGCTTACCAGACTTTCTATTCTATAACCATGCCAGATATATATATACAAAAATGATACTGCGACCCTCACTGTGTTAGAATTGACTGGTAAGGTTCACATTGGAAGGATGTTCACGTACTTTATGCTGCATGATAAAATATTGACTAGAGATGTGCTGCGAAGGAGGGGTACGAAGGTTGATTTATATTGTCTAATGCACAGTGACAAGATTTGTGAATTATATCCGAATTATATCCGAATAATTTTTTTTTTTTGTGATGCCGAACCGAACGCCGAATTATTCGGTTGACCGAACTTTGACCGAATTATACCCGAATAATTCACGAATTTTACGAACTTTTCCGAATTTTACGAATTATTCGCGAATTTTTTCCAAATTTTTCTCAGAATATTTTTTTTTTGGTTTTTTTTTTGTTTGTTTCCTTGTAGGATTGAGATCTCTGATCCGGATTATTCCGAATCATTCCCGAATTATACCCGAATTATTCCCAAATCATGAATTTTTGACTTCGCCGAACCTTTCCCGAACAATTAAGTTGTCACTATGGTCTAATGTGCCGAACTTTTCCCGAACAATTAAGTTGTCACTTGTCACTATGGTCTAATGTGCCGGACTGGTATGCGAGAGACCACTTTGTACCTTGTCCACCGTTGTCCATATGCGAAGGCTGTGTTAAAAATTACTTCACTAAAAAAATTCTTAAAATTACAGAACTAACAAGACCATAATTTCACTATACGGTCGGAGACTCCAGTCCAGATAAATAATCTCAAAGTCCGGTTACATGACTTTTGTTGTGACAAATATTGAAAATTTTAATCTAATTTGATGGACTTTAATATGACCAATGATTTAAATTGCTAATCATACTTTCAGAGTACAGTTCATCTAGTTTATATAATTATATTTGACATGGACTCGATTGCTTTATTCTAATAGACTGTTGTTATGTAGGTGAACCATGTATTTACTATTCACAAAAGGGTGAATATTATTAAAAAAAATAAGTAGGGTTCGCAATTTTTTAATATTTTATACTGAGTCCGAAAACCTTGCAGCATTTGTTGCACGACTAGGCAAATTTTGGACTACAAAAAAAAAATACTTACCAATTGAATACGATTTAATATTTTGGAAGTCTCTTTGTACACTATAAATTAGCCTATATTTAACGAGGACTCAAATACCTCATTGTTTCATGTCTCAATTGTATTCTAACATTTTTATCTTCGATTTCAAAGTCCAAACAAAAGATCTGAACCGCTCAACATAATATACACGTTAAAATGTGTTTAGAGATGAAATTTCATATTTTTTGAAATTTTTTTACTATTTTTTAAGATATAAGAACAAAATCATTATTTTTCAAGAAATTGTGGATCATCTAAAAACAGTGATTTTGTATATATCTTAAAAAATAATAGACAAGTTTCAAAAAATATAAACTTGATTTCTAAGCACATTTAACATAAATATTATATTGAGTGGTTCAGATCTAGATAAAAATATTGGAATACAATTGAATTATGAAACAATAAAGTATTTGATGCCTCCTCATTTAATAAGAATTACCTTTCAATAAAAGGAAAAGGAACAGCGAGAAAATCAAGATGTAGTCCCACTAAATTTGTAGAAGCAGTACTCTTAGCAAATTTTTAAACCAACAAAATGCGAAATCTAATCCTGCCATAAGGATATTATAAAAAAAAAAAAAAAGTATAGCTGAAAGAGGCTAATCGTGTGCCTTTATAGAAATCACTGGAGTGGTTACAATGGTGTTGACGTGTGACGGTGTGAGGTTGTTTTACTAGACTTTTTAGACTTGAGCACCTCCCAAAAGGATAACTTTTGCTTTCTGGCACTCCCTGTGTGAGATGTAAATAGTTGTATAGCGGGTAGTAAGAAAACATGAATCAAGATTCTAGACCGCCATCACAAATAATGACCCATGACAGTCTAATATTTCTTTTTGTGTTTAGTGAAGAAAAAACATAGCATAATGTGACGTGACTGACACATTTGATATATCGTGACGTGATTACGTAATTAAAAATTTATTTTACATGATGTGACTAAAATAGTAAAGAGCAATCACATTATTTTACATGACTATATGTGACATGATTAAATATAACGTGATTGGTCAAGTTTAATTTTTCTAAGATTTTAATTAGTTCATAAGGAAAAAAATAAATTATTGCAAAATAAATTATTGTAAAATAAATTAAAATAAAGAAATTATGTTGAAAAATTAATCACATAATATGTCATATATCATGATCGAATCAGTTTGCATAACGTGTTGTGACATGTCATTTATGATCAAAAGGACGTGTCATCATATTCTCGAACAACCCGTTACATAAATAGCTATTGTTAACTATCAACGAGCTAACTTCTAGAAATAGGAATTTAATGCAATCTCCTACATGTCATCATTGAAGACCCGAAAATCTCCTGCCCTGGCTACCAACAAAGACAGACGTCAGTTGAAGTAAACATCTGGCTTGGAGCATGCTTTTGTCCTCTTGCCCTCTTGGTGGTTTTGTCGTATTCATTGAGCGGATGAAACTTGAAAGCAACAAGCAGATTTTTTCTTTTCTTTTTGTTGCTTCTTAAAAGTCAGAGAAATTTATAAAGCTACTCTGAAGAACAATGTGGGGCATGTGGGCTGTTGGTAGAACTAATCCAGTTATCGGTCATGGTACAATGGGCCTGGGCCGATCAGTTTAATTTTTATTTTTATTTTACCAACATTCAATTTCTGCAAATATAGTTCGAGCCTGATCCATTCATAGCGCCAATTATTGTATGGATTTTATCCGATCTAAGACTTAAGAATACTGTCATCCCATCATAGACGCATGAGAATATTATTCACAAGTTTTACATCTCTCTAATCAGTTTCAAGCACAGATCAAGAAGTCGGAGCTTGGCTGCTTGGACAACAATCAAAATACTCTTGACAATATTAAAAGAAGAAAATTGCTTTACAAAAGTCAGGCATGTAGACATCAAAATACTTTTGAGATGGAAACATCCTTCAGTCATCAAAGATAAAAGACTCGGACCCATTATACTAACAACACATTCGTTATATGCATTCAACATCTTAACAGTCACCTGAGGCCTGAGCTGGCAACCATCATTTGTAAGTCAAAAAGCATGGGCACTTTCCTGTCTCATCACATATGGACAATATCTCAAACTCCCTAAACAAAGCATTCAAAAGTATGTTACAGTACTGCTACTCTCAAGTATCAACAACCCAATAACAAGCTTGCACATAAGGGTATTTAATTTTTTGACCAGTATCACCCTCCAAAATCATAATTACGAGTGCATACACGTGCCATTCCATATAAAGTATCCCCAGTGGCTTTAGAGGACACAAACTTCACAAAGGGAGAAGCTCTGTAAAATGATTTTATTCGTTCAAAGGTTTAATCACTTGCTTCATCAATTGAGTTCAAAGATTTTATTCGTTCAAAGATTTATTCGTCCAAGATTTTCGTCAGGGCCTCAGGGGGGGAGGCAAAAAAATATCGAATCAGATTTAAATCCATTAACTAATTGGGTACTCAATAAAAAACAATGCTTTAAATTATATTTTCCAATGCTTTGACTTGTCATTTATGATGCTCTGACTTATAATTCTAATTACTAATCAAAATTTAACAAATTTATTTCAATTTTAACCCTAAATTTAACCAAATTACAAATCAAACGTCCAGGGCGTCAAAAAAATTTCAGAGAGGGGCAAAGTCGGTCGGAACCAATAAATCTCCATTAAAACTCAAAATCCAGGGGGGGAGCTGTCCCCCCTGGAACCACCTGGGTCCGCCCCTGAGCTCACCACGGTCAGTTCAGACTTGAGATCATAATTTAATTAGGTTTTTAAATGTTTTAGGAAGGAATTTGAGGCCCCATCCAGACAAAAATATTTTCCTGCAACTTAACTAAACTCAGAACAGCTTACAAAATTTGGAATATTGTTTTGATTTTCAGTTGGGCATGCTTGCTACAATACTGCAATTTGGTTTCAGAAGGTTAAATTTTTTGTAACTTACTACTCTCATTAACAACTAATAAGATAGAATCATATACTTACCCTGGTCTCACCAGCAAATACGTAGTACTCCTGCAAATCAACAAAAGAAAAAAAATCAGTCATAAAAAGTTAAAAACATATGAAGAAAAAATGCTAATTTAAAACGAGTAATAAATTAAATCAATCACTTGAAAACGGAGATGTTCCAGAATTGGACAATTTCCAAGAGTGACGATGAGATTAGGCAGCCACTGGGAAGTGAGTCCACATATCTGCAGCCTTCTCAGATTACTGAAGAATGACCCATGGCAACCCAGCAACTCCAGATCATACTGAAAAATAAATTAAAAAGCCAGGCATATTATCAAACACCTAATATGCATGCTTGCTGAAACTAAAAACTCCCAAATTTTCAGAAGTCTTTTGTAAAAGGAAAGCCATAATGTTTGATTCAACTATCAATCATTCTGCATCACTAAATTCAGTACCTGCAACCAGACCTGTGCCTGCTTTATTTTATTATTTTCTGTTAATTTCTTTAATCTACTTATCATGCATTTAATTGGTGTTCTGAAGAAATTAAGGTATGAATGAGGTGCCAACATTAAGCTCAAGTCAAACCATTTAAAACATATTTATATGTCAACGATTGGTATTGTACAACCCAGTCACGGTACAGCTACAGAGGTGGTAAATGAGATGAAGCAATCCATGGAATCCTTGGAAAAAATAAAGAACGTACTATACTTGCAGTCTGAAGAAACCAACAATCAATGACAAGAGTGATGGCTTTCACAGCAATGGACATCACGTGCTTCCATTGATGAATTTCACTCCAAGCCACCTTTGGATTCCAAAGCAACGTAACCTCCTCCAATTTATCAGAGCCAGCCAAGGTAAAAAGCTCAGCTTGTCTAAGTTCCATGCACAACCCAAGAAAACGAAGTTTTGTTACAGAACGCACCTGTATAGGAACATCATAAATTGATGCAGGGGTTTGAAAGCGAATATCAAGAACTTCTAATGTAGGGCTCGAAATCTCAAGCGGATCAGCACACCTCACGTGGTCTAGGCAAAGGTATTTCAGCCGAGGAGAAAAAGTTAGTTCTATAAGAGTCTTCTTGTTCAGTGCAACACAGACAAATTGTAGGGAATCTAGAAAGGAGAAGTGGGGTGTCCCAGGGTTATCAGGCAGGGGCGGCGAAGGAGATCCAACGGCGAGTGGAGTTGATGTCGGGGTCGCGGGGGTTGAGCATGAATAAGAGGGAAGAGATGCGCTCAATGGAGGAGCAGAGTTTGAATGTAGGTAGAGGGGTCCACGGCAAAGAAGGTGAGAACGGTGAAGAAGAGGGAGGGATTGGTGCACCAGACATGGCGCCAACGCCGGGATAAGGCGGCAGTGCGGACGAAGTTGTCGATATGAAGGCGGGAGAGGTGGAGTGGAGGACGCCGTCTGGTAGCTCACTCAGGCGGTCGCGATGCTTGCGGAATGCGGATGTCGCTCATGCCGATTTTATGGGATTATGCTCGGCGAGGGTTTTTACTTTTCAATCATCCATGGGTAGTGTAGTCACCAGTATCTGCCAGTGATGAAAGGTTTATGCTTCATGCCTCCGTTTGGGTCTTGCAGTTTCTCATTTGTTTTTCGTTTAGCCCGGGTAGATTTTGGGCCCGCGATTTATAGAGCTAGTGAAATTGAAAACTCGCTATATTGAACCGTTGAACGCATGTATTGTAATTTTGAGGACACAGAGATTTTTTACACTCTAATATCTAATTTATTCTATTTTTTTTATTTAATAATCTCATATCGTTCTAATTCTATATATACCTAGATTCATTAATACATGTAAGTGTGCATGAAAGAAAACAATTGAAATTATTTATATACTAAAAAGAAAGTTTGTTGCCCAAATTTTTTACATGCTGAATTTTCTTTTTATTAAACACTGAAATTATTTTAAAGTATGTTACACAAGATATCGCTGAAATTTCAACAAAGACAACAACATACTTAGATTACTGAACTTTTTAAGAAGAGAAATAAACATAAATAATCATATTATAATCTGAATACACCATACAAATTTTACAATCAGAGGCCACTAAATTAGCACCAACATAAGTTACAAATTAAAGCCAATTGACGGAATTCATAAAAATATATACTAATTTAGTTGCCTCTGATTGTAAAATTTGTATGATATATTTAGATTATAATATGATTATGTTATTGCTCACCTTAAAATTTCAACAGTTTTGAGTATGTTGTTGCCTTTGTTGAGTGTTGACATTCAGTGTTGTCTTATGCAACATAAAAAAAAAATCAGCGTGTAAAGATTTAAAGTGAATATTAGCATGTAAAAAAATTTGTACAACAAACTTCCTTTTTAGTATATCAATGATTTTAATTGTTTCTTTTCTTGCACACTTGCATGTATTAATGATTCTAGACATATATAGAAATTAGAAGAGGTGAGATTATTAAAGATTTAAAAAATAAGGATAAATTAGGTATTCTCTCTGTTCTCAAAATTACAATATACTCGTTCAATATAGCCCCTCTCAAAAAAAATTTACGATGTCACCATATATACCACACTACATCAATCCCTGAAAGTAAAGAATCTCAAGGTCTTATTTTCTATTAAAATCTCTATTATTGATAAAAAAAAAAAAAGATTATATTTATAACTTTTCTCAGGATAACTTTTAGTAAAACACTTGCTACCAAATCAAAATAAAAGGACACATTTTGGCCACAAAAACAAAAGAAACAGAAAAAAGGAATAAAACAAAGACTAGCCAACTAAGAATGATTATAACCATATATAATTCAAAAATTAATATAAAATATAAAGACATATGGCTTCCCTTTAGTTCATGTGTGTAATGTAATGCATTATTTCCACAATAATATACATCATTTCTGATTGAGAAAATATGGCAAAGAGTTGCAACCAACAATAAGACCTCTCACCTCTCCACAGCAATGGAGCCGGGGTCCAGCAACTCTCCATCGATGAAAACCCCACTTACAATTACAAAACACTCCATAATGCAATACATACAAACACCATCCACCAAGACAGTTTATACACATCAATCCATTCAAACATAGATACATAGGGATACACAAGAAACATACGGGTGACAGAGACGTGAGACTTTATTGTAGAACTCCCCTTACATTTCATTGAGAACTCGATCCATGACAGTTGAAACACACTCCATGAAAGCACTTTCACTTTTTTCTGAAAGTGAAATTATCATTTCTTTCGCCTCACGTATTATTTCCTCAATTTTTGACTCCTTTGTTATGGTCTCTCTGCACATGATGTTGCCAATTTGGAATGGGGTGAACCCATTATGTACACCTTTCTTTAAAAGCATGGTGCCAATCCTGAGTGTTTGTGCACAATTAGTGGAGAGATCCCAGCCATAGGATTTCATAATGGAGATGTCATGTTCGGCATCCAGTGAATTTATGTACTGAATTGTCTCTGGATCAAAATTTTTGCGGGCTTGCGGCCAATAAAGCCATTGAAATGTGCAATCTTCAAACTGTTAAAAAAAATTATTGTTAGCTTAGAAAGAGGAATAGAACAATGAAAACATAGATAGATAGATAGTCATGACCTAGAGAGAGAGACTCACATTTTCAGGCAAGCAATAGCCATGATCAATTGGGACCAGTTTGTATTGGCCATCATCATCCCTACACAACAAGATATTTCCCGCATGGCGATCTGCATTTCCCATGCGTATATCCAAGACACAGATTTTATGCACCTCCTTCACTGGGAAAGCCCCTGGCCCCATCTCCTCGCAACTCCCGCAATTCTTGATGAACTTTTGCAATGACCCGACTTTATAATCTTTGCAATTGCCATACATACACTGTACAAGCATAGTCGGTGGTACGCCAGAAAACCCAATGACATCAGCATCTTCTGATGAGCGGGGCCCGCCTAATGGATGGTCTAGCAGGTATGCTGCGACCTCCCTAACCGCTCCTTCACCAACCCGCGTACCACTTTTGAGACCTTCTCCATTTGTTGAAATGGGTAATCCACGGGGGTTATTCACTGCCATTGGTTCTTCATCTGATGGCTTGAAAATAGACACGAATCCTTGACCTGATAGCCCATGCATGAAATAAGCTCCACCTGTACCTTCCTTTGACATGACAGGTATGTGCCCCTTCTCCAATCCGGCAAGAGTTGACTCAATCAAGTCCTTCATTGGTCGAGAGAACTTGCTTTTTGGGCTTGGAATAACCGGCTCAACCAAAACATTAGGCACCGCAATTGACAGTTCGAGATCCTTGTTAATGGATTGGTATCTAACCTTAGCAGATTTCTTAACGAACAAATGGATCATAGCATTGTGGATATTACCAATGTCATGGATCATTCTTAAATCCTCCAATTCCTCATTATTAAAAACAAGGTTATGGTCTGAAATATCAACACCACTACCATCTCGTTTCGCAATCTCCTTTTTTACATCAGCAACAGTACGACCCCTCTCAACATGGAACTTGAATTCCTTACCGGAAACAGTCTTAACTGTTACAAAACGGATATCCAAAACCCGAACTACAAGATGTAAAATGTTACCATTTACAACACCATAGTCGCGAACCAGTGATAAGTTGTGTGCCAATTCACGGCCGCCAAAAATAAGCTTTTGTTTGTTCACCATGAAGCCTTTGATATTTTGAATTCGGAGCTTAACGGATGAAATGGAGTCAGATTCAAGGATCCGCATTGTCATGATTTCTAGACCCGGTATAGAGAGGTATATTGTTATTGATTCGTTGGTGCAGTTTGGTGGTATTAAGGATTTTGAAAGGAAAGGGGAAAGAGATAATTCTCCCCCTTTGGTTCTATATGTTTCTACCAATGATTGCATTTGACATACAAGTTGTCTAAGAAAACACTTAAGAGAAACCCTACAAAGAAAAATTACTAATCAAACCTTTAAAAAATGATTTACATTCCGATCCAAATTGCCAAGAAAATATATTATTAGAAATTTTCAATAATAACAAGCTAAATTATTGGTATTTTTCAATTAATGTGATGAAGAAAAGAAAAAAAATTCCAAAATAATATTGAATTGGGTAACAATTTAATAATGTAGGATCGATTAAATAAATATGACAAAGCGCAAAAATAGACTGTACAAATGGGAAAAAAATTATGAGTTTCACGGCAAAATCCAACCGAAGAAAGAACAACAAAAATCAAAGCGCCAATAAAAATTTATGGAACAAACGACTCACCGATTTTATTGAGAAACCCCGATATTACACCGAAACTGCACCCCAATCAAGAAAATAACAAAACCCTAGCTCGGAAAGAATGCGACTTTCCAGGCAATTAGGTTCGTTCTACCTCAAGCCAAACCAAATCGGAGCTAATGAAATGAAGCGCACCAATGGCACCGATTTGTCGATGGATTCTCTCACCTTTTTGGAGCGAATCAAGTTGGAAAGGGGAAGAGATGGAGGTATTAATGGGGATAAGTGGGTTGAATAGTTGGACGGTTCTGATTTGGGTTTTGACTGTGGTGGCGTGGCATCTTCGTCCGTTAGAGCGAAACTAGCGCGCGACGATATATACGCGTCTGTTACAAATAGATTTTAAGCGATGTGTATTATAATCTCTCCATTTTAAATATCACTGATGTTATCCGAGATTTAGGAACTGTTTAGTTTTTAGAGAAATGGATATGTCCAGAACTGTTAATTGGAGGGATTTAGAAAGGAGCGTACTATTTTAAGAACAGATGTTAAAATATCGAGTGGTGAGAGAAAACTTTATTATAAATGCATGTTGAGCACAAATTAAAATATTGAGTGCTTAAAAGCATAATTCTCTCTCACTTCTTTTATTAGCTGCATTTTTTAATTAGTATGAGAGAGAAAGGATAAAATAGATATTTATAAAGAAATTTTTCTCTTCGCCTTCAAAAATTTAATTTGTACTCCTAGAATAGCACGAACTTTGCTTTTGTACTTGTATTAAGATCGTTTTTGGATTATTATAGCAAATCTCTTAACAGAGTGTCGATCTTTTTTTTTTAACATTGTTCGTGAATTATATCTATACATGTTATACCAGTAGAACTCCTCGCTCAATTTTCGGGCTCAATTTATTTGAGAAATTGTGTGACGTGAAAAAAACATTATTCTTTTTAATGTCTTATTCGCAGTTTTGCTATATACAGTCAATTGTCTATTACTATGCAGCATATTCTATTTCAAGCTAACATTTTCTGCAATAATTTTTTTTTTTTATGAACTCACTTTAATTGGAGTGTTGCAAAAGTCGCATGATCATGACATTTTATGACGCATAAATCATTTATTATTTTTATAAGCTCTTAATTTACACACTAACTATCGTGCAGAACGCAACTCAACACTTGTACATGCAAAGCGTCAGTATATAAATAAGAATTCAGAAACACAAAAATTGAAAATTTGGAGTAATGCTCCTTCAAATAAAGAAAATTTGGAGTAATGCGTCCAAATGTTCCATTATTTTGGTAATGTAGGAATAGAAATCAACTCGTATTCAAAAAATTAAAATGCATACAAATGAATATAATTTTTAATTATCTTCCGTATCTTTATTCTGATTTGCTTGCACTTCAAGTTGTGTTTGTTGATAACAAAATACTTTATTTTAGTTAGTTACTAGTATTGTATCCGTGTGTTGCAATGGAGACATATTATAAGATTGAACATTAAGATTGAATAGAGAGAAATAATATAAATAGCAGAAAAAGAAACAACAAATGGTTGTTATAATTCAACAACATGTGCATGTCAATGCCTACACAAGTTTTTTTAATATTTTTTTCAGGATTTTTACAACACAAATAGGGCTCGAAAAAAAGCTCGTGGCTCGATCATGACTCGCTCGCTAACAGCTCGCTCGTTATTAGACTGAGCTGGAGCCTAGCTCGCTTGCCACTAACTCAGTCCAGAATTAACGAGTTCAAGTTGGGGCCTAACTCGCAAGCTAGCTCGACTAGGTATCAATTTGTGAATTTGTATGAATTTGTTTGTATTTTATAGAGTTGGAAAGCTGATAGCCGTATTCAAGAAAAACTCTCCCCCGCTTGGTCCTAATCCACGGGTCAGGAAGGGCAGGCCCTTTCACCTTTCTCCTTCTATCTATTCTGCCCATTTCCACATATTAAAGGTCACCCGCTACTGATAGATAGACTCCTAAACTAGGCTAGCATTTTTTGCCAGTCAAAAGTCAGAGGGAAGCATAATATAGGCTGCCTTGGCAAAAGTATAGTAATTGAATCTTATCCCTACTTCCAAAGCGCTCGTGGCATTAGTCCTACTTCTCAAAGAAAGCCTGGGAAGACTGGCCTTAGGGAAAGAGTTTAGGTGTGGGTCAGATAAGATGTACCTTTTCCTTCAACTCAACGTTGTCTATGTAGTGACGTGCTTTTCAATAGTGTGCTTAGACTTTGAAAGAGAGTGTGGCTTTGGTGGGGATATATCGTCCTCGTTATCTATGCCAGGTAAGGTTGGAACAAATTCAATAAGAATGAATGTAGTTTCCTCTGATCCAGCAGTAATAAGAGACGTACGCTTTGAAAGCATTTCGTTCCTCTTCGAGTCCTGAATTTAATAATTCTTTTTAAAACTTATTTGAAAATTTTGTAAAATTTGTAAAAACAGCTCGGTCCAGCTTAATCCAAAAAGTTTGTAAATTTATTTTCTTCTTAAAACAAGATCCAGTCAAACCCACTGAGCCAGCTTGCAAGCTAGCTCGGTCTAGCTCGTGACGATTTTAAACTTTGATTTCAGTTTTGACCCCAAAACACAAATGGACGAGCCAGCTCATTGCCACCCCTAAACACAAATGAAAAATATATACTAAATTCGAAGATGAATAGGAACAAATAATTGTTTTATTTCTTCATTCAACGCAGATGGTAAATTTTTATTTATTTATTCACTTGATGGTGTCATAGGAATGTGATTTGCCTTACTATTTATACAATGAAAACAAAGACAAATCGTTTGATCTACAACAAACGAATCAAATATATATAACATGAAAAAAATTCTTGAAATGTCATTATTAGTGTGATCTCTTTCGATTTAATCTAACATTTGTGAAAATGAACAAACAAAATATGAAAAACAGAGTTCTCTGATTCATAATGTTGATTTCATAAACCTTTATAGTGATGTCAAGTCTCCATTTTTACAAATATACATGGCCCCATTGACAGAGCAAGAAATTCATGGAACGAGCTTAAAATTATCTAAAATACAAATACAAGTACTAACTTGAAAATTTATACATATGATATTACAACACTAACATAAATGGGAGGGCCTAACCTTCCCCCGCCATCCATCCCCCACTTTTCCCCCAACTGAAAATAAGTAGGGGACCACAGTAAACTGTTAATAACCGTTGAAATAAGTAGGGGACCACAGTAAACCGTTAATTATTGGGAAATAGAAGGGGACCAAAAATGCCTCCACAGCATTACAAGCGCAGAAGTATTCACCCTTGTAAACTCAAGTATTCATCCATGTAAAGAAAAGTACTCATCTTTGAGAAATAACTATATAAGGAAACATTACAACCCATCTTTGACACGTTTTTAGAGGTGGTTTTTTTTTTGTACGTTCACTCTAACTAATTTTTCCGACGATCTGTGAGGAATTTTTCAAATCTAAAACCACGAAAGTCTTCTACACAATTTTCTCTTTCAAATAAGATCCATGATGACATACTTTCGAGTTGTCCGTTACGCAAGTATTCACACCTCGTACGCAAGTATTCATCTCTCATTGAACAAGTATTCATTCTCGTCGTGTAAGTGTAAACAGTACATGAAGGTATGGTGGGACCGCACAACCGCGACTTCAGATAAGTAGGGGACCACAGTAATATGCGGAGATAAGTGGTGGAATTAGTAGGGGACGATTTGCGAAAAAGTATTGACACTTAACACGAGTTGTATTCATTCATATAAATAAAAGTACTCATCTTTGAGAAAGAATTATATATGGAAATATTACGACATTAAGAACATTAATTACGCGGAGATAGTAGGGTACCACAACTGCCGTCCGCTAAAAACAAAAGAAAATGCGTAATTAAGTGGGGGGACCGCACAACCGCCATCACTAACTACCGTGGGGACCGCATAACCGTCACCGCAAGTGGAAACAACATCAAGTATTCATCTATAATACATGAAGTATTCACATGTAATACATCAAGTATTCACATGTAATAAATCAAGTATTCACCCTGATATATCAAGTATTTTTAAAAAAAACTGGACATATCACACCCATATTTTACACGTTTTTAGATGTGGTTTTTTTTTTCTCCGTTCAATCTAACTAATATTTCTAACGATCTGTGAGAAATTTTGCAAATCTAAAACCACGAACATCTTCTACATAATTTTCTCTTTAAAATGAGATCCATGATGACATACTTTTGAGTTATTCGTTGCACAAGTATTCACCCTCGTCATGCAAGTATTCATCTATCATTGAACAAGTATTCACATGTAATACATCAAGTATTCACCCTGATATATCAAGTATTTTTTAAAAAAATGGACATATCACACCCATCTTTTACACGTTTTTAGAGGTGGTTTTTTTTTTTCTCCGTTCAATCTAACTAATATTTCTAACGACCTGTGAGGAATTTTGCAAATCTAAAACCACGAACGTCTTCTACATAATTTTCTCTTTAAAATGAGATCCATGATGACATACTTTCGAGTTATTCGTTGCACAAGTATTCACCCTCGTCATACAAGTATTTATCTATCATTGAACAAGTATTCACATGTAATACATCAAGTATTCACCCTGATATATCAAGTATTTTTAAAAAAAACTGGACATATCACACCCATCTTTTACACGTTTTTAGAGGTGATTTTTTTTTTCTCCGTTCAATCTAACTAATATTTCTAACGATCTGTGAGGAATTTTGCAAATCTAAAACCACGAACGTCTTCTACATAATTTTCTCTTTAAAATGAGATCCATGATGACATACTTTCGAGTTATTCGTTGCACAAGTATTCACCCTCGTCATGCAAGTATTTATCTATCATTGAACAAGTATTCATCCTAGTTGTGTGAGGCGGAGGCGGAGGCAGAGGCGGAGAAGGAGAGGCGGAGGCGAAGAGGGAGAGGCGAAGGTGAGAGAGGCGGGCGGAGGCAGAGGTGGAAGAGGGAGGCGGAGGTGGAAGAGGGAGAGGGAGGGAGAGAGGAAAGAAATAGAAGGAGAAAATCTACTAATTAATTTGTATGGACCACTAGTTAGTTAAAATTGATTATTATAGTTAGAA
The DNA here is from genome assembly GCA_025461125.1 of Carex kokanica. Lineage (NCBI taxonomy): Eukaryota > Viridiplantae > Streptophyta > Magnoliopsida > Poales > Cyperaceae > Carex > Carex kokanica. The sequence goes on from JAJGRX010001457.1 coordinate 48,072, forward strand.
AATGAAGTTAGTTAGTTGGGAGAAAAATGAAAGAAGGAATCAAGGGGTAACATATAATTACCCAACATAAATACCTTGGTTGTTTGCAAGATAATAGAAGTGATTCGGGGAAATTAAGATGAATTTCCTCAATTCCAGGAGAATATTTAGTGTGATTACAGTTTGACAAATTTGTCTTTTGTGGGAATTAATGGTTTAGAATTGAGTAATAAGAAGTCAATGCTTATAATGTTCAAGTAAGTCTTTCCAATTTGCTATACTGATTAAATCAAGAGTGTATATAATTCTTGGGCACGTTGGCAACATAACTTACACGCATGTTAGCAGAGAATTAATTAAAGTGCATAATTTTCTATTTACAGCCCGATATTGATTAGCCTGATTAGTAATCAACAACTTAGCTGGATCCTTCTTTAAATTAATATAATATTGTAACGGAATATTTTTTTATTCTCTTTCCTTAGAAAATTTGATAGTGGGCTTCTATATATTGAAGGAAGGATCATGACATCTATGTTTGTCTATTTAATTATTTTGTATTGTCAATTATACCGATGTTATATTATTTATTAAGTGAGATTATATGTATTGAAGGAAGGATTAGGAAAATCAAAAGAAAAATTGAAGAAGAAAAAAAAAGTAAGACATCAATAGTTTCTTCATTGCAGCACCGCTAGTTTAAGTATATTTACAATCTATATGGCAGCCTCTGCCCGATTTTAAAAAAAAAAATTAAGTATATTTAATTTTAATTTTAATCATATCGTGTGTACAATATGTGTGTCGAGTATGTGTCTAAATAAATTTAGACTTCTACACGTAAAAAAACATCAAAAAATGCATTGAATTTAAAGAAGGCAGACTATTTTAAAGAGCTGATATTTAATCTAAAATTTAATCTTTTAATTATAACCGTTGGTGGATCAGGACATTTACGTGTTTAGTATAAAAAATTAAAGATTATGAGATTTTACTTGCTTGTTTGCCAAAATAGTATACTATTTTGCTACTTGAACTGAAAATGAAGTCTGCAAAACTCAGAAATAGAGAGTTTGAAATAGCATTGGAATAGAATAATTTGCTATTCTCTACTCCAGTAAGTCAGTCAAATGGCAAATTAGAGATGCATCGAGTCTAGGGGTGAAAACAGGTCGGTTATTATCTAACCAAATTTGGATCTATATTTGAAAATTAGATACAGATATTTGACATCTAAATATCCATGCGTATAGTGGTACATATGGTTTTGAATTTTAATTATCCGTATCCGAATAGTAGATATATACCATATAGTTTAATATATATTATGAAAATATTTATGTATATATCTACAGATATTCAATATCCGATTCTTATTCAAAAAAAAAAAATACAGATTTGGTTTTACCACTATCCGATCCGTATCCGACCCGTTTTCACCCCTAATTCGAGCCACTGCCATCACTATTTATTACTATCATTATCATTATTGTAATTTATTATACAATTTATTATTCTACTATTTAAATTAATATCTTAACAAATATTATTTATAGTTTTTTCAAAATGCAAAATAATGCTATCTTATCTCGTGTTAAATGATATGTTTGGAATCCAAACTTTGGATGCACTCGAATAGTATTAACTAAAATAATAATTACATTATTTCGAATTAGGGTGTGATTTAAATAACCTTTTGCAATTCAATATTCATAATAGTATACTCGATCAAACTACCAGACTAACACTCTTTGAATTAGCACTATTTTGAGCAATACAAATTAAAATATTAGATTTTTATATTCAAAATAGTACAACGTTAACATTTTTCTCATAATATTCAAATTAATACTTTTCTTATACTATTTTTGTAGCACTATTTTTATGTTTCGAGCACCGAAACACATTTTCTGCCCATATTTTTATTAATACCCCCAGAAAAAAGAAAAATATCAAATATAACATCGGGTTCGATTTTTTTTAAAATATAACCTAAACGCCTTTGGGGGGGGGCGGTTCACTTTTTCCACCAAACCGCCCCCCTGTGCGGCGGTCAGCCTGTGTATACTGAACCGCCCCACAGGGGAGCAGTCCAGTTCTTTTTTGTTTTTTTAAGAGACAATATGAATAAAATTTAACAATAAAAATTTGAATTTTGTTTTTAATATTTGTTAGATTACTTTTTTTTGTCAAATAGCTAAAATAATTACTTCTTTTTAATTTTGTTAGATTACTTCTTCTTTTTTAAATTCGAATTTTGTTTTTAATATTTTTTTTAGAGACAAATAGCTAAAATAATGAAATATAACACTAAAAAATTGATTTTTTTTCCCTTTGTCAAATTACTTTTTTGATAGCATATTTATACTAAAATACGCTAAATTACTTGAAATTATGTTAATTTATGCTGATTTACACTAAATTACTTGAAATTATGTTAATTTTTTTAAGAGAAAAATAGGTAATATGCTGAAATATAACACTAAAAATCGATTTTTTTTTTAAATATTTGTTAGATTACTTTTTTGACATATAATTAGCATAGTTATACTAAAATACGCTAAATAACTTGAAATTATGTTAATTTATGCTAAATTACACTAAATTACTTGAAATTATAATAATTATGTATAATTATGCTAAAATACGGTAAATTGCGCTAAATTACCTATAAATAGGGCCTATTTTGTGCCATCTTTCATAAATCATAAAAAAATAGTAAAATTATTTCAAAAATAATAAAAATTTGTATTCTACAAGTTTATTACATAACTAATTTACTGAGCTACGTAGATTGAACAACAGAAATGAAAATCTTAATCGGAAACTTCAGCTGAAGTTTTGAGACTCTTCCCTTTGTTTTTTGGCAATTCTGAATTTAGAAATTTGACTTTACTAGTTCAAATGCATGCATATTTTCACAAGCTTTCCAAAAAGTGGTCATTTGCTGAAATCGGACACTCGAGCGCCGTTTTATAGTCGTTTGAAGTTTCGTCATTGTTTTTCGCCTTCTCAGTGAAGATATCATCCCTATTCATACGTAATTTAGCGTAATTTACCGTATTTTAGCATAATTCTATATAATTATTGTAATTTCAAGTAATTTAGTGTAATTCAGCATAAATTAACATAATTTCAAGTTATTTAGCGTCTTTTAGTATAACTATGCTAATTATATGTCAAAAAAGTAATCTAACAAATATTTAAAAAAAAATTCAAATTTTTAGTGTTATATTTCAGCATATAACAGTGTTCTAAATAGCGGCGCTATAGTGCCGCTATAGCGTTTTTGGACCCTAAACGCTACGCTATGACATCAAAATGCGCTATTTGCGCTACGGCCGCTATAGCGGTCCGCTATTTGCGCTATACAATATGGGTTTTTTATTTTTATTTTTTTTTTAAGCAATTTATATGGGTTTTAAATAAAGATAAAAGAAATTGAATTTGTTGCTACTTGCTACAGATAAATCAATTTGAAATTGGTAATAGAAATTGAAATTTGAATAGAAAAAAAGTCCAAACCGAAATTAAAATTTGAATAGAAAAAAAAATAGATTATGTCATGAATCATGATGCTTGAGATATTTTTAATAGGAAAAATCGATAGTTTATGATATTACTATGGATATTTTGAACAGCAATTTGGACTTTGTACGGGTTCAATATGAATATTATAATTTCTTAATTACTTTGGTGTTATTTATTGTTCTATGAGATTTTAGATAATGTTGATATTTAGTACAAATATTGAATATACGAAATGTAAAAAAAAAACGCTATTTGGAATAGCTTCCGCTATAGCGACGCTATTCGCTATAGCTTTTTTTTTAGCCTTCCCGCTACGACGCTATAAACGCTATTTAGAACCTTGGCATATTATCTATTTATCTTTTAAAAAAAATTAACATAATTTCAAGTAATTTAGTGTAAATCAGCATAAATTAACATAATTTCAAGTAATTTAGCGTATTTTAGTATAAATATGCTATCAAAAAAGTAATTTGACAAAGAGAAAAAAAAAATCGATTTTTTAGTGTTATATTTCATCATTTTAGCTATTTGTCTCTAAAAAAAAATATTAAAAACAAAATTCGAATTTAAAAAAGAAGAAGTAATCTAACAAATATTAAAAAGAAGTAATCATTTTAGCTATTTGACAAAAGAAGTAATCTAACAAATATTAAAAACAAAATTCGAATTTTTAATGTTAAATTTCATTCATATTGTCTCTTAAAAAAAAAAAAAAAACTGAACCGCTCCCCTGTGGGGCTGTTCAGTGTACACAGGCTGACCGCCCCACAAGAGAGCTGTTTGGTGAGAAAAGTGAACTGCCCCCCAGGGGCGTTTAGGTTATATTTAAAAAAAAATTGAATCCGAAGTTATATTTAATATTTTTTTTTCTGAGGGTATTAATAAAAATATCGGCATTTTCTGACAGTAATGTCCATCCATTATTTTTTTTTTACTAATAGTATTTCTGACTTAGGCAGAAAGTCCTAATTTTTTTTTCACAGCATGCACGAAAAGCGGGCATATTTGATAGTCATCGGACTGATTTACTTCCGATTCGTTTATCATTTATGCGAATTTAATTGGCATGAATATTAAAATAATACGTACGAATATTAAAGCGAACCGTACGACTGATTACAGAACAAATTTATAGACATAAGATTTCGTATCTTCTGCATTAACTCAAACTTTAAATGAATGTAGAATGAATTCCAACCATCCGATCTGTATTAATAATTTAATACAAATATTAAAGGGACACATACATACGATACCACTTTGAACCGGATTGATTCTGATCCGTACGGCCGAGATGCATTAACTTAACTCAAAGTTTGAGCTAACGCAGAGGATACGGATTCAGTTCTACGTCCATCGGACGCGCCCCGCTCGCGTATTCATGTCGCGGTGAACGGGTGAAGTAATCCTGATTACCGATGGACGGATGGACCGTAGTCTTGGACAAAAGTCAACTTCCCAGAGCGAATAAACTGTAGAGTACTAAGCGTGCGTAAGAAAGAAGAAGATAGAGGTTGCCTGACTCTCGGTGCGAGCGCCCAATTTCTTCTCGGTCCCCACTTCCAAATTCCCAAAACCCTTTTTCTTTCTGACAGTGCGTCACTGGCAACCTCCATTTCCACCTCTTTTGAATTCCTAGATTTGTCTCCGACGATCTGATCTGTCAAGCCTCCGACGATCCGATCTGATCTCCTCGCTATTCTCCTTGTTCTCGACCATTCGCCAAAGATTTTGACGATTTCATCCTCTTATGCTGATCAATTTTCGTTGAAGATTGATTTTTTTCTAGAACTCAGATGTCCAAGGTGGTGTACGAGGGATGGATGGCGAGATACGGTCGGAGGAAGATCGGACGGTCGTACATCCATATGCGGTATTTTGTTCTCGAGACGAGAATGCTTGGATATTACAAGAAGAAACCGCAGGAAAACATGGTAAATGCTCGGAAATTTCTTTCCTTTCTCTTCCATGGATTTATGTGCTTTAATAAAGGCTGGCAACATTGGAAATCAATGAATATTTTACTTCTTATTATTTTTGGACTTGATGAGTGTAGATTCCCATCAAGACTCTGGCAATAGATGGGAATTGTCGAGTGGAAGACAGGGGACTGAAGATGCATCACGGAAATGTATGTTAAATTTTTTATTAACAATTTCTTTGCTCTATAGGTTTCCCCCATTAACTGGGGCTTGAGCCTAGGAAAACTTAAAAAAGTACAAAAGATGGCAATCCCTCATTCCTGATTTCTGAACTATATAAGATTTCTCGGCACAAACAATTAAAATGTTGGTGTTTTGCCAGTTTGGTTGGGTTCGGTGCTCTTATGATGAGCAGTTAAGGTTTATTTGAAAAAAATTTTATTATAATGGGGCAGTTTATCATTAAATTTAGACAGCATTTGGTTCATTACGAGGTCATATTGCACAATTAGGGGAAAATTGTGGTATACTTTGCTTTATTGGTGAACTGGTTCCTACCCGTCAGGTCTGGCATCAGTATATGCAGAACTATAGTTTTTTTTTTTTTTTTTTTCTAGAGGGTGCAGAACTCCAGTGTTGAAATGGGAATACTTGCTCAAGACCTTGGTCACAGTGCAACATTAGCGCCATGCTTTAATTATTACTTTCTTTACTGCATATATAATTGCCCATCCTCTGAACTCATTTGCTCATAAAATGTTGTTTCTATGGTTGTGCTTTTACGTCAGACTCTGTACGTTTTGTGTATATACAACAAGAAAGAGAAGCACCATCGGCTTATTGTAAGTTCAGTACTATCACAGTTTTATGCAATTGAGGGTCTTTGTTGCTTGACCTACAGTGCACTAATATTTCAATCTATCTTCATGCAGATGGCGGCATTCAATATCCAAGAGGCTCTCATATGGAAGGAGAAAATTGAACATGTGATTGATAAGGTTAATTTCTACTCACTGTTTACCAGACTATATAGACCATGTTTGAAGCACTTGTAAAACTTGCTATGCCATGATTTATAATTGCAGGACGTGACAGAATACAAAGAAGATTCTTCATTTCCAAGTAAACTTGAAGCAGAAAATAGAAGACTTGGTTCGTCATCCGATCATGATAGTCGGTAAAAGACTAGCTTCTACTATTGTTGCTTCCTAGTTGCACTCGTTATAAATTCTGCTCTCACCAAGCCTCTTTTTGTGTGTAGGTATAGCGCCGAAGAGGAAGAGATCAGTCATCCTCCTCTGCTAAGAAGAACTACTATGGGAAATGGTCTGGTTAATAAACATTTCAATGGTTTTATTTTCGAGTTTTACAATCTCAATTTAGAAACTGTATGAATAATAATATTCTGCTTTATTTTGTTTTCTATCTGCGCAGGTCCACCAGAGTCAGTATATGACTGGACCAGAGATAATGTTGCAAAAAGCGATCAAGTTTCTTCTAGAAAACACTGGCGCCTTGTCAGGTGCCAAAACGGTAAGCTATCTTTCTCATATTCTATATCAATGTTTGCCATATGCTCATAACATCCAGAAGTTGTACATATGTCTTAAGTGTTTGGGACTCTGGTTCAAATAGTACTGAAATCATATTTGGCTCAATAGGAGAAATCTTTAACAAAGATGAAGTAAAAGAAAAATCATATGTATAAGCCTCGTCATGTGGAGCCCATAGTTGCATAGTTAAATAAAGAAGCATATAAAAAATACCAAAACAGAATCCTATACTGTCTTATGGAACCTCTAGAAGTTACTACCACATATTTAGCCATGTTGGGTGTTATGAACATTTATTTATACTGGAATTGCAGGTCTGCGCATTTTCGAGGAGCTTGTGCAAATGGATGCCCTTGTAAGATGCTCAAACTTCCCCTGATTAAGTATGATAATATAGTAAAGTATAGGGTAAGTTTCCTGGGAGGTCACAAAATTTTGTGCCTTTTCAGAAATAGATCATCGAACTTTGACACGTCCACCCTCAAAGTCACTAAACTTTTGATTTAACCCAATCAAGTCACTGTGTTATCTTTCTCCAAAACTAATGGAGTGTTATGCCATCTTCCAAGCGGGCAAAAAGTCTGTTTAGCTTTGGAAGGAAAAGGTAATGGAGTGACTTGATTGGAACAAATAAAAAAGTTCAGTGACTTGAGGAAACAAATCGAAGTCCAGTTACCAATTTGCGACAAAGTGCAAAGTGTATTGACCTATGAAAGTAATTTAGTCATATTAGGTTGCAGATTATCTGGTTCCGTATGTTATTAATAATGTTTCTTTCTTTAGCCCAGAAGCTGTGGTCGAGCAATGAAAGCAGTAGGCGTAGTAGAGGCATCATGTGATGCTATTTTTGAGCTAATAATGGGTATGGGAGGGACTCGCTATGAGTAAGTTCCCTTCTCATTTTATTAATTTCTATTTATCTAGTTATTTTCCAAGAAGGTCGGTGGTATTGAGTATGGTACCATGCAGGTCAGTAGTATTGGTGTTATGTAATATACAGATTATACCAACCCTAGATGTTTGTGGTCATTTTAAGAATTCTCCTGGGCTTAGGTTGGGATGTTAGCTAAATGCTAGCCAAATATCCAGTCTATTAGGTGGTATGGCAATACCTGCTTGATAGAAATGTACAGTCCTTTCAACTTGATTGATGTGCTTGTACATGCTTCCTATTTGGTGATGGTTAGGTGGGATTGCAGCTTCAACTTTGGTAGCTTAGTTGATGAGGTGGATGGTCACACTGCCATTCTATACCATCGCCTCCAACTTGATTGGTACCCCATGTAATTTTCTGTAACAAATTTTCTTATTTTTTTTTTCAAAAGAAAAATGATCAGTAAATAAATTATAATGACTGTCTATTTTTTTAGTTTATATTCAATTGTGGAAATTAAAAAAATTGCTCTTTGCTGTTGCTTATGTTGTTTAAGCTTTGCTTTCTATATAATCTGCTTTTGGAATCTTTCATTGTAATTATGTTGATTGCTTTTTCATTATCTATGTACATGGTTTGTGTCAGCTTTACATAGTTGACTAAATTAATATTTTTACAGGATTGTGTGGCCCCGGGACCTTTGCTATGTTCGTTATTGGAGGCGCAATGATGATGGAAGCTATGGTCTGTGTTGTATAAATTGCCTCCATATCTGCTTTTGAATTTTTGATTTATATGTACTGGTAACAACTGCACCTTTTGCACTTTGCAGTGGTGTTATTTCAATCAAGGGAGCACCCAAACTGTGGCCCACAACCAGGATTTGTGAGGGCCCACATCGAGAGTAATTTTCCTATTTTGTTTTGGAACTTTTATTAATTTAAACTTTTAGGGCAAATTTCTTTCTTTCCCCATAATTCTAGACACTTCCCAATTGCGCATATACAATAAGCATCTCGTGCATCTCATGGAAACCATCCACTCATCTCTTCAATTTCATCAAAAAATGACCTTAGGTTCTTCTTTTTGCTTTGCCTCTCTTTCTTTCTCTCATTCTCTGCATAGAGTGTGAAGGATTTTGGTTCAATAAGCTAAGTGAAAAAGTTGGGAGATGAGGGTGCAGGGTGTTTTGGAGGTGTTAGAAAAAAATATTCTATTTTTCAGGGCAGTATGGGAATATTGTAGTTTTTGAAAGGTTCCTAGTAAAAGTTTTTTTTTTTTTTTTAATTATTTTCAATGTCTGCATTCTGGAACCTTTATGTAATTATTTTTTCTTTGTTCTTGAATGTTGATATTTCTTTGGTTACAGGTGGTGGGTTTAACATTTCTCCTCTCAAATCTCGGGATGGAAAACCAAGATCGCAAGTGCAGCACCTGATGCAAATAGATTTGAAGGGATGGGGTGTCGGTTACCTTCCCTCTTTCCAACAGCATTGCTTGCTTCATATGCTCAATAGTGTTGCTGGTCTTAGAGAATGGTTTGCTCAAACTGATGGAAACCCAAGTCTGACAGGGATGCCTGTGATGGTCGGCATGCAGCCAAATAGAGCTCCTAAACGGAGTAGGAAGTTTCAAGAAATTGCATCTCAGCCCGGGGACAACGTAATTAACCGTCCTTCCACTATGATGGATGAAGAGTCTGACGACGACGAAGAATTTCACCTCCCAGAACAAGTACAGGTCTCTGTTTTGCTTTTTTTTTTTGTTGTTGTTGTTTAAAACGATGTCCTAAACAGTACATACTGGTATTCTGGTAATTATGACCCTTGATCAAATGGTTACAAATATAACTTGAACAGAAGCAAAAGAAAAGGAAATGCGATGAGTTTGTTGTGGATGGCAATACTTCTGCCCTTGATTATTTGATTCTTCATTTTTATTTAGTAATTCGTAACCCATTGAGCCAACTATTAGCCATAATATAGAAGGTTCATAGTTTGGGAATTGAGCATAAACGTCTGTTTTTGATATGAGTATTTCATTTAGCTTTACTTAGCGTGTATACTTTATCTGCATATCGTTTTTAAACATGAAATAATATATGCAGGCACCTGGAGCCAGCAGAAGAGAAACAGAAGCTAAACTGATAAGTAAGCATTATTCTTTTCGTCAATTGCATATTACTAACATTGATCATATCTGAGAAATGTCATTTCTGACAATTTATTTGTTGAATGGGTTGGTTAAGGTTTGGACGAGGAGCCCCTGGAGAATATTGATTTATCTGTTTTTTCTGGCAATTTACGGAAAGATGACAATGAGAAAAGTCGTGATTGTTGGAGAATATCTGAGGGGAATAATTTTAGAGTCAGGAGCAGAGACTTTCTTTATGACGAAAGCAAGGTTTCTCTCCTTCTTGGTAAACGTTCATTTATGTGATCTCAAATTATATTGGATGAAATTGATGCAATTTGGGTGAAACATGTAGATACCAGCAGGAAAGCATATGATGGCATTGGTTGCAGTTGATTGGTTCAAGGATGTGAAACGCATGGACCATGTTGCCAGGCGCAAAGGCTGTGCTGTTCAGGTATGTTATCGGACAAATACATTTTCTTCTAGTCTCTTATTCCACAAAGAAAGATTGTTTGTGCATTACTTTGTGATAATTCTCATTTCCTTTTGATGGCTTGTGTTAATATAGGTTGCAGCTGAGAAGGGTCTTTTCTCAATAGCAATAAATATTCAAGTTAAGTGTCATCACCTATTCTTCGTATAATGCTATGTTTGCTTGTAAATGGTAGATTAACTCAGAAACTCTTTGTTCAGGTACCAGGTTCAACAAATTACAGCATGGTGTTTTATTTTGTCATGAAAGGACTTGTACCAGGATCGTTACTTCAGCGATTTGTAGATGGTGATGATGAATTCCGTAACAGCAAATTCAAAATAATTCCATCTGTACCCAAGGTTCTTCTATTTTTAAAGTTTCTGTCAATAGACTTCTCATGCAGGAGTTTGAATTTATGAGTAGAACTTGGTGAACTTAACTCCAAAATCTATCGGAATGACTTCAAATGACAAATTCAAACCGATGAAACCGATCAACTTCACAAGTGACGCATTTATGTGTCAAACTTTATACTAAATTAATTCAAAAGTTTGTAAATTTGAAATGTAAACGCATCACTCTTGAAGTAGATCGGTTTCAATGGTTTAGATTTGTAATTTGAAGTTAATTTGATAGGTTTTAGAGTTAACCTCACCAAAGAGCTTGGTGAGCTTAAGAACACCCTAGTTCTACTCTTTAATTTATTGCTCTTGGTATTGACATATGCATATTCTACACAGGGTTCCTGGATTGTGCGTCAGAGTGTTGGCGCCAAACCTTGTCTATTAGGAAAAGCACTGGATATCACCTATATCCGTGGTCCAAGCTATTTGGAGGCGAGATTCAATTTCTGTTTCCTTTTATCTGTCCAAACTGACATCTGAAAAGAAATATTATGGTTATTTACTTCAACAATATGTTTTTGCAGATAGATGTAGATATTGGCTCTTCCACTGTGGCCAATGGAGTTTTGGGGATAGTATGCGGTGCTATTAAGACTCTTGTAGTTGACATGGCCTTTCTTGTTCAGGTACTTACAAATTTGGTCTTGCACTCTTGCCTAATACAATTATTGGAACCTGTATGGTACGACCACCATCCCCTTTTTTTGTAACCTTTTTTTTCTTTTAAAAAATGATGAAAATACAGGCAGATACACTGGATGAGCTCCCAGAAAGGCTGATTGGTGCAGTTCGTGTATGCCACGTCGAGCTATCCTCTGCAATTACACCTGTACTGGAAGATAGCAGTTCTGCTCCAGCTGAGTAATCCCACCTTCCAAAAAGTGAACCACACATATGAAGCTGAGATTCTTTTCTCCTGTAGATATTAATTCATAGGTGCCATGTAGCTGCACCATGAGCCATGTATAAAATAATTTCCAATAATCAAGTTGGCGTGCGATTTAATACAATCTCATGGGTTCACCGTACAGATAGATAATGCTTGCGTTAATTTAGAAAGGTCTGACTTCATGCAGCTTTTGGCTTCTTGGTTATGGCGACTTGAACCCATGGCCTTTTTTTTCAAAGAATGATAAGCTTAGTTGTTTTGATTGAAGAGCTGCATTGTATGATTTCTACAGGGACTCGGGACTAAGGGATAAAGAAAGTTATTCATATGGTGAAATTCTGTATTTGATTACCTAGTTTGTAATTACTCTATTTTTTGAGCTAGCTGAAATACCTCTCCATAAGTTACAAGATGCCAGTTGAACAAATATGTTTTTTTTTTCCTCTCATTTAGATTCTTTGTTAAGATAGATAAAATAACATCGTTTAAATTTAATCTAGGCCTCTTAGCTGGTTCTTGTACTAGTGTTTGGAGGGGTCGCAGAGTCTCACTTAATGTCTTATGTATTTTATTGTTTCATTTTTAAAAAAATTTCTGGATATACACATCGTAGTTAGGGTGAAAGTAAAAATACCAATCGACTTGCCTAGTTTGTATAAAGTTGTAGAATATTTGTTAATAAATCTGTGCTCTAAAATTTTGGTCACTGCGTCGATCTCAATTCTATATAATTACATTAGCATGGGTTTGAAACTGGTGATAATGTATGGTAGATGCTAATAAAAAAAGAGTTGAGCTACAAAAAGAGTTGAGCTACAAAAGAGTTGAGCTACGGTGCTTTGAGAATGTCTTTATTTTCGAAGTTTAAACTTCCATTTGAATTGTCCAACATGATTTTCATGTTAAAATGTGTCCGGAGACCAAATTTTAAATGTATTTTGGAATTTTTTTACTGTTGTTTTAGAATTTTTGAAAATCACTATTTTTTTTCATAAAATTCTAAGCTATAAAAAAATAGTGATTTTTAAAAATTCTAATAAAATTGTAAGAGAAAATCAAATAGGTAAAATTTGATCTCCAAGTACATTATAACATGAGATCATCTTAAACAGTTTGGATTGACTGTTATGAATCTTGAAATCACAATATATGAGCAGAAAGTAAAACAACATTTTTACTTCCCAAAATACTGTAGCCCAACTCATAAATAAATTCTATATTTGCCAATTCTAAATATTGTTGAAATTGTTTGCAAACAATATTATTTAGGTTTTTTTAAAAAGTTAGTGGCTTTAATTGCCTACTAACAATTTCATTGATTAAAGAAAGATATTTACAATGAGTTAAATGACACTCATTCCTAGATATACTTATTTGTTCTCTTTAATTTCTCTAAATCATCATATTTTTCTATTCTTACTTATCTACACTCGTATTCTCACTATTCTCATTATTTTTCCAATAGCTCTATTCTCTTATTCCTCATCTCTCTTCATGACCGGATCTGCTCCCGTTCGATAGTCGCAATGCTCCAATCACCGGTTATGCTCTATGTCGCGTTCTGATTGAGATGAAGGTAGAGACTCCTCGCTTCGAGCTTCGATGATTCTGTGCTCATGTTGGCTCCGCTCCGATTCCTCCCTTCCCCCTCACCCTCCTCTCCGCTCAAGGAGTTAGAGACAAGAGAGAGAGAGGGGATATTGCTGGGTCGAGAAGGGGAGGGAGGGGCGGTTCAGGGCTCTAGAATTTTGTTGTCGCCTTTCAAACCGCCTATTCGAGAGATCAAGGTTTTAATTTTTTTATCAATTGCTAATTTAATTACAATGATTGCAACAAAGATGTTTTTTTTTTTAAGTAAAGGTTGGAGGTCAAGCCACCACAATAAAGATGTTTGAACGTCGAATTTTTAACTAGTAGTGTTAATTAAGAAATTTTACAAACTCTCTCTTTATCATTTCCAGTTGATAACCGTTTCTTAAAGAAGAAAATCTGTTAGCTCAAGTTATAAATAAATCCTTGAATGGTCACATAAATTAAATTAATAGGTGATTTGATGAAAGAGATGATGGTGAGAAATAAAACTGAGGAATTTTATCGCTCACAAATTATAATATTTTATTATGGTATGAGAATTGAGAAGTTGAACATTATGGTACTAGTTTTTTTAAACTACTTCCCATGCGATCAGATGACAACTATCGGAGAGGATTCGAGAATTTTGTGTGCGTTAAGAATCTTATTAGAATTTAGAATGAAATAAGAATAGACTTATAGACATGTTCGTGGGCGTGCTATTCAAGAATAGACATGTACTGCTACTTAAATATGTTTAGTTGATTTAATGTTTACACGAATGTAATTTTGAATCGAACCAGTTTGCATTTTGGAGAGATTCTGATAATGGGTTTGGAAGTTTAACGCTATTATTGACAGCTCTTGAAGCACGTTTAGTGTTTGGATAAAGATTTTTTTCCCCTGGCTCCTATCCCCCATTTATTTCCCAATCATTAATTATGTAGGGGACCACAACTTCAAGTACAAAAAGACAAAAAAAACGTGTATCAATCATTAATTATGTGGGGAACCGCTTGTATTTGAAAATTTTTATAACTGATGCGCACAAGTATTCATATATAATACACTAAGTATTCATATCTAAGATATCAAGTATTTAAAAAAAAACTGGACACATCACTCACCCATCTTTTATATGTTTTTAGAGGTGATTTTTTTTTCTCCGTTCACTCTAACTAATATTTCTTACAATTTGTGAAGAATTTTGCGAATCTAAAATCACAAACGTCTTCTACGTAATTTTCTCTTTCAAATGAGATCCATGATGAAATACTTTTGAGTTATCTGTCGCGCAAGTATTCATACCTCGTAAAATTATTTATATCTCGTCATGCAAGTATTCATACCACGTCGAGCAAGTATTCATACCTCGTCGAACAAGTATTCATACCTAAGATAGAGTGTACTGGACACTTCCAGTAATTGAGTGGTAACGAAATTTCAATCGGTAAAAAATGAGTGAATTATGTGTCCAGTTTTTTATTTGTGAAATACTGATTAGGTATGAATACTTGTTCAATGATGTATGAATACTTGAATGACAAGGTATGAATACTTGTGCAACAGACAACTCGAAAGTATGTCATCATGGATCTCATTTGAAAGAGAAAATTGTGTAGAAAACATTCGTGGTTTTATATTTGCAAAATTCCTACCAGATTGTCAGAAATATTGATTAGAGTGAACGGAGAAAAAAATCCACTTCTAAAAACGTGTAAAAGATGAGTGAGTGATGTGTCCAGTTTTTTTTTGAATACTTGATATCTTAGATATGAATACTTGATGTATTATATATGAATACTTGCACTCGCCGCGATAATGACACGTTTTGTTTTGTCTTTTAGCGCTGAAATTTGTGGTCCCCTCTTAATTAGCAGTCAACAAAGGCAGTTATTGACTGGGGGATGGGAGCTGGGGGATAGTTAGTCGGTCCCTTAGTGTTTTGACTTGGGTCAAAATTCTTAATGATTATTCTTTTTTAGTAAAAGTTGGAGGTCAAGTCATCAAACTATTTAATATCCATAAAGAATTGTTCATTCCGGATTTCGAACTTGCAACTTCCCATACACAGAGTATTGCCTTTGCCACTAGATCAAAGTCTGATTATCAATTATTGTTTTAAACTAAAATGACGGGATTCAATATTTAATTTGATATTGCTAGATTTTTGGAGATAAATCAACTTGTTTTTTTGTTTATGTAGCTTGCAATTTGGTGCAAAATTCATGCTGCTTTATTTTTCATTTTTTGTTTAATCAAGGTTGAGAAAGTAACACGATCTTCTTTTTTATATTTATTTAATTTAATTAAAATTTTAAAGTTTAAATTTTCAAATTTGAAAAATGCTTTTGGAAATCTAGTTGTAAATTTTTTTAATAAGTAAAAGATCCTAAAATAATTAATTCCAGCAATACATTTTTCTTCTCAACCATCTTTAGAATTTATCACATCATCAACCATATTTAAATTCGAGTAAGGCTTGGGTATTATGGATAGCACAAGGCCATCCGTGCTATTACCTCAAAAATCTATCGTATAAATTTCAAATTTAAATCTAAGTAGCTCAATAAATTGGTTATATAATAAACTTGTAGAATACTAATTTTTATTATTTTTGGAACATTTTTACTAATTTTTATGGTTTATGAAAGATGGCAAAAAATGACCTAATATATTGACAATTTTCTTTTATTTGTAAACCATTTTTTTGTCATCTTTCATAATTCATAAAAAATAGTAAAACAATTTCAAAAATAGTAAAAATTAGTATTCTACAAATTCATTATATAACCATTTTACTGAACTATTTAAATCAAAGTTTGAAGTTTATATCTTAAATTTTTGAAACAATAGTACGGATGACCCTATTCTATCCATAACACCTAAGCCTTACTCTTTAAATTCTAACACATTCTCTATGTTGATAAAGAAAATATGTATTGGTGGAATGAATTTTAGGATCTTTTACTTATTGAAATTTTTTACAAATAGATTTTCAGAAGCATTTTTCCAGTATGAAAATTAAAACTTTAAAATTTAAAATAAATAAAAATAAAAATAAAAAATGATAAACTTGGAACTGATAGTTCTAATCAAGCTATTACCAATGCTTTGGTTTATAAAAAAAAGTATAAACATGTGTTAAAAAAGCACTATGAAACAAACAAAAAATCATACAACTTTGTACTACAGTTTTCAGTAAGTGAAAATTAACCCAGAAATCGAGCAAAATGATGTCAACTAATCACTTCGCAAGACCCGAGCAAAAAACAAAAAGAAAAGCAGTATGAATTTCACATCAAATTACAAGCTGCATAAACTTAAACCTCCAAATATCTAGCAACACAAAAGAAGAACAGAATTAAAAAGAAGCTTATGAAATTTCAATGGAAGGGAGTTAGGGGAGTCAGGAGAATATTTGAGGAAGTATTTTGTTTGATATTTAAACAGCATAATATTCTATTAAATTTCATTTTACGTAATGAAAATATTTGACGAACAGTGTTTTGGGTAGTCAGTTTGATTATTTTTTTTCTTGAAGAGGATTTAAATATCTTCATTTTATATACCTTCGCCTCTATTTTTTTAATTTTCTAATAACAAAAATTCTCAATTTATTCGTCAAAATAAAACTATTAGATGTTATCTATATTATTTTCTTTACATGTACAAAAAAAATTATCACTTTTCAATTTTAATTTTTTACGATCAGAATCAACGTCTAGAATTTATCCATATTAATGAAATTTTGCAACCTCTTAATACTAATCAAAGTAAAATCAAAATGTCGTGATTTCTTATGTGTACATAAAAAATATAAATCATATCTAATAATTTATTTTAATATTTAAATTTAAAATTTAAAATTATCATAATTCTAAAAATAGAGTCATTATGAAAACATTTGTTTTTTTTTCCTCTTCTCACACAACGATTGTCGTAAACGGTCCGCATTTAGCAGCCTCGGATCTTATCATCCGATCCAAACCCAACATACTTTCCCGCCGAAGAAAGAAGGCGGAGAGAGCACCCTAGGCGCGTTCCCGCTCTCCGGTCTCTGAAAACCAAAATTGCATTCTCATTCCACTAAATCCTGTGTAAACGAAAAGGCGGGACAACGGAAGAGCTCAGTAATCAGCGCTCCAGAGAAGAGCGTGCTCGACGGAAACTCCAGAAATCTCAGATTTCATAGGACCGGATTAGGGTTTGATAGCAAGCGAAATTGATAAAAGAGAAAGGGGTATTTTCGTCCTTTGCAAATCAAACTTATTTTCTGATTGAGCAATTCCAGTCGAAAGTCACGTGTATTTAGCTGAAGCACTCAATGGCTAAGCACCAAAGCTCACCAGAAGATGCTTCTTCTCAAGGCGCCAACTCACCAGATGCTAATCAAACTCTCGAGGTGTGCCCCTTCTCTATCTTTTTCTCCATCTAACTCTCATTAACGTAATTTCTTTCATTAGGAATGAATAGATTGGATAGAGGAAAGTGGGGGTTAGACATACAGTTTTCAAATGAAAAATAAGTTATTCAGATGGTAGAGGAGATCAAGGTTTTAGATCATGTTAGATGCATGAATAGGAAGAGGGATGGAGACTTACGTGGAATTTAAAAACAATGTTGAAGATTCTTGCAATTCTTGACTGGCATTGCATGATTATTATTTCAGCCATTCTTTGTTCTTCACAAGGCTCAGCCACAAGCAACTGTTGGGGAGAAGGTTTCCAGATCTGGAAAAGGTAGGGAAAGGGGAATCAAATCCTCTCCCAAATCACCAGGGAAATTTAAAAGAACACCATCTGATGAGCAATCCTCTGACACATTGTATGAGCAATGGCGGCTCAAAGCATTCAATGAGACATGGTCCAAGATTGAGTCCAGCATTGAGGTTTTACAAGAATTTGAGAACTTTAATTTTCACCTTATTCCTGGCAAGAGCACATTCAATTTATTGGGGAGAAAACCTTTATGAGGCATGTGCCTCAGATTGTTGCCTAATTTACAATATGAACTCTGTAATCATTTATGCCTGCAAGAGTTGGTGTTTTCAAGACTAAGGTCTTGAATGATGGTATTACTCAACAGTGAATTTGGAGGGAATCTTTTTTTACCACTAATGCCCGTTAGAAATAAGGGGTTTGATATAATGGAAAACAAAGTAGTATATAATTATATCTTTTGTTCTAACTGTTGATTTAGGGGGTCTTGAGAGATATCAACATTAAGCTATTCAATGAAGTGCTTCAATGGGTAGAAGAATTCTTCTCAGAAATCAAATCCAATGTGAAATTAAGTTCGTCTGAGATACAGCAACCTTATCCTCTAGTAAATGATACTCTATGCAGAAAAATACCGACAGCATTTGTTCTTACAAGTGAGTTCCATTACTTCCTTTTCTAAAAGTATGGGGTATTGTTTCAGAAATCTTAAAACTTGTTTGTTGACCAACTAGTAGTGTAAAAGTTTTAAGATTTAAGTTGAACCCCTGACATGTAGCCATGTAGGGAAGATTTGAAACAATACTTGTACAATATATGCTGATAAATTTTATTTATTACTGGGAGATAGTTGAATTTAATATCCTGGACCTTTTTTTATACTATCTATATCACCAGTTACTTATTGAATCCCTTTTTTTAATCAGAAAATGCCGAGTTTGTTGATGATATAAAAACATTTTGTGATCTTGGGATGCATCTCAAATCCAATAGATGCCATGTTGCCAACATGTCCACCCTGGATTTCTCAATCAAGTATGGGGTAGGTGGTTCTATTAGAAGCTTGCTGAGGCAACTGCATTCTGAGCCCCTTGATGTGAGTTGCATGATAAATTTAATTATACTTCCCCTCTTCGTTCTTCTCTATTTTTGTTTGGCAAACAATGGCAGGCACATCTATAGCATTTCTGGATTACATACATAACTCCTTGTTGACTGAAGATCCTCATTTTTTATTTGGTTTTTTATTGAGTAGGAGAAGATAGCTGATGTGTTGACACTAGCCAAATGGTATGGTGAGGGAGAGAACTATGTTAAGCCAATAGTTGTTATGATAGATGACATGGAGCGGTGCAACCCTGATGTCTTGGGCAACTTCATCACTATGTTAAGGTAACAAATTATTTCCATTAGGTGAAATTATTTGCAATAGAAAATCTAATTGAAATTATGTATATGATAACTGCAGTGAATGGGTGATGAAAATACCAATATTTTTCATAATGGGGGTGGCTACCACTGTAGAAGCTCCAAGAAATCTTCTTCCATCAAATGCTTTACAACACTTGGATCCATGCATGCTCACTCTGGGCACACCATCAGACAGAATGAATGCATTGGTTGAGTCTGTTCTTGTCCGACTATGTTACAATTTCAGCTTAGGTCACAAAGTCACACTTTTCCTTCGAAATTATTTCCTCAGACATGATGGCACCATCACTTCTTTTATAAGTGCTCTCAAGGTTGGCTCTACTTCATCATATAATATATTACATTGCCTTGCCTCAGTTTGATATGAAATTCATTGTCTTCTGGGGCATCTTTGGCTAGCATGTTTATAATTGAATAAAAATTGCAATTTGTCATTCTCACAGTTGGCATGTAGCAAGCACTTCTCGTTGGAGTCTGTGAGCTTTCTGTGCCTCTATCTGCTTGACAAGGATTACGAGGTTCTACTTCTATGAGTTTTTTTTTGCATCTATCATTTGTGTTCGCTAAGATCTTTTTAGTTATACAGGAAGGGAAAAAAAAAGAACATTATGGTTATAGAAAATAAATAACATAGTTGCCCTCCCAAGCAGGATTGGTATGAAAAGTTTGCTTCCTTGCCAGAATCTGTGAAGAAATGTGTCCTTGATCTTTGCTCTTGTAAAAGGTGAAGCCTTTACTATTGTATATATATTATTTCCTTGCTGGTTCAAGAATTTGAAACCAATTTATGCCAAAATATTAACCAAAACTGTTCAACAGCGAAAAGAATTTGCGAGGTGCTGTTAGCAGTATCATACAAAAGTTGTCTGGCCTAAAAGCCTCTCAAAAGGATTGGAGCTCTGTTGTTTTGGTATGATCCTAAATACAGTAAACCATTTTCTATAATAAAAATGTGTCCTTTTTTCTCACTGAGAACTGAAAGTTGATTTTTTTTTCTTCCTTGTATAACTATTTAAATATACAGTGCTTGTTCGAAGTAGCAAGGTATAGCAAAATGCAATTTTTAGACATTTTCTGTGAGGCTACTGATCCAGAAATGTATAGTATGAGCTATTCAGACAGTACCTCAAAGAAACCTATAAAATGTGGAGCCAAGAACTCAAGCGAAATGTTAAGCTCCGGAGTAGGGTCAATAGCTAGGGCAATTCACACAATACGGTAACATGCCGACCTTCAGTTTGATTTATCCTTTTGATTTATCCAGATCATATTGTATATAGGTTGCTTGACTATAGCAACACTGCATTTGACTATAAACTGCTGAAGAAGCAAATTGTTTTCTTATTTTCAATGCTGTTTATATCTTGTTAGTACAGAATTGCTTATCTTTCAAATTTTATCATACTGGACTAGGGAAATGCCGGTTGCAGCTCTCTCAAATTTGTTGAATACATGGAATATCCATACAGAAAAAATGACTGAGGTATGATGGCTACTGCTACTTCCTTTCGATCAAGAAACTGTCTTAGTTTTGTTTTCCATGCTTAATGTATAGTATAATGCATATTTTTTGAGTAAAAAGGCCAAAGCCCAGTTTCATTTTGACTGAAACGGAAGTTAAATTACAAAAGTGTTTACGGGTTAAACAAAAAATCGCACCCAAATCACTATATCTACTGTTCCAACTCATCCTCAAGTATAATGCATATTGTAATAGTAAATTGGCTCTATGGGACAAACTAAAACAAGTTAAGAGCTCAGCTCTGATCAAATTGTTGGTAAGATGGAAGCTGCAAAATTAATCAGTGAAAATTTGGTTTGAAGAAAACTTATTTTTTTTGCTTCTTTTATCATCCTTGCAAAATTATTATTTTTAAGATTTTTATTAATCATACAACTAGATAAATGGGGAAGTCAAGAAGCTTCAATCCTTGGTGACTACGAATGAAGGCAAGGTCTATGATGAAAACTTGCCTAATATTAGAAAGTAAGTATGATCATAAATTGTCCATATTGGCACATACCAATACGGTGCTAGCATTGGCATTTATTAAATTTAGACTTTTTCTAGGTCGTGAGTTGAATGTTAAGCCTAATTGAATTCCCTGCTTCTTGGTAAATTAATAACTAAACAAAAACTAAACCAAAACAAACAATATTCTGAGATTCCAAAATTTTGCGGTTATAATATGAATGATGCAGGAGGACTACATCCCTTCTATCAGGAAATGGAAATTTACCAAATGAAAAGGTTGCTATGTTACTGCATGCCGTGATAAGGTAGGCTACTCCACCTATACATGTAATCATCCACTTGATTCTTTTCTATCAATAACTGTTTTGATTGAATTATATAACAGGAAATATATGAAGCCCGCTGAATGCATGGCTCTTCATGAAATAATTTGCTTCAGAGATGTTGATGTTCTGCGATCAGTAAGTCTTCTGGTTCTATACATTGATGCTTATAAAGACCACAGTAAAATTTTCAACACAACTATTGAGACAAAATATCACTAGGGTTTGATCGGAGATTCAAGGAAAACGATTCAGCTTGATTTGCTCAAGTGCCAAAGTTATCTTTCTTGCTCCTGCTGTAGCTCAGATGCAAACAGTTTATCTCCCTCCATGCATGATACCTCTATTATGTAAGTTGCATCTACATACTGTAATTAGACAGAAAATTGTTCCATTATTTCTAATACCAAAGAGTGCCCTATGTATCCTAAAATTTTCCAGAAGTAGAAAAACCTGTGGTGAGAATTGTTTTGGTCAATTAATGAAAAACTTTCAGGTATAAATTGGCACAAGAATATGGAGATGTTATAAATCTCTACGAGTGGTACCAGTCTTTCAAGAATGTTCTCACCAGTGCCTCTCAGACCCCTAAAAAGAAACGTCATCTTTCCCCTGCATCAAAGAAAGCAAAAACTTTGCCTCCTCCAGCGATTGAAGCTCTGATTCAGTACATATATTTTTTTCTAATTCCTAATTCTTTTTTCTTCATTCCAAAGATGCAATTCTCATTAATTTAGAAAATAAACTGTTGGTAACAGTATCCTTTTTTATTTTAGAGCAAGATTTTGTGAGGCTGTTACAGAACTCCAAATAACGGGACTACTTCGCATGCCGAGCAAGAGAAGACCTGACTTTGTTCAGAGAATTGCATTTGGTCTCTGAGATTTTCTGTCAGGTTAGTCGTGTTTAGAGACCATTCCGCGAATGATGTAATGTAGTTTGCAACTCCTAACATGTAAGAATGGGGATTCTTCTTCCAAAGTTTGTTGATCTTCCTTGATAAATCATAATTTTGAAATATTGTGGGTGTTGCTTCTGCTGTGGTATGTGATTGAAATAAAACAGACCAATGAGAAAACCATTTTTGTCACTTTGACAAATAACTGATGGGCAGGGCTTGTCAGGTTTTCGCTAATATCAGTCCGGCTCCAAAATATCCTCACCAATTTTTTTTTTTTCAATTACCAGATAACTACTTCAAGGAATTGTGCAGCCAATTAACCTGATAGCTACTGACTTCTGTTTTCCTTTTGTTTTCAATGGCCTATCATCAAGTTTGTGTTTTACTTTTACTAATCTATTATGTTAAATTGTTCTTTGAAAGTGCTTGTAGAGTACTCTCTGAAAGAGAAGTGGCCATTGTGGCCATTGTAATTTCATGCTAAAACACATCTTTTCTGCTAGCTGTTAATTACCGTGATTGACGGTTCTTAATATGTTTCTAGTTATTGAAATTTACTTGCGTAAGTGTTTTAGAAGCCACAATTAAATTAACCACCAATGAACATTATTACATAATCATATTTTGTTGATTGTTAACATTGAGATTATTAATTACAGGTTAAAACTTGAATATTTCTAAACAAAAAATAATGTTTGATAAACAGTAGATACATTTCAATTGCCTATTAGATTTGCAATATGGAATGTTTTGGCGCTATTGTTAGCTTTATTTTAAAGATCAAAATCAATATAAAAATTGTAATTTATGTCTCAAAAAAAAATGTAAAAACAAAATCTATATCAGTCTAGTTTGTGTTGGACACAACCGCAGAAATTGGCACGGCATATGCTACAACAAAGGATTTGTTTCTTTCCATTTTTGTTTTGTTATCCTTGGTGCTTGAGTAAAATTAAATTAATTTTCATACTAGTTCCAAGGGTCAGGTTTAGAACTACCTGTTCCCAAATTTTACGTTGTAGCTCTCTTTGTAACCTTTGTAGTTATGCTAAGTATTCTTTTATTTGATGGTGGCTGTAGTAGACGTTTGTTTTGTTTTTTTTTTTTTGAAGTTTCACAGAAGCTGTGAAGTCGTGAGTGGGTCTTGAACTCTCGACCTTGGGTATCTAGCAGTTCTAGTACTTTTTCCTAGCCAACTGTGCTACCGCTCCATTTTTTACTGTAGTAGACATGTTATAATTGTAAATAGTTGTGTCAGTCATATCAAATGAATTCAGAGTAGGTCCGATGCTCATCGGACCTACTTTGGTTCGATGAGCTCAACTACTGTCTGATTTGTATTAAGATGTGTGCGCTCTGCTTTAAAATTCTACGTGTTTGCTTCAATTTTTGTGCGCACAGATATTAATGTGGATCGAACAGTATTGGAGCTCATTGGACCTACTCCGTTCTCATATCAAATAGATCAGAGAAGCATTGACCTTTAGAATGAGTGTTTTTTTTTTTGTTTAAAAGCCCGTAGGCGTTATCATTGAACCATTTGGGGCTTACATCAGTAGGTCTAGAGATATCTATTACATGAACCAAATACCTCCTCCAGAGATATCTACTTCATGAGACACAATACCTCCCCTGATTACAGATTACATTTAAACTAGAGCCCCTAATCAAAAGCTGCCACAATGTGAGAAGGATGGAAGGGTGAAACCAGTATAATTAAACTGTTCCACTCGTGCCCGATTTGCCAATTGGTGGGCCCGTGTATTCACTTCTCTTGGTACGAGCCTGCAGCAGTATTTCGGATGTGATTTCAGGATCAAGGCAATCCGGTTTAGTTCCGCATAACACCTCCAGTCAGTCGCCTGAATAGCTTGTTGGTTTGTTTTGAAACTGAAAGTATCCACTAACAGTTTTGAATCCATTAAGAACCAACATTCTTCAATTCTTTGAAGGGCCGCCTGCTCCATTGCCATTAGTAAAGCCATGACCTCCATATGAAACGGTGAACTAGCAGCCCGAAATCCCCGCACTTCATACACCACGAGTTGTTGGTTGTATAGAATGGCATAGGCTGCCCCTCCCTTTTCTGAGACATGGAAAGAACCATCTGACCATGCACAGTATCCCTCCTCATATTGAGATAGATTTGGAATACCTGATACATGGTTGGCATCCTGATTTGCAATTACGCCAGTGAAGGAGTAAAGCTGCTCACAAGCTGATACACTCGCACATATGATGCTTGATGGTACTGAAACAATATCCTGGAAAACCTGCTTGCACCTGGCTTTCCAGATATTCCAAGCCAGAGTCATGAAGAGCGCTGTTTGCGCATCAGTAAGATTGTCCCAAATTTGAGAGAGGCTAACAAGCAATTGTTGTTGAGGTAGGTCTGATGTTCTTAATCCCAATGGCGATAGAAACCATGTTGCTCTTGCATGTGGACAATGAAAAAGTACATGAGTCACATCCTCTACTAGAAAATGACATAATTTGCAATCTGGAGCAATAGTTTGTATTCTCGTTGCCAGCGTGCCGGCTGATGGCAAAGCGCCCCTGAGGGCTTTCCAAAAGAACATACGCACTCTTGGAGATACTCCTTTAATTTTCCAGATTTTTTTCCAAATTTGTTTCTCCAAGTCAGTTACAACCCGTCTTTCAAAAACTTGCAAGGATTCCAGCATGCGATATGCTTTTTTAACCGAAAACTCCCCATTTGAGTTCCATGTAAACATAAGCTTGTCCGGGATTCCCGGCAGAAGCACGACCCCCCTATGCTCTCTAGCAATATCACCCGCTATTTGATCTCCAGCAAAACTTTCCAGTTTTTGAGTATCCCACTGCATGGTTTGAATGTTTAGAATGAGTGTTATGCTAGCAAAATATGGTCTATCAATTTTATAAAGCCATTGCAGAACATAGTTAGGCCGAGTATTCAGACTGCATCCAAACAGTTAAGAAATAGAACAAATAACATTTATTTGGTTAATCTTATTGCTGTATAACCAAATCCAGGGCCCCTATGAACCTGCAATATATGTGTTATCCATGATCCATCAACTTAGAATCTTAAAGGCTCAACAGCTCCACAGCCTAACCATCAGCATTTTATACCCAAGGAAAGGATCCAATAAACAAACTAGATAGTTTATTTCATTCTCACTTCGCCGATCAAAACTGACGTTATTGTGAAGTGTTCGGTCTCACTGGAAAGGTCAAGACTGGGAACAAAACAAACCCTGCAATTAGTCAATTCAGGGCCAGTTCGGCTGTTTTACTGTTCACGTGGGAAAAAAAAATTCACTCAGAGCTAATTTTTTTTTCTTACGTGAACAGTAAAAAATCAGTTCAAATTTGCTCATTCCTGTATCCATTCTTAGCAGCCGAACTGGGCCTCATTGTAAATGATCAAGCAATCAAGCAAAAAAACAACCAAATGACGGGATGCTGGTTTATAGCAATGCCTTCAAACAGGAGCGGAGCTAGACTTTTAAACTATAGGAGTTAACCGTGAATGAAGTTAATCATATATAATTTTCATACCAAGAATGAGGATCAATTTTACGTATTTGTGACATTTTAGAAAAATTATGTATAAATACAAAAAAAATTGAAAAAATGAGGACCCCATTCATTGAATCTACATCCGCCTGCCTTCAAGTGCTTTCCTAGGATCTAAGCATATCGTGAAGTTTTAACTCCAAAGCATGTAAAAAATGCGTTAGAAAAATTCCAATGTAAGGGAAAAAAAAAACAAATGACTGAGAAATCCAGGAATGTAGATGACCCATTATCACAAGAAAATTGCCCGCCCCAAAAAAAAATACCCGTTAGAGAGGAATATAAGATTAAGATTATTTTTTTTGGTGGAAAGCCCGTAAGCGATTTATTAATTTAAAGAGTTACAAACCAGCTGTTACATAAGATTAGACAATAAGTGTCTTGGAAAACATTCAACTGTAAACAAACTAAAAACGAACAGTGATATGTGTATCCTGTAGACACAAATTTGGTCATCCTTTACTTGATGAAAATGATAGAAGTATAGTGATGAGTTCCTCTGTGCGCATAGTTGTCTTGCTAGCAGACTTCATCGTAAAAGGCACTGGATCAAATTAGACCGGAAACTGAATCAACTAGGCCAGGACAGTCACCACTCAAGAAGTCCTAATAGAGACACTGAATCAAACCGAACCATAGAATGAATTAACCGGATTGGGACTGACACCACTTAGAGGTCCCACTGAAGAGCCGCCAGTGCAGGAGGGAGAAAAAAGGGAGAGGAGGAGAAGAAAAAAAGCACATAACAAATTCCAACACAAACAACCAAAACAGACAACAACATATAAAATAAGTAACTATATGTACAACTCGTTTCACCCACTTTTCCATTGTCTAAGAGGGGAAGATCTCAAGAGAAGAGAAGAAAAAAGCGAACCACTTGTCTTGGAGAATAAAAACCCCCATAAGGACGATGCGAGAAGCGATGACCAAATCTACAAAGCGGAAGCACCAAAAAAACAATAACCAGGTCAGCTAGATGAAAACACCGGATCGAATAATCCCTACAAGAAAAAATGTCATTAATATATTTACTTGAGCACAAGCCAGAGGGAGGCAGGGAGTGCTTGCACGGAATTCACATTCTGAGATATCTCAACTTTTGCGTTTTTTTTGGAAAATCTCAACCGTTCAAATACATTTGGCACAAATCTCAAAGCACAAATAATATTGCCCATGTGCTATCCCGAAACACCTCAGTCATGCTTGAGATATCTCAGAGGATATGCACTCTGCTTGCACGGGGGATCCGCAAGTGAAAGCCTCCATTATTATGGTGGGGGGGGGGGGGGGGGGGGGGTTGCAGTTGTTGTGAGAACATAAAATGAGAAGAGCGATGTACAGATATCTCAAGCCTGAACATAAAATGGAGACGTGCCATGCATCCACCATGTAAGGAACAAGCGCCGCCGATCATGCTTTTGTAGACTGGAAGTAGGGGTGTCAACGGGTACGATAAGGATCGAGTGGAAGTATTTTCATATCCGTACTCGTTACAAATTGTCCTTACCTGTATTCTACTCTTATCCGCTACGAATTACCATACCTGTATCCTATTCTTATCCGTTATGGTTGTCGGATAACGAAACAGTAGTGGGTAATGTTAATATAATAATTATTTTTATAATATACGAAATAAAACATTAATACGCATTCATTTCACACATATATACGTGTTTTGAAGGCCTAAATTTTATTGGAATTTGTTGAAATTTATTTATGTATTTTAATGGTTAATTAATTATAATACAACTATCAAAAATAGTTGGAGAATAAATATTCATTCCTCGTTAATATATATAGGGGAATTTCATGTATATCCCTCCAAAATTTCAATATTACATATATAATTAAGTACCTGCTTTAGATACTTGGACTTAGCTTTTATAATTTCTAATGAAATCAGTAGATGCACTAGTGAGTTGGAAAAATGACACACTGGAGCCGGCTTCGTCACGGTAACGGCACGGCACGCGTGTCGGTTACGTGCCGTGACTAATTGTTGGCAAAGAAGACACGGCACGGCATGGCACGGAAATTGCCTTGGTCACGGCACGGCACGGAACATGGAACATCATGGGACACGCGAGTCACGGCAGTCACGAGAAAATACACTAACATACCTTCCATAGGACGTGAGTCACGGCACATTTGGTCACGGCACGTTTGGTTACGGCACGATTTAGTCACGGCACGTGAGTCACGCCGTGACTCGCGTGCCGTAACCACCCTTAGTAATTTTTGTCACGGCACGGCACGTGAAAAATTTACTTGATCACGGCACGGCACAACATGACACGTTTTTCCAACTCTATGCACTACTCTTAGAAAAAAATATAATATATATAATCTTTTTTTTATAATTATCCAATTGGATAACAGGTACATAATAGACTTTATCTGTGCTCTTATCCGTTTAGATAACAAAAAGAATCTTTGTCCGTACTCGATAAGTTTACGAAAAAAAAATCTTATCCATACTTGTCTTATCGAATACGTACGGGTTGGGTAAACGGTTAAAAGGGTGCGGGTGCCTTTCACACCCCTAACTGGAAGGCATTCCGAGAAATTTTTGAGGTATGGGAAACAGTGAAGATGAACCGGGTATTCAAATGCTACCACATCAGTCGCAATTCAAATGAGGAGGCTAATAAATTAGCTAAATTAGGGAGAATGACAGGATGCAATATAATAGGATTTACATATCCTATAGGTTAAGTCCTTCGTTTTAGAGGATTGTAATAGGGTTGTGTAAATGTAACTGCCTACGTGCGTGAATCAAGCAAACAAATTAATCCTATTCACATTAGTTTGACCAACTACAACATTAATGATTCAGGAGGCAGTACAGACATTAATTTGATAGATTTATTAGTCAAACCTAAAACACAAACCATTCACAGAACCAGCGCAATTAACCATATCAAACATGCTTTTCAAATCCACAAGCTCTTCCAACATCTCAACTGTCACATTGCCTTCAGAGAAATTATGCTTGCACGCACCAATGGCACAGTCATGCTCAGTAAAGAAGCAAAAAAAAAAAGTCACAACTACAGCTACTAACATTCTAGTCTCAAATCCAATTTACAAGATATTAGGAACCTGGGAAGCAAGTCTGAGCTGCAGCTCCTTTATTTTGAGGCACAACTCAGCCTTCTCCTCTTTATAGCTCTTCAGAAGGTAATTCTTTCCCTCCAACACTTCCTTCAACTCCACAATCTCCTTCTTTAGCATCTCTACTTTCATATCATCATGCAGCCCCACTTCCTCAAAGCAATATCCATTCCCATTTGCATGCCCAGTCATGGGCCCCGCACAGTGGTCGGCAATAACCTTCCTCAGCCGTTGGATCTCCCTCTCAGAGGCAAACAAGTCACGATTTGCTGAATCAATCTGTGCCTCCAAATTGGACGAGTTTGTCATTTGGATACTGATGGAATTTTTGAGTTCCAAGATTTGAGATTGCATCTCCATTATCATTTCATCTCTCCTCTGGAGCTGTTGCCTCAGTCTGTGTATCACCTCCCTCTTGACATAAATGTCAGATCCTGATTCTGACAAGGATTCTGAGCTGATAGAAGGGTGAAATGGTCTATGAGGGAGACCAAGCTGGTCAGGTGAGGTCAACCACATGACGCCTTGATTGACCTCCTTGTCTGATTCTTCAGCTCGTTGAATCCGTACTAGAGGGAGGGATCCCTCTGCTTCTTGAGACATTGTTTTGATAGGTTGTGCTAGACTTGTTCCCATCTCTGAAAAAGCATATTATGCATATTACTCTCAAAACGAAAAGAAGAATAAAACATAATATAGAATTAGCGAAGATGTTCCGATTACTAAAGTCCGATTAAGCAATTAAAAGTTCCTGCTTTGCTGATATGGAAGCCAGACCATACCCTCTAGTAGCATGTGCTGTACGGTATATGGGGCGGTCCGATGGGCAATTCGGTCCAATGCCCAGTCGGAGCCATTCGATCTGCGTCAAGATTCCTGCGCCCGTTTAGATCCATGGGGTGGATTTTAAAATAAATCATCTGCTCAAATCTTGAAGCGGATCAAACGGATCCAACCATGCATTGGACCGAATTTGGTCCGATGCCCGTCGGACACCCCCTGGTTCTGTGCTGTACATGCTACTACAAGCTACTGCAACAGCCATTGCTCGTCCTAAATATAATAACATGATTCTCAAATTATTCACATATAATTTGTCAATAGCACTGCAAATAATTTGTGAATATAACTCTAAATGAATAAAATGAAGAACTAGCATTTGGTCTAGTGGCAAAGACACATGGTCTCTATTTGAGAGGTCATGGGTTCAAAACCCAGATGGGGAAAATCCTTTGTTGTAATAACAAGGTATTAAATAGTTGGGTGGCTTGACCTCCAACTTTACTCAAAAAAAAAAAAAAAAAAAATTGAATAAAATGTGCATTTTATTCTGGCCTCCCAATGAATAAATCATGCATTTTTCATGAACTATTTCAAGAAGCCTGTTTAACTTCTACATTTCATGATTTTATCCGGACAAAATGTAAGGAGCCGCTTTCAAAGTTTGCGGGACTCTGACATCTTCTTTCCTATTTTTGGATGCAAATAAAGAAACAGCGATAAAGTTAAACCTCTCTACTCACTAATTGATAATAAATATGCAAAAATTAGATGTGGCAATGTTTACATAGGCTTTTATGCTGTTTCGGACTAATTTCTCTCCTACGCTCATTTTTTTCTTCAAATTTTTCACGAAATTATAATAACCTTTTTGCAAATTCGTCACCATAATATGGTGATCATAATAATAACAATCAAGACCTGAAGAGCACTGGTAGAAGTTGGTTCCTAGAGGATAGCAACAGAGGTCGGAATGTAGCACCCCAGATGTCATTCTTCCACCAGGATTTTGCCTCTCTGAGAAAAGATTTAAAATTAGCAAAAAAAAGAATGTCCATAAGAAAGGAAAGCTATACTGTCTATGCTTGTTAAAAGTAAAACTTAAAATCTTGTATAAGACATAATATAAGGAAAAACTCTACTATTTTCCTATTTTTAGAAAATTCCCATGCTGCCCCTTCATCAGTTCCCACTCTCAAACAGTAAAAAAAATGTTAAGATTAAGTCTGACATCAAAGTAATTGAGTAAAGAAGTTACAGGAAGAGCTGGCATTCACCTTTTGTAGAAGAAGTGTTGTCATTTGAATTTTTGTTCTGAAAGAAATGATTGAGTCTGAACCCTAGCCTGACGACCAAAGTGCTAATTAAGGCACCGCCAGCAATCAGAATCCAATTTGGCCCCTCTCCATGCACCTGGATCGACAATTTTTTACCTCTCTTTATGGTCCCGTCTTCTTTGGATTTCATCATAAGGTATCTCAGTGTGCGTTTTTCTATTCTCTAAAGCTGACAAAAGAAGGCTACACACATATTACGTACTGACAAAAAGATCTATCGACAAAAGATTGCTCGTCAAGCTGTTATTTACCAAGCAAGATATAAACAGCAGAGAAAGACTTGTATATCAAGGATGGCATGAGCAGTGTTTATTTATATCAAAACAAAAAGATACTGTATAAATAAAAGCTACATCTATATTAAGGAAGGAAGTTAAACAGTGATTGTTAAAAATAGTATATTATATGTTCATAAAACCTGAAGGGAAAAGATTCATATGAAAGAAGTTTAGAGATGACTCCAGAATAAGATAACTATCTTGCCAACTTTCTAAGAATTCAGAGTTACAGCAGATAAAAAGAAAAGCTCAATTTGTACGACCAGAGCATAAAAAATATTAGCTCATTGTTATGCCAATTGATTCAACCAAAGACTAATCATCCAAAACTTTCTAAGAATTTTAATGCACTAAGCTAGAATCTTCCTTTCTTTATTTGTAAAAACAGCATATCACCTCCTGTTTCACTAAAGTAACTGCCAAGTTTTACACAAGTATCACCAGATAGACAAAATTCAAAACAGAAAAAAACTACTCTTGGAGGTGCTGGAACCTAGTCTCGGCCATTTTTAATGCACCAGTAAGCTAGAATCTGCTGGTAAATTAAAATAAACCTTACAACAGCTACCTTGTTCCAGAATTTACCATCTTGCCTTAATCAATAATTGTAATCAACACAGGAAAGGGAGTAAGGGAACGGCACTAATTCGGGTAAATCAAAACCCTAAAAACTAATATCTATTTCTCAGAGCATAGGCACCGCTTATCTATTTGTGAAATTGGAAAAAACGCACTATAATCTCTCAAAAATCAAAAGACATTGTGAAAAGAAAAGGTAGAGATCTGATAACAGCTTATATACCTAATAGAGGATTAACAAAGTGAAAAATTAAGAAAGAGAGAGGAAAAAGAAGAACCTCATCAATTGAAGACCTAGCTCGAATATTCATCGGTTCTCCTCTCCACTCCTCTCATCTCATCTCATCTCAATCCCGTTTCTCTCTCATTACACCTTTTTTGTATCTTATCGTCTCGAAACCGAAAGTGTCAGGAGGTGTAACCGTTGTCCGTTACAGCGAAAAGTAGCCAATGGCGCTCCCTCCACAGTCCCACTTTCTCTTTTTGTTTTTTCTATTTAGCGGCTTTGGGTGGAGAGAGACGGAGAGTGTCAATCTACTCAACTCTGAAGGGGGCGTATGGAAGGAATTCAGATCCTCCTCAAATCCCAATAATACTGCCCCGCGCTAGCCCGAATCTCAAAGCGGCTGAGATTAATCTCAAACCGTAAAGTGAAGGGAATCTTTTACGGAACCTCCCCGGAAGCGCACCGGCACGTGCGTGTCACTCCTGTACAAAACCTAGAATATATATATATATATATTTTTTTTTTTTTTGCAGCTTCGTCCGATGTGCGGTCGGAGCTGTTCGATCCGCACGAATTTTAAACTTGTCACAAAAATCTCGATGAGGACCGGACGTCTGTGATGACTGCCCAGATTCCTTCTGTCGTTCTGTAGAATTACATGTATCGGTAAACGGTTGTTGTCTCAGTGGCCCGGGGTCCGCATCGTCTGCATTAACTCAAAAGAGCATCTTTTGAGTTAATACATCTCGACCGTCTGATTTTAAACGGAGCCAATTTGACACCGCCTATAAAGCAGGGAGCTCTTTAATATTAGTGCAGATTTGATTGGCACTGATCTTGAAGTTGATCGAACGGTACAGATGCATTAACTCAAAATTCTTTTTTGAGGTAATGCAGAGGATACGAATTGAGTGGCCCGGGTGACCAGGGTGAGAGGCCCAGCACAGATTTTGTCAGTACTAGTCAGGAACGATGATTGGGCCTTCAAAGGGTCCATTTTCATGGAAGTTTATCCGGTCATTGGAAGTCCAACGAAGCTCCAGTAATTTCACATCGTAATCCTAAAAGCCCGTATTTTCTTCAATACGTCCAGTCATTTTCCTCTTGAAATCCTTTCTTTTTAAAAATCCAGTACAAAATATCCAGGTTACAAAAAAAAAACGGTCCTATAGTACTCTCTACATTCTAAAATTTCACATAGCACCCCAAAATATTCCAAATGCTAAAAACATCTAATATTATGAAGTTTCAACCACAAAGAAAAATAAGTCTATAAAGACATAAATTGGAAAAGAAACATGAAAAGAATCAAGTTGGGGTTTTAATTTGTATGAAATAGGAGTGGAATTTTTTTTTTTTCAATCTTCTTTCTCATTCTAGTATAAACTGATGGAAAAAAAAGGATAAAGATTTGTTTTCCCCCGGCTCCTATCCCTCATTCATCCCCCAATCATTAATTATCTAGGGGACCACAACTTCAAGCACAAAATACAAAAGAAAACGCGTATCAATCATTGATTACGTGGGGGACCGCTTATATTTGAAATTTTTTACAATTGACGCGCACAAGTATTCATATATAATACATCAAGTATTCATATCTAAGATATCAAGTATTTAATAAAAACTGGACACATCACTCACTCATATTTTACACGTTTTTAGAGGTGATTTTTTTTTCTCCGTTCACTCTAACCAATATTTCTGACAATCTGTGAAGAATTTTGCGAATCTAAAATCACAAACGTCTTCTACGCAATTTTCTCTTTCAAATGAGATCCATAATGAAGTACTTTTGAGTTATCCGTCATGCAAGTATTCATACCTCGTAAAATTATTTATATCTCGTCGTGCAAGTATTCATACCACGTCGAGCAAGTATTCATACCTAAAATATCAAGTAAAAAATGATTGAGTGGTAATGAAATTTCAATCGGTAAAAAATGAGTGAATGATGTGTCCGGTTTTTTATTTGTGAAATACTGATGAGGTATGAATACTTGCTCGATGAGGTATGAATACTTGAATGACAATGTATGAATACTTGTGCAACGAACAACTCGAAAGTATATCATCATGGATCTCATTTGAAAGAGAAAATTGTGTAGAAGACGTTCGTGATTTTAGATTTGCAAAATTCCTCATAGATTGTCAGAAATATTGATTAGAGTGAACGGAGAAAAAAATCCACTTCTAAAAACATGTAAAAGATGGATGAGTGACGTGTCCAATTTTTTTTTAAAATACTTGATATCTTAGATATGAATACTTGTTGTATTATATATGAATACTTGATGTATTATATATGAATACTTGCACTCGTCGCGATAATGATGCATTTTGTTTTGTCTTTTAGCACTGAAATTTGTGGTCTAATCTTAATTAGCGGTCAACAAAGGCAGTTATTGAATGAGAGATAAATGGAGGATAGAAGCCGGGAGATAGTTAGTCGGTGTCACGTTAAGAAAATTTTATAATAAAATTTAAATCATTTGTTAATTTAGAATGGTTAAAACGGAATCGAAATCTGATCGACGAGCGAGGAATGGGAAATTAAAACACGTTAAATGGGTTTATATTGAATTTTAGAATTATTCGGACCATTGATCCATCCTAGCACGAATCGCGAAGCAACCTATTTAATAAACCCTAACCCCCTCTCTCTTCTCCCTTGTGTGTGGCCTGCCAACGAGAAAGATAAAGAAAGCAAGAGAAAGAGAGAGAGAGAGAGAGAGAGAAGAAAAGAGAGAGAGAGCTCCGAAATCCCGTCGGATTGCGCCACCGTTCGAGAAATCGAGGTTGAAACCGAGAAGGCAGCTGTAGATCTCTCCTAGCCATTCTGTCGGTAATTTTTCTTTTCCCTTCTTCGTTTGAAAATCCGAGATTTCTCGAATCCGCGGTTTGTTCGTTTCAAACCCGAGATTAGAGTTAGAATTGATCGAACTCTAACTCCTTTGAGTTTCTCATCTCTCGTTTACTGATTTTCTCTGTGATTTCGTCTCCCAATTTGGATTTCCCAATTCTAGGGTTTTGATACCAAATCCCGAATTGAAACGCGGCATTGATTGATTAGGTTAGTCCGACCGACTAGACTTGTCCTTGGTGGGGTTACCGCTGGATCGGGAAAGGTTAGAACTTGTAATGGTTAAATTGAGGTTTCGACCAAATTAGGGTTACACCAACCGGCCAATCGAATTGAGGCGTAAACCAGAATAGCGAACCAGTACCGGAATGAGACCTAATTGAGATAGTATACGTAATGTAGGTGTAGGCTCGGGTGAGCAAAGGTTTGCGAGGCATTCCGAGGCGCCGGATCGATAGTTACGCGGTACGCCTATTGCCAGCAGGTGCGGGGTTCTTGGACTTGTTTGATAATTTAGATTCATGAATTAAACTGCTTCCAATTGTCATGTTGAACTGCTTGATTGATTGCATAATCGAATTGTTTGAATCATATGCATAACCGTATTAATTTAGAAATGATATGTACTGAAATCGCCTTATTGCGGGCCGCAACAACTTCCATTACGGGCCGCAACCAACTGCGTAGCTTAAAATGCAGGCTGACAGCTCTCTGACTACTTTGTTGCGGGCCGCAATGAACTCATTGCGGGCCGCAATGAATGTAGCAGAATAAAGGATAGTCTCTGAATACTTTGTTGCGGGCCGCAATGAATTCATTGCGGGCCGCAATGAATAGAGTAGAATTCAATAAACCCTCTGAATGCTTTGTTGCGGGCCGCAATGAGATCCATTGCGGGCCGCAATGAGATCCATTGCGGGCCGCAATGAGATCCATTGCGGGCCGCAATGAGATCCATTGCGGGCCGCAATGAGATCCATTGCGGGCCGCAATGAGATCCATTGCGGGCCGCAATGAGAGCCTGAAAAATGTCAAATGGAGCTGGAAATTGTCTGGTAACTAAGTTGTGAGCCGCAATAACCCCATTTTAGTCCATAATGAATATTAGAGTTATATTTGCATGTTGAATGGTATATCGTTTGTTTGTGTGTTTTTGTTTTGGAACTACGGTCGAAAGTCCCCAACAATTTATGACTATCTAGGATGGTCGGTAATGTTTCGAAATCAACGCTGGGCGATGACTCGAAACCATGTGCGCATATGAGTACAATTAATCACTGCTGGGCAGTGATTGATTAAGATCAGTCAATGCTGGGCAATGACTGATCGTGACAGAGACTTTGGGTGACTATGAGGAAACGAGGAAATGATGTCATATCCAGTCTGGGACAGGAATGACAGTTTGATTTGACGTGTTGTGAATTGACGATTCTGAGCTTATTGCATATGAATATCTATCTGATTATGAACCAGACCTTAGTTAATGGTTAAGCCAAAGCACTGCGGATGGGTGTCAGATAAAGGGTCCAGCTGGTAGGCCATCTGTAGGGGTCAGTGACACTACAGATGTGGGTTGGAAAAGGGTCCAGCTTGGTGGGACATCCGTAGGTGCTACCAGCTGTAATAAACTGAGTTAAGCCAGAAATGTGCGTGTTTGAAATTCATCTTGGAAATTCCGTAACTTGTGTTCCATTTGGTAAATTGTTGTCGATCATATGCACTTGTTTTATTTATGAATATGCATATGTCTGAACTGCTTTTGTATGGTTTCATTTCTGAATATAGATTTTGATTGCAAGTCCAATAATCTAAACTGTGGCAAATTTCGCACTGGGAATTTATTCTCACCCCCACTCTTGGGTTATTTTACAGGATCTGGGGCGTCGGGATCCGGAGAGGCACGCGGGCTATAGACCCTTGGTAGTTGCCTATGTGTGGCATAATCTACCCTTTTGTTGTATAGTTTAGGGTTAGGCCTGATGGTTAGTATCTGTACGAGATACTTTTGTTGTATGATATTTGACCAGACTGTATAACCTTATATATGGATTTATATATATATGCATAGGGATGTGTTTGATATTAATAGATTGTACATATTCTGATTGAACGGTTAGTTGCCTTGTAAACATACATGGCGTTGTATGTTTACGGCAGGGAACTGTTGCGACCCGTGGCTGCGGGGTGTGACAGTTCTCTTTGGTGGTATCAGAGCTCAAGGTTTTAAGCCCTAACCGGACCGATAGGATACGTGAGTGGGGTATATTACAATTGGGTCATTCCGATGAGCGACTGGTATATTACATGAATTGTGTACATATAAATTGAATAAAGATTTTATTGCAATTTAGAATCATGGACGGGCGTCGAGGCAGGGGACGAGGTAGGGGACGACCGCCTCGCACGAGAGCTGGTGGACGAGTTCAGGACATAGTGGTCGAACCCGCTACTAGCAGAGCTGAGACCGGACCGGCAGGGCCGGAAGGTCAAGGAGTTGAGCTTGGGCCTGGAGGTGTACAGGACCGAGATCGAGCTCTCGACGAGAGGTTGATAGCGGCGTACGAGAGAGGTCGCCAAGCAGAGAGACGTGATGCGGCACCTGAGGTCCAGAGAAATGCTCCCGAAGAATTTAGGAGGTTGTATGA
Source organism: Carex kokanica (assembly GCA_025461125.1). Taxonomy (NCBI): domain Eukaryota; kingdom Viridiplantae; phylum Streptophyta; class Magnoliopsida; order Poales; family Cyperaceae; genus Carex; species Carex kokanica. The sequence goes on from JAJGRX010001457.1 coordinate 86,147, forward strand.
CTCCTTCCTGCGCCTCCATCCACCGCGTTTCGATGGCACGGGTGAGTTTGCAGTGGCAGAGGAATGGCTCGCGAGTATGACCGCGAAGCTGGTGCTATGTCGAGCGCCAGAAGAAGACATGGTAGAGCTGGCAGAACAGCAGTTGGAGGGTGATGCCAGATTTTGGTGGGATGGAGCCCGACGTAGTTTTGTCGGGGAGGAGGCAAGGATTCCGTGGGAATGGTTTGAGCAGCAGTTCACCCGACGGTTTTTGAGTAACTTGCAGCGAGAGGCGCTGCGAAGGAAATTCTTGGACTTAAGGCAGGATGGGAGATCAGTGGCAGAATACAACAAGGAATTCCTCGCCTTGTCAAGGTACGCAGTAGACGTACAGAATGATGTGGTGAGATACCACAGGCAGTATTTGGACGGGTTGGATGGGGGTATCTCGATGATTGTTGATACCCCGTTAGCTACTGAGCTTCAGGCGATGATGGACCACGCAGAGCAGGTAGAGCTGCACAGCAAAAGAAAGAGGACCCAGATGTCCGAGAGGAATGTCAAGCAGAAAGAGGATCAAAATAGACAAATCGCGAGGTCAAGTGGTGGACCGTCGACTGCTAGACCACCCCCTAGACAGATGGGGACACCGAGACCCCCTTTCAGGCAGATAGACGCACCGGGATTTAGGCCGGGATTTGTTCCGACGTGGTGCCGTACCTGCAACCAGGAGCACTCTGAGATCCAATGTAGGCGTCGCAACAGTGCGTGTTTTACATGCGGCAGTATGGAACATTGGGCGAGAGAATGCCCGAATGCGGCACTGGAGTTTCAGGGGTACAGGGGACCTGCAGGACGCGGGCAGGGTAGACCACCATTCCGCAGTCGAGGCGTTCCCCAGATCAGCGGGGGCAGGACCGGAGGTCGAGTAGCGGTTCATGCGATTGAGGCACCGGGGTTGACATCCGATGCAGTAGGGATTCTGGAGGAGAGGGATGACATGAAACCATCTGGTTCTCGAGCGGATGTGATGACAGGTATACTTTCTATCTCAGGTTGTTGTGCGCACTGTTTGATTGATACCGGGTGTAGTCATTCCGTAGTGTCAAAGAAGTGGGTAGAGAAATGTAACTGGCCAACCGAAACCTGTAACCAAGTCCTTAGTGTCCAAACCCCTTTCGGTTCGAATGACCGAGAAATTACCACATGCCGAAACCGAAAGGTCAGAGTTGATGGGAGGGATCTCGAGATAGACCTGTTGGTCATGGAGATCACCGGATATGATGTTTTATTAGGGATGGATTGGTTGACAAGACATGCGGCGACAATCGATTGCCCGCACCGCAGGGTCTGTTTTACAACTTCAAGAGGTAGTACGTCGTGCATGCTGAACTGTAGAAAGGTCGGGGGATTAATACCGTGTATTTCAGCGGTGGAAGTTAGGCATCTGATCGATTCAGGATGCCATGCGTATTTGGCAGCGATAGTGTATACTGCTACGGAAGTTTCTGAGATGAGTGAGATACCGGTGGTGGCGGAGTTTGCAGATGTGTTCCCGGATGAAATAATTGAACTACCACCCGTACGAGAAGTGGAATTCGGCATCGAATTGGTGCCAGGTACGACGCCAATTTCCAAGACTCCGTATCGGATGGCTCCTGCGGAGTTGAAGGAGCTTAAGGCACAGTTGGAAGAGATGCTGGAGAGCGGGTTCATCAGGCCAAGCACGTCTCCATGGGGTGCTCCCGTGCTGTTTGTGAAGAAGAAAGATGGTACCTTGCGATTATGTATCGACTACCGCGAACTGAACAAGGTGACTGTGAAGAATAAATACCCGATACCCCGAATCGATGATTTGTTTGATCAGCTGCAAGGGTCTTCGATCTATTCCAAAATAGACCTGAGAACGGGGTACCACCAATTGAGGATACGGCCGACTGACGTGGAAAAGACAGCTTTCCGAACACGCTATGGGCACTACGAATATCTGGTGATGCCGTTTGGGCTGACGAACGCACCCGCCGCGTTTATGGATCTTATGCACCGGGTGTTTCATGATCTGCTGGACTCGACAGTAGTGGTTTTCATTGATGACATCCTGGTGTACTCGCGATCACGAGAAGAGCATGAGATACACCTGCGGATAGTGTTGCAGAGGCTGAGAGAGCACAGGCTGTTCGCAAAATTCTCGAAATGTGAATTCTGGCTTGAGAAAGTGACTTTTCTCGGCCATGTGATATCAAGAGAAGGATTGGCGGTAGATTCCGAGAAAATTCGGGCAGTGACCGAATGGAAAAGACCAGAAACAGTTACAGAGATTCGCAGTTTTCTGGGGCTAGCAGGATACTACCGACGATTTGTGCTTGGATTCTCGCAGTTAGCGGCTCCTCTTACGAAGCTGTTGCACAAGGGGGTGAAATTCGAGTGGGGTGCTGAACAAGACCAAAGTTTTCAGGAACTGAAGGATCGGCTGGTGTCCGCACCGGTTCTTGCCATGCCAATTATGGACGAAGAATACACCGTTTACACCGATGCATCCCGAACAGGTTTAGGATGCGTGTTGATGCAGAAGGAACATGTGATTGCATATGCCTCTCGACAGATTCGACCGCACGAGCAGAATTATCCGACCCATGATCTGGAGCTAGCTGCAGTAATCTTTGCTTTGAAAATTTGGCGGCATTACCTGTATGGAGTGAGGTGTCGTATTTTTACGGATCATAAAAGCTTGAAGTACATCTTTACGCAACGAGAGCTGAACTTGAGACAGAGGAGATGGCTGGAGTTGATGAAGGATTATGACCTGGACATTCAGTATCATGCGGGAAAAGCGAATGTGGTAGCAGATGCTCTAAGCAGGAAGAGTCAGGTAAATCTGGCATCGATTATCACCAGTGAGACGCATCTCCTCGAGGAAATGCAAAGGATGAATTTGTACGTCGGTGCATCCCATGAGTTCGCATTGGAGACATCGTCCCGCTTGATGGGAAATAGTACTAGGGCAGGCACGTCTGCTGTCGTCTCGGTTATCTTGGCTACGGTCGAAATTCGACCGGAATTACACGAACAGATTCGAACAGCACAACAGGAAGACTCAAAATGTCAGAAGTTCCGACAACATTATGAGTCGAATGCAGACTCGCCATTCCAACTTCGCGAAGACGGTATCCTATGGTTCCACAATCGCATATGTGTTCCGAATGACTCAGAACTGAAGAATTTGATTCTATCAGAAGCACATGACTCGGGGTACACCATTCACCCCGGAGAAGTTAAGATGTATCAAGATTTGAAGCAACACTTCTGGTGGCCAAAGATGAAACGGAACGTGCAACATTACGTCGAGAAGTGCCAGGTGTGTCAACAAGTCAAGGCAGATAGACGGAGGAGGGCGGGATTACTAAGGCCCCTTGCGATACCCACCCGAAAATTTGAGTCGATTACCATGGATTTTGTGACTGGATTCCCAAGAACGGTCGGAAGATACGATGCCATCTGGGTGATTGTGGACAGGCTGACGAAGATTGCGCACTTCATTCCGCTTCGGATCGAGACCTCTGGAAGAGAGTTAGCGGATTTGTTCTTGAAGTATCAATTCAAATACCACGGCTGCTCGCGCAACATTATCTCCGACCGAGACCCCCGATTTACCTCCCACTTTTGGGAAAGCTTTCAAGAAGCCATGGGTACGAAGTTGAGATTCAGTACCGCGCATCATCCTCAAACCGACGGTCAATCCGAACGAACCATACAAACGTTAGAAGATATGCTGCGATCCTGTGCCCTAAGTTTCCGAGGATCTTGGATCGATCACTTGTACCTGGTGGAATTTGCATATAACAATAGTTACCATTCGAGTATCGGAATGTCACCACAGGAGGCTCTTACGGGACAGCAGTGTCGCACACCGCTGTGGTGGGGACCAACAGGTACATATTCACCTACCGGTCCTCAGATGCTTGAGGAGGTCACGGAAAAGACGAAAGTCGTCCTGAGTCGGCTTAAATCAGCACAAGAGAGACAAAAGAAGTACGCAGATGTTCATCGACGGCCGCTGGAATTTCCGGAAGGAGACCATGTTTGGCTCCGAGTTTCACCCGTCAGGGGCGTACACCGGTTTGGCGTCTCAGGTAAATTGAGTCCCCGCTATATTGGGCCGTTTCAGATTACGCAGCGAGTGGGACCGGTGGCATATGAGCTCGCATTGCCACCAGCATTAGACCGGGTTCATCCGGTGTTTCATGTGTCACAATTGCGCCGGTACGTGCGAGATCCATCTCACTGCATTGATCACTCCAATCTGCATGTCCAAGAGGACTTGACATATCGAGAAGAACCGATGCAAATACTGGACAGAAAAGAGCAGCGACTTCGGAGCAAGGTGATCAAACTTGTTTTGGTCAAGTGGGGACGCCATTCAGATAAGGAAGCAACATGGGAGGGTGAAGAAAGTATCCGCGAGAAGTACCCCGAACTATTCGACGATTCAGGTATGGAATTAAGTTCAGAGGACTGAACTTTATCTTAAGGGGGGGAGAAATGTCACGTTAAGAAAATTTTATAATAAAATTTAAATCATTTGTTAATTTAGAATGGTTAAAACGGAATCGAAATCTGATCGACGAGCGAGGAATGGGAAATTAAAACACGTTAAATGGGTTTATATTGAATTTTAGAATTATTCGGACCATTGATCCATCCTAGCACGAATCGCGAAGCAACCTATTTAATAAACCCTAACCCCCTCTCTCTTCTCCCTTGTGTGTGGCCTGCCAACGAGAAAGAGAAAGAAAGCAAGAGAAAGAGAGAGAGAGAGAGAGAAGAAAAGAGAGAGAGAGCTCCGAAATCCCGTCGGATTGCGCCACCGTTCGAGAAATCGAGGTTGAAACCGAGAAGGCAGCTGTAGATCTCTCCTAGCCATTCTGTCGGTAATTTTTCTTTTCCCTTCTTCGTTTGAAAATCCGAGATTTCTCGAATCCGCGGTTTGTTCGTTTCAAACCCGAGATTAGAGTTAGAATTGATCGAACTCTAACTCCTTTGAGTTTCTCATCTCTCGTTTACTGATTTTCTCTGTGATTTCGTCTCCCAATTTGGATTTCCCAATTCTAGGGTTTTGATACCAAATCCCGAATTGAAACGCGGCATTGATTGATTAGGTTAGTCCGACCGACTAGACTTGTCCTTGGTGGGGTTACCGCTGGATCGGGAAAGGTTAGAACTTGTAATGGTTAAATTGAGGTTTCGACCAAATTAGGGTTACACCAACCGGCCAATCGAATTGAGGCGTAAACCAGAATAGCGAACCAGTACCGGAATGAGACCTAATTGAGATAGTATACGTAATGTAGGTGTAGGCTCGGGTGAGCAAAGGTTTGCGAGGCATTCCGAGGCGCCGGATCGATAGTTACGCGGTACGCCTATTGCCAGCAGGTGCGGGGTTCTTGGACTTGTTTGATAATTTAGATTCATGAATTAAACTGCTTCCAATTGTCATGTTGAACTGCTTGATTGATTGCATAATCGAATTGTTTGAATCATATGCATAACCGTATTAATTTAGAAATGATATGTACTGAAATCGCCTTATTGCGGGCCGCAACAACTTCCATTACGGGCCGCAACCAACTGCGTAGCTTAAAATGCAGGCTGACAGCTCTCTGACTACTTTGTTGCGGGCCGCAATGAACTCATTGCGGGCCGCAATGAATGTAGCAGAATAAAGGATAGTCTCTGAATACTTTGTTGCGGGCCGCAATGAATTCATTGCGGGCCGCAATGAATAGAGTAGAATTCAATAAACCCTCTGAATGCTTTGTTGCGGGCCGCAATGAGATCCATTGCGGGCCGCAATGAGATCCATTGCGGGCCGCAATGAGATCCATTGCGGGCCGCAATGAGAGCCTGAAAAATGTCAAATGGAGCTGGAAATTGTCTGGTAACTAAGTTGTGAGCCGCAATAACCCCATTTTAGTCCATAATGAATATTAGAGTTATATTTGCATGTTGAATGGTATATCGTTTGTTTGTGTGTTTTTGTTTTGGAACTACGGTCGAAAGTCCCCAACAATTTATGACTATCTAGGATGGTCGGTAATGTTTCGAAATCAACGCTGGGCGATGACTCGAAACCATGTGCGCATATGAGTACAATTAATCACTGCTGGGCAGTGATTGATTAAGATCAGTCAATGCTGGGCAATGACTGATCGTGACGGAGACTTTGGGTGACTGTGAGGAAACGAGGAAATGATGTCATATCCAGTCTGGGACAGGAATGACAGTTTGATTTGACGTGTTGTGAATTGACGATTCTGAGCTTATTGCATATGAATATCTATCTGATTATGAACCAGACCTTAGTTAATGGTTAAGCCAAAGCACTGCGGATGGGTGTCAGATAAAGGGTCCAGCTGGTAGGCCATCTGTAGGGGTCAGTGACACTACAGATGTGGGTTGGAAAAGGGTCCAGCTTGGTGGGACATCCGTAGGTGCTACCAGCTGTAATAAACTGAGTTAAGCCAGAAATGTGCGTGTTTGAAATTCATCTTGGAAATTCCGTAACTTGTGTTCCATTTGGTAAATTGTTGTCGATCATATGCACTTGTTTTATTTATGAATATGCATATGTCTGAACTGCTTTTGTATGGTTTCATTTCTGAATATAGATTTTGATTGCAAGTCCAATAATCTAAACTGTGGCAAATTTCGCACTGGGAATTTATTCTCACCCCCACTCTTGGGTTATTTTACAGGATCTGGGGCGTCGGGATCCGGAGAGGCACGCGGGCTATAGACCCTTGGTAGTTGCCTATGTGTGGCATAATCTACCCTTTTGTTGTATAGTTTAGGGTTAGGCCTGATGGTTAGTATCTGTACGAGATACTTTTGTTGTATGATATTTGACCAGACTGTATAACCTTATATATGGATTTATATATATATGCATAGGGATGTGTTTGATATTAATGGATTGTACATATTCTGATTGAACGGTTAGTTGCCTTGTAAACATACATGGCGTTGTATGTTTACGGCAGGGAACTGTTGCGACCCGTGGCTGCGGGGTGTGACAGTCGGTCCCAAAAAAAAAACATCAAGTTGGAGCTCGTTATTGTTTTCCCACGGTGGAAGCATTGGTGTTCTCTCTTCTATATTTTTTTCTTATGCCTTTGTGTTGACTCCTCACAGTTCAGTCTATGAAATTTGTTACAACTAAATTAATCTACTTTTAATTGCAAGTTGATTTATAATATTTGTTGTTATATAAAAATAAATTCAAAATATTCAATAAACAACAATAATTTTCAGCATAATATTAAAAAAATGCATTTTGTTAAGCATCGGTATTAATCAATGTGCTAGTTTAAGATTTTTTTTATTGGAAAATAAGTTACAAGCAAAAGCCTTGTTATGAAGTACACATTAATAAGTATTGTTATGTTATTGTTATTGTTTATTATTTTATTTAACCATATAAATGATTATTAATAAAAATAATTATTTTGCTATCAAGTATTTTAGAAAGAAAAACATAATTTTCCACAATTATTCTCACGATATCAGAGGTGGACCCACCATATTTCAAGGTTGTCCTACCCTGGAATTTAAAAAATAGTTTCTAGGGTACTGGATATTGAGCTCTTGTCTCACCCTGGAATAAATACCCTACCTTGAGCCCATAATTTCGTAACGGTCCATGATTTGCATTTTTTTCTCTTTTCTGTGCACAATCCAGAGTGATTAGTAACGACCTAAAATTTAGCGAGAGAGAGAGAGAGATGTGCATTGGTTGATATTCAAATTGATTTCCGTGAGCAGTCCAAAATTGTAGCTCAAAAACATAAAGCAAATAAGAAAAGAGAAACTATGAAAATCCGTAGAGGAAAGCTCGCTTCATTGACTTAACTATCTAGTATCTAGTATTTTTTTGTTAGTTTTTTAATATGTAAAATGATATTGTTTTTGTTAGTTTTTATTATGTAAAAGAATATTGTTTTATTGTGTTTTATCTAAAACTCAATTATTTAATGGAGTTGAACACGATTAGTTATTTAAATCCGATTCGATAATTTTTTATCATACTCTAATGAAAATTCTGCATCTCCCCCTGCACAGTACAACCAAATATGTATTTTTAGCCCATTTCATAATCCTTGGAGTTTTTACCCATGAATATGGGTTCACAAATCAATTTTTTGGTTCCTATATTAATAAAATCTCATATTGCATAATTATGTAACAAACCAAACATGACGTTAGAGAACAAATATAGTATTATATAATTGTATATAGAGGACACCCCGTTTTTCTATATGTAGATCACATGTCTAATTTCTTTTAGTGTGCTTGAGACGACGGTAATATAAATAATAAAACTTATCACTTGCTCCACAAAAAATATTTTAGAATAATATATGAAAGTGAAAGAAAGTTCTATGGTGTCACAGTTATTCTTGTTTATTTTCATCCAACACAACCGTACGCATAGGAGCACTAACTCTTAAAAAAAAAAATTCAAAGATCGAGACGCATGGATTTAGATGGTAAATTTAAATTACACCGAGTTATGGATGTAAGCATACATATTCTAGCACTTTTTTTTTAAAAGTAAAAATATTGTTGGTAATCGTTATAAAAAAAAAAAAAAAACGAGGTGGACAAGAGAAACAGGGCCATTAATCCACATTTATGAACAAATTAAATAGTCAAAGAAACTAAACAAAGATGATAATAAATACGTGGAAACAAGAGGAAAAAAGAAAGGAGGTAATTATACTCGGTAAGAGATTCCATAATGACGCCTTTAATTTTACTAGTTTTTCATTTTCTTCTCTGTATTTGCATTAGAAGCAGATTTAGAGGTTAGCCAAGAGTGACATTTTTTTAATTAAACAAATCATTGTCTTTGTTACTAGATTAAAAGTTGATTCACAAGAATTCCTGTGGTTGATGTTTTCAGATAGAATCCTAACCCAGGAAATGCTGACGGTGAGGGGTTGCGCGGTCACACCAGGATGTTCGCTCTGTGGGAACAATCAACTTGAGAAACAGTTCATTTGATGTGGAGCTGCACCTACACATCAAGGTTCTGGCGCGGTCTGAGGGCGCAGCTAAACTTGCCTCCAATGGTGGGTACGCAACCTTTTGACATTTGGTGGGAGGGTCGCCAACAACTATCGGGGCAAACCAAAATGCGATTGGATACGGCATGGGCGGCGGGATCATGGGCAGTCTGGAAAGAAAGAAACAGACGCGTTTTCTCTCAAGAAAGGAAACTTGTGCATATACTGATCGATGCAGCGGCAATGAATATTCACAACTGGATGCTATTTGCATAGTGCCCAATTGGAGAGAGGAGGCCTTGATATTTCAATGGCTTTTTTAATTCTTTTAGCGGAACTTGTTAGCATTTGAGCGGGGTGTCATAGTTTAGGTTAGCCTACTGCTAGTTTTATTTCTGTCCTTTTATTTTACCTATGGTCCTCACTGTTTCAATTGGAATGGGAATGGACCTTGTAAGTATTTTTTAATCAATATATTTCTTAGTGGAAATTTCCACTAACCTTCAAAAAAAAAAAGAATCGCTTTTGTAATTTCAAAATTTTAATTATGTGTATTACAATTTAATTGAATTATATTTTTTTATATGAAATATGAAATATTTACTTATAGTCTAGTAATTATATCTATATTCTGTGAGTGTAAAAGCTTATTAGATTTAAATTTCACCTATTATATATTGTGCACTTTGGATTTCAGTATTCCCTACTTAAATTTTGTAGTACCGTCCTGATTTGCATTGAAATCTTTAGCACTCATAAATTATATTTCTAAAGTCAAGCTATTTGACTTTTAATAAAATTGACTAGTGACTAACGAGGTCTTCTTAACCGGCATCGTGAATAAATTATTTCTGAGTTCGTTCACCGCTTTTCATTGAGCCACGCGTAACATCGGACAATTTTTACAAGGCATTTGCTTCGGTGGATAACAAATATAAGTCTTCTCTCCATTTAAGTTCTGCATTATTAAATGTTGATTGCTCTTCATAATTAATCTACAAGTACGAAAGACTTCTTCCAAAGAAGACACACGTGTCCAATAAAACATAGTGTACTGCAACCCAAGATTGAAAAACGTATTCTCCGAATTAAAAATCGAGTCAGGAAATTAAATAAATAGATGTACATAATATTATTTTATAAGAAAGACGAATAGTGCTAATTTTTACAAAAATAAAAATTTTAATAAATAGAAAATAAAATTTTATAAGAAAACCTAGTTCTTTTTCTCCCCAACTTTCTTCTACCACTGCTCTTTACTTAGATCAGATGAATATATACCTGAATCCGTACCACCTAAGGTAACAAAATATTTTTGTTTGGATACAGATCGTCAGAACAGAATCTGCACAAATATTAAGAGGTCTGTCCTTTTCACCTACGGCCGAGGGATCTAGGATTTTTATCATGTGAAACAAAAAAATATCAAATCGGGTTTAAATAGTTAATTAAATTTAAATCTATTAACTAACTGAGTACTCGATAAAAAATAATACTTTAATTTATACTTTCTAATGTTTTGACTTATAATTTCTGATGCTATTACTTATAATTCTAATTAACAATTAAAATTCAACAAATTTATTTTAATTTTAACTCGAATTACAAATCAAATATCTAGAAAGAGACAATTTTTTTCAAGAGAGGCAAAGTCAATCAGGACTGATAGATCTCCACTAAAATTCAAAATTCAGAAGGAGACCGCTCCTCCGGGACCATGTGGATCCGCCCCTGACCGTATTAGCCCGAATTCTGATTGAACAGTCCAAATCTAAACAGAAATATTCGAAATATTCTGTTAGCTCAGAGGATATGGATTCATATATACCTATTTCTATTCTGTGGTAAGTGCGGCCGCGTTTGCGCCGATCGGAATTGGAACGGAGAGGAGTTAGTTAACTTGCTGTTGTCGGATCTTGCCGACGTCCTTTTGACTTCCCTCCTACCACTTTCTGTATTTTTGTTATCTTCTTGTCTTATCCTGCCTGCAATCCGTTGTACTCATTTACCTGCTCCACTGATCCACTCTCCCCTTCCGTTCCGTAACTTCCGTTAAATGCTAGTACGGTACCACCCGAACAACCCTACCTCTCCTTCTATTGCTAGTCATTCAAAAAGGAGGAAAAAGGGAACTTTTCACCTTTTGGAGATGTAAGCCCGAAGGAAGAAAGAAAATAAGATTGCACAGATCTCTGGCACGTGCGTCGTCATGGCGTTTCTCTCACGCACTTATAATCTTCGCTGTTATCCCGTACCCTCCTGATATCAGAATTCACCCGTTTCGCTTTTCTTTCTGTCGAAAAATGAGTTATTATTATATATTAAATTGGTAGCAGTGAGGAGCGGTTCGGTTTCACTCTCCAAATTCCCTTTTTCTTTTCCTTCCCCTAAACAGAGAACTCTTTTTGTTATTTTGGTTGAATTTTTTTGCTGTTCCTCTACTGCTTCCGGATTTTTCTCTTGGGATGGAGACGATTAAAAAGCAGGCAAGCAGGCTAAGGGAGCATATGGCGAAGCAACAACATGTATCTATTTATAATCTCTTCGCTCTTATTTTCATTTTATTTTCTGTCTTGGGTTGATGGCAAAATTAGTAGAAAACCATGAATTTAGACTTAATTTACAATAAAATTTGGTCCTGACTTTAGGGGAGCTCTTTCAATTTTTGGAAGAAATTTGGATTAGTGCATCTGGGAAACCCTTTCGTAGCTTTTAGGCAACTATTGAAGTTGGTTTTACTGAAATCATTTTGGATGATATGTGAAATAGGCAGTTTTGAGGCAATTCACTTCCCGGTATAGCCAAGACCCGGCTCTAATTGATGAAGACGAGCTTCAGTGCCATCAGAACCTACAGAAGCTGTACAACTCCACCAAAGCAGCTAAGGTATGGGTTTGTTCCCTACCAGAGGTTCCCTCTCTCTATATATTTGTATTATTGTTTTAGGTCAACACCTACTGAACCAGCTCTTAAATGAGGATAGACTTACTGGTACCGGCTACTGATGCAATAGTTGTGATGTCAATTGCTAGGAGAGTATTTATATGTCACTGTTAGGTACTCAGATGGACCATACATGTTGGAGATTAGTAAAAAGATTATAAAAAAAAAGACATTCCCAACTTGGTTAATTTTTTTTACTGTTTTGATACATAATTGAATAATTGAGGTTTAACTGAGAGCATGCATCTCATGAAGCTTATTTTTTGGTCTTTCAGCAACTGCAGAGAAATATAGTAAGAGGAGTCGAAAGTTTTATAGCTATTAGCACTAAACAGATGGAAATATGTAATGCTTTTTAAACCTTCTAGAAGTCATATTTATTAACTTCACCTTCGCTGTACTAACTGCTTTTAACAACCCGTAGTGAAAAGGCTAGCTGATGATTGTTGCAAGTATGGTAATGAGAACCAGTCATCCAGTTTTGCCCTTGCGAAGGCTTCCGTAGATTTTGGCACATGCTACAAATTGATAGAAAATGGGAACGAAAATCTTCTTAAAGTTCTTGTGGACCAGGTTATTTAACATCCATTCAGTGTACATCTTTTATTTTTCATACTTTTACAGCTTAAGGTTCCAGCATGTTTCATCTTTTACTAGATTGGTGTAATTTTTTCTGTCTTTTACTTGCTAGGATAAGGCTGAGTGTTATGTTTCTTGTCTGCCAGGAACATGTTTGTCTTGTTTTGTTCATTTGGTTGTGTTGGTTTTTTGATGTAATATTGGGTACTTAAACTGCTTTTGTTTGGTGTAGATTCGTAGGAGAAACTTTAGGGGTAATTACTTTAATTTTAGGTTTTTGTAAGTTGGAATGTACTCTGTTGTGTTTTATGTACCTAATTTGGGTACCTCTATACAGATTCTGATTTCAATGGAAATCGGTGGAATAAAATTCCACCACTACTACAAAAAAAAGAGTTGTTAGGATAAATTTTTCAATTTAAGTATGTTTCAGTCCTGATCCATTTTCTATGACTCAGGTCTTTGAGCCACTAAAAGAGATGATAATGAGTGCTCCCTTGGAAGATGCTCGCTTATTGACATACCGCTACAGACGGATAAGGCAAGATGTTGAGTCCCAGGTAAAATAATCTCTTACATACACTCCTATCTTGGAGTCCCGGGTACGACATGATGTTAACTATTAACAGGTGTAGGGTTTAGATGTTAATTATTAACAGATGTAGGGTTTATCATAAAATTTGCCTTTTATATTTTAGCCCTACTGCCTACACCAGCTTCGTAGTTGGTGCCATTACAGTTCAGTACAAGACATGGCGCACACAAGATTAGCCATTATGCTAATAATACTTTTTATGTTTACTTTTATCTAGGGGTGAAAAAACCTCGAAATTTCGTATTCCCCCCCTCTAAAATTCATAATATCATATTTACCCTTCTAAAGTTTAGAAACTCACAAATTTATCCAATTTAATAACTTTTCAATTAAAACTAATTTTAAATCTATAAATTAAAACTAATTTTAAATTTATGACCCATTCACACTTTATTAAAATATAAAAATATGTAGTCTATGGAAAAAAAATATTGTCTTCTAACTGGTCAGTTTTCGAGAACAAATGGTTCATTTCTCTACTTATGACGCATACACTGTGGCATTTAGGCATACGCTTGATTGTGCGTCACAAGTAAGAAAATGAAGTATTTACTCCCACAACCGATCAATTAGAAGACCGGATATTTCTCTTAAACATGCTACATATATTTTATGTTTTTAATAAGGGTAAAATGAGTTTTAATAGAGAAGTCAATAAATTGGGTAAATTTGTGGGGTTTTGAAATTTAGAAAGGTAAATGTGATATTATGAATTTTGGAGGGGGAATTACGTAATTTCAAGGTTTTTGAGGGGTGTACATGAAATCCCCCTATCTAGGACAATTTTTTCTTCGGAGGGTCGTCCCTGTAGTCTTCTCTTTTTCACAGAGGCACCTTATAATTATTTGATGAACCTAGAACAAAACTGATATAATTTTTATTTCTTTTGTCAATTAGATCGCAGAGGTAATGAAACGACAGATGAAGTCAAAGGAAGCGGGTACAAATGATGACAGTGCTGTCAAACTGAAATATGCAGAGACTAAGTTGACAGAACTGCAAGCCACACTATCAGCACTCGGGAAAGAGGCAACAGCAGCCATGCTGGCAGTGGAGGCACAACAGCAAAAAGTCACCCATGAACGCCTTCTTGCGATGGTACCAAATGACTTTTTATCTAAAATTCTTGATCGTTAATGCATGCCAGTCTTATATTGGTTAATTTCTCAGGTTGATGCTGAAAAAGCTTATCATCAGAGTGCTGCTAGTATTCTAGACAAGCTTCATGATGAGGTACTTTCTTCTAATAACTGGTCTTAAGACAGAAATTTAAAAAAAAAAACATTTTTGACCTAACATGCTTTTGATATGGATACAGATGATCCTAGCGAAGGAGCAGAGTGATTCATTTGTTCATTCAGGGGCAATTGAGACAAATTCACAACTCAAAAGCATTACTGAAGGCCCTGAACCAATGAAGTCCATTCAAAATAATGAGAATGGTCAGGCTAAGGAATCTTTTGTGGCTGAGGTATCTTCTCCTTTTTAGCACTGATGTTGTATTGTTTTGGGTGCAATAAGCCAGCATTATTTCTTCGCCACCAAATCTGTATTAATTCTCAGTAGTAAGTTCAGATGTTCTGGTATCATTCTGGTACCTAACAAGCCAGCACTAATTCTCCATCACCAAATCAAACAAAATAATTTTTTTTTTTTTTTCCGTTGTTTTGTCTACTTGGTGATTGGGAATACTTTCGTGTTTAAATGAGGACATGAGAACATTCTGTCCAATAAAAAAAATGATCTGATAATCCTCTTATTTTTGCTGCTTTTTAATTTTCTTTGATGTATCCATGTAGGTGATTCATCCATTTGATTCGCAAGCCGATGGTGAACTTAGTCTTTCTATTGGTGATATTGTTGTTGTTCGGCAGGTACCACATTTTGATTAGAATTAAAATTTCAAGAACTTTAAAAAACTTGTGGCTAACAAAAAGTTGAATAAACACACTTTATTCACCTGGATGGTTACACAGGCGGCAACTAATGGATGGTCAGAGGGAGAGTGCCATGGAAAATCAGGGTGGTTTCCATCAGCCTATGTCCAGCGTACAGACAAAGTCCCGGCTAGTGAAGTAACGGAATCTGGCTTAACATGAGATATGCTTCCTCTTTGATATTTCTTCTTTTTTCTCTTCTCTGCCTCTCTGTATAGCCGGCAGTCTATTTATGAGTGTTTGCCAATTTTTCCTTTGAACTATTATTCAGTTTATAGCCTTGTTCCATGTTGCTGAGGTTATTTAATCTTGTAATTATCACATTGGCATTAGTTGTACAGTAATTATGTCAAGATAAGATTGGTTATGTGTCGAGAGTTTAGTCTAAATAATTCTTGTAACTTTGTTATGGGTTTATAACTACTTACGAGTTTGCTATTCCCATCTTGGTCAAGTAGAAGCAGACGTAACATTTATGTTCTCACTGGTGGCAGAAAAAATAGCATGGCAGGCCTTCCGTGGGACCTGGCAACATGATATGGTAACATTAAATGAAGAACCTCGAGTCAGGCATCCTCTAATACTTGAATCTCCTTTTTTGTTAGAACTCTGGTTTGCTGGCTACAGCAGAGGTTGAATCCGGGGATTTTTTTTTCTTTTCATATACGCAATATGATCAAATTTGTTAACCAAATAAAATTGGTAGAGGACATTGATTCCAATTGAAAATCAGAAGATGCATCTTAGTAGTGCATTCTTAAATTAAGAGCCTCTTCATGCGATGCGAATCTCAGGGTGCAAGTACGAAAAAATGACAATAATACACATGCAATATGTGTTCTTATTTACACCAAGTACTAATATGATGTATCTTATTTCTTTCTTTTGAACTGGAACGTTGTACCAGTTTTTTGCCCTTTTGAACTGGAACTTTGTACCAGTATTTTGAGTTAAGCAAATGCCTACGGGTTTTAATAAAAAAAAACACCAAAAACAGGATTGATTCGCATCTCCAAAGACGCATCCAAATGCATTTTTTTTTTCAATTGGTCTGTCGTGTCAGAATTTCTGCAGAAAGATCTAGAAAGATCTTGTTTCTCAATTGGTCTGTCGTATCAGAACTTGGGCAGAAAGATCTTTGGCCCAGGACGCTGCTGTCAAATCCGTCCACGGAACTCTACTGTAATCCCGGAATGGAGGTGTCGTTGCGTGGGTAGCCTGTGGGTTTCATATCAGAAACTTTTTTAAGTGTCAATCTCAGTTGTGAGTCAAACATTTGGAGATATTTTGGTTCACAAAAAACAAAATCGGCCACAGAGACAGTAATGAAATATGTGTGATAAATTAGGAACTAAGAATACATGTGAGTAGGGATATCTCCATTTTGTATAAATTTGAGAGGAACCGGGCCTCATTAATGGATTTGGCAATCGTCATGAGTCATGACATACGTGCCAGCTGGATGCCCGGATGGGTTTTGTGTAATCTATTGATAACTCATTAACTTCACCAGTCACCAGTCTTACCTATTTCCTATGTTGCATGGATACCGGTACGGGTATCGTATCGGATACGATACGGATACGGCGATACGGCAATTTTCAAAAATTCCGGATACGATACGCCAATTAAATATATTATTTTTTATTATTTTATTTATGTTATTTATAAATATCAAAATTATTGGGTGGGGATTATACAATAATTCAATCATATATTAAATATAATTGGTATTCTATTCTAACAAGAAGTAAGAGTTGGTGCAATGGTAAAGGGGTAGGCCTTTATCCCAAAGGGCATGGGTTCGAACCCTGCTGGGAGCAAAAAAAATTGATTTTTGTCGCTGGTTCATGCGCGGTCCATGGGTCCAGGGGTCCAGGTTTGGCGCGGTCCACGGGTTCGGCGCTGGTGCAGGCGTATCCCGGCGTATCCCAGACGTATCCAGGTGAGTCAAAGCGTATCGGAGACCGTATCGGCGGAGTAAGGATACGCCACGTAGGCGGATACGCCAGGTGGTGTATCGGATACGTATCGGTGCCGTATCGGGCGCGCATCGGTATCGGATACGTGTCCGACACGGATACGAAGCCTATTTTGGAGTATCCGAGTAACATAGCCTATTTCCTTTTTGGTGAGACTAGAGACTGGTAGGGGTGCAAACGGGTTTAGATATTATCCGTCCGTCTCTAGATCCGTATTTGAAAATTAAATATGGATATTTGATATCCGAATAAATACGGATATAATTTTGAATTTTAATTATCCGTATTCGAATAGTAGATATATACAATATAGTTTAATATATATTATGAAAATATTTATGTATATATATATATATATATAGATATCCGATATCCGATCTGTATCCGTTTAATATCCAATCCGTATCCGTATCCGAAAAATAAAAGCGGATACGAATATGGTTTTTACCACTATCCAATCTGTATCTGATCCGTTTGCACCCCTAGAGACTGGTCTATTCATAGTCACTGTGTTTTGTGTTGGAATCCTGTTTTGTCGATTTTTAATTGGTCAGGGTAAAGTTTTATTTAAAGTTAACTGTTTGATTTGTGTCAAAATTTACGCGAACGATTTAGACTCGCTAAACTGTTTAAATTTATAAAGTTTTAAATATGTTTGCACGATTTTCAACATAGATTGGATAGTTTAGATACTTGATAAAAGTTGTCTAAAGCTTTCTAAACAAAATTCAATTCCTTCTTAATTTGGTTAGAAAAAGATTACTGTAAAATCATTGTATTTATTGTGATGGTTTTACATATGTTTTCCGTAAATTAAGAACGAGTTCGTAGATATTGTCAGCAAATTTTCTAGTATATTATGACTTCGAATGTGGTTTCCTTATTTTTCATAATGTATTATCAGATAAAACAAATGCGCGAGTGGATTAGTGGAGTGGGTTCACAAAAATTTGAATTGTATCCTCTCTCCATTCATCCCCCAATTATTAATTATCTAGGGACCACAACTTTAAGCACAAAAAGACAAAAGAAAACGTGTATCAATCATTAATTATGTGGGAGACGCTAATTAACTAGGGGAACCGCTTATATTTGAAAAAAGTTACAACTGACGCGCACAAGTATTCATATATAATACATTAAGTATTCATATCTAAGATATCAAGTATTTAAAAAAAACTGGACATATCACTCACCCATCTTTTACACGTTTTTAGAGGTAGTTTTTTTTCTCCGTCCACTCTAACCAATATTTCTGACAATTTATGAAGAATTTTGCGAATCTAAAATCACAAACGTCTTCTACGCAATTTTCTCTTTCAAATGAGATCCATGATGAAGTACTTTTGAGTTATCCGTCGCGCAAGTATTCATACCTCGTAAAATTATTTATATCTCGTCGTGCAAGTATTCATACCTCGTCGAACAAGTATTCATACCTAAGATATCAAGTAAAAAATGATTGAGTGGTAATGAAACTTCAATCGGTAAAAAATGAGTGAATGATGTGTCCAGTTTTTTATTTGTGAAATACTGATGAGGTATGAATACTTGTTCGATGAATACTTAAATGACAAGATATGAATAC
This sequence comes from Carex kokanica, assembly GCA_025461125.1. Classification (NCBI taxonomy): domain Eukaryota; kingdom Viridiplantae; phylum Streptophyta; class Magnoliopsida; order Poales; family Cyperaceae; genus Carex; species Carex kokanica. The sequence continues at coordinate 104,812 of JAJGRX010001457.1, forward strand.
TTGTGCAACAGACAACTCGAAAGTATGTCATCATGGATCTCATTTGAAAGAGAAAATTGCATAGAAGACGTTCGTGGTTTTAGATTTGCAAAATTCCTCACAAATTGTCAGAAATATTGGTTAAAGTAAACGGAGAAAAAAAACCACCTCTAAAAACGTGTAAAAGATGGATAAGTGATGTATCCAGTTTTTTTTTTTAAAATACTTAATATCTTAGATATGAATACTTGATGTATTACATATGAATATTTACACTCGCCGCGATAATGACACGTTTTGTTTTGTCTTTTAGCGCTGCAATTTGTGGTCCCCTCATTAATTAGCGGTCAACAAATGTAGTTATTGACTGGGGGATGAATGGGGAATAGGAGCCGGGGGATAGTTAGTCAGTCCCGACATTAAATTAATACGAAGCGCTTTTAATTTCTCTAAATCAATCATAGCAATGATCGTTGTTTATTTTCTTCTTTGGACAATAATGAACGAGTGCGTCAGGTTCATTTTGGATATGTTTTTTTTTCAAAACCTTGACAGCGGAAATTTTTTATTGGTAGAAATTAATAGAAAAGAAGAGAGAGAAATATAAAGAGTACATCAGTTCTTATATTAGTAGAAAGATCGGTAGAATTTCTACTGATCCCAAAAATAAAAAAGCTTGGATCGGTATGAATTATACCGATCCAAACTTAGTTTTTTTTTTTTAAATCTGATGAATAGATGGAGATAATTCTTATATTAGATTTCTAGTAAAATATGAAAATTTTCAAAAATAGATAGAATGTTTCTATTATATCTAAATTTTAAGATATTCTATCTATTTTTGTAAAAAAAAATCATATTTTACTAGAAAAAAATGAAAGGAAAAAAAACAAACTGGTTTTTGGATCGATAAAAATTTTACCGATCTTTCTACTAATATAAGAACTGATGTACTCTTTCTATTTCTCTCTCTTCTTTTCTATTAATTTCTACTAATAAAAAATTTCCTTGACAGCGGCTGTCTGACAGCAAATTTGTTTGTGTGGATATGTTACTAGGAAATGAAGCCCTCACTTTGAAGTTCTTTTTTATTTTTTTGAAGTTGACTTTGAAGTTCTTTTTGCATCGCCATCTCTGTACCGAAAACTTTTAAAGGCACAAAAAATAGAAAATAAAACAATTCATTGTCCAAGCTCCACTTTTCTTGCTCCATCACACTTCTGGGAATTTTTTTACATACCAAATTATGTCACAAATTTTTATGTGAGAAATGTAAAATTCTAATTAAATATTTAGAAAAATATTGAACAAATTTTGAAATTTACAAGGACTGGAGGAAATTTCGATCCTAATCACTTTTCTTTTTGGAACAAATGAAAAAGACATTTCAAATTGAATTTTCCAATTGAGAACCAACCTTTGGTCTCCTAGTCAATTGTGGTGCCGCCTTATCTCGGATATAAAATAGTTGAGTGTCTTGATCTCCAAACTTTCTTAAAAAAATAGGATTTTCAAATTCTATTGTTAACCGGATCAAAATTTCAGATTTCTATCATCAGAGTCAGTTATAGAAAATCCTACTCTTTGAAGGATGGAGTTTAAATCTTTAAACTTTGAAAGAGTATGATTTTTATATTTCCATTCTAGAAGAGTTGGGAGTTTTAAATTTCTAGTCCGAATATTAAATCTCTATTATTTAAGGATCTGATTTCCATAATCTCGTTGTATATTTTCTTAATTGAAAAAATGTATGGACCGACATTTCTTATTCCAATCCTTTTAAATCTCAATAAAATTTAATATATTTTTTAGATATTTAATTTTAAAATTTACATTTTTGAAATACAAAAATTCGAAAAATATGTTCATACTTCCTCATACCAATTAAAACTGTGAAAAGATAAATACATCCTGGAATCTTTGTATTTCCTGCAAAATCTCAGTGCAAGACAAACTGATTGGCACCCCAAAGATGCATTCTGTCATGCGTCATGTAAAATTTTCTATACAATCAGTTTATTCATCCTCTTAAAAAAAAATATTCACAGTTTGACGTGTCTTATTTGAATCATCAGAAATTCATATTTATTTAAAAAAAATTTCGTCTTGCGAGCTGTGCAAGCTGGACATTGAGAGAGAAGTTTAGGCAAAGAGACGATGTCGGCCTAGCACGTGCAATGCGTCGCTACTGGAGAAGACAGCACACTCTCGTCCCCGATTCATGGGCTCCTAGTGAAGACTGTGAAATGACGACTTCCCAGACTCTCATCCTCTCCAGTCCAATTTAGGCAGGAGAAATATCTTATTCTACACAAACAAACAACAGCCGAATTTCAAGGCTTCCAGTCAGACATCACCATAGTCTTCAAATTTTTCTTGACCTCACATCTTGACCGTTGAATCCTATAAGATGCTTACGTGGAAATATCCAAATAATCCAGGACGCATCCTGGTTGTTACTAATGGTTGTTACTAATGGAGAGAACTAATCATATTCCAGCTCGTCTCTTCTCTTCCCCTCCTCTCTTCACTGCCGCTCCCCACTCTCCTTCTCTCTCACTGATTAATCTCGACTCCCTCAAATTTAGGCTCCAGCTTTTCTTCAAAATTAGCGTCCTGATTCACCTTTCAAATCGCATCTAACTCGTGCGGAGGTCGATCCGAGGTGAGGTCTCTCGATCTTTTATACCCTCCTTGTTTGCTCTCCTGCGAGTGGGTTTAGATCAGTTACTACTTTCAATGTTCCTCCATTTAGACGAGGAATGTCAGCTGCATTTTGCACTCTTTATATAATCGCTTTATTATCGGTGGAGGGTTGGGTACAATCTTTCAAAATTTGTGGTACTCTTTGTCATTAGGAGAAAACCCTCAATCTGAATTTAATTAGAGGGAAATATTTACCCGTAAGTTTGAGTGACAACTTAGTTTGACTGTAGTAGTTGCTTTGTGTTACTGTTATGAACCTCTAGTTGCATGATGCCGGTGTCACTGCTCAGCTTTGTTTAACTCACAAGTTTCACAAATTAAGAACAGTTGTTGCATGCAAGTAAGCTATATCTATTTCTGATCTAGAAACTTATCTGACAACCGCAGCATCTTTCTATGAATAGAGATGTATATTTGTTTGCATATTTTCTTACTTACGCGGATTGCTTGTTTACTTATATATTCTCCACAGTGGCTGGATTAATTTTTGCACCTATCCTATTGATTTCTTGCAAGAAGGGCACAATCTGCACCATGTCAAGCATCCACTAAATGAGCTGGTGTGGCTTTATTGTGCTTGGGCAGCTTATCAATGGGCCCAATTCTGAAGAAATGCCTGAATTTTCTGTTTCTTCTTACAATTCTGCTTGTATATTTAGTTGGCACAAGTGCTATAAATTCAGACGGTATGACACCTTACTAGTTTTTACCAGAAATTAGCATACAGGATTGTTTAGAAAATGAAAAAAGAAGAAGTTAGCATACAGAAAGATAGCAACAGTGGATGTGCTCATTGTGTTCTTTGTGATGGATTTCATTGTTGAGGCTTACCAAGCATCATCTGAACTTAACACAAGCCAAGAATAGAAAAGAAGAGAACAAAAAAAGAGCACATTCTTATTGGGTTATCTGACATTGAGTTATATTTAGAGTTGATAACATACCGATGCCATAGCATTAGTATAAATAAACATCAAATTACTGGTATCAGGTGGTGGTTTGCTTTTCAATTTTCTGAATATTTCAATTTTAACTCTGTATTTACATTTCTGATCTTTTAGGGGATGCGCTCCTTAGCTTTAAGACAGCAGTTATTAACTCAGATGGTGTATTTCTCAATTGGAGACAACAAGACTTGTATCCATGTAATTGGACTGGGGTGAAATGTGACGTCCAAAGCAAGCAAGTGATTTATCTGTAAGTTCACTGATATATAGGAGCAGTGAAATTTTTAGATTTTCTGGTATCTTTTGGACATGCATCAGGGGATTATGAATTCATTTTGAAGCTACAACATAATTTCAGGAATCTTGCTTATCACAAGCTAGCTGGTTCTATAGCACCAGAAATTGGGAGGTTAAGTAAACTACAATATTTGTAAGTATTTTTATAAGAAAAGGACACGTTGTCTTACTTTTCCTGCTAATTTTTTTAATGACCTTTTAGATATTCAATCGCATCGTATACTATCAGATATTATATATATTCTGTAGGGCCTTACAAGGAAACAGCTTGTATGGTATAATCCCACCAGAACTGGGCAATTGTACTGCTTTACAACATCTGTAAGTATACAAAATCTAAGTTGGTAATTTTTACTTTGTTGACCTTATTCAAAGTATCCTTCATTCCTTACATTGTTAGATCTTAAATTTAGTAACTGTAACATTTCAAAACATGTATTGTAGATACCTGCAGGGGAACTACTTGAGTGGAGTAATTCCCCCAGAGATGGGTAATCTTTCAGTTCTCGAGACACTGTGAGTTCTCATTTAAACTTGTGCTCATTACTCATTGGTACACTGCACATTACTCAATTGGAAGTTCACATGTCTTTTATTTATTTATCTTTAGCGATGTCTCAAGTAATGCCTTGAGTGGTATTATTCCGCAATCTCTTGGCAATCTAACCAAACTTACGTCATTGTGAGTATCCTTCTAGCACTTATTACATATCTGTATGTATAATAATGAGCAATACTTTTTTCATAGCTTGAACTTGGAATTAACTTGTGCATTTTTTCTTTAATGCAGCAATGTTTCAATGAACTTTTTGGCTGGTGGAATTCCAACTGATGGGACCCTCCTTACTTTTAATGAAACTTCGTGAGTTTTGTTTGACAATCTCCTGTTCTCATCTCTTACATCTATGTTGTGCTATGGTTGGACAACATTCTGAACTTATAGTAAATTATCTTGAAACAATACAATTTAATTGTGGATTTGATAATGGATTTTGTAGGTTTGTGGGAAATAGAGGACTTTGTGGTAAACAAATAAATGTGGAGTGCGATGATGACCCTCAGTCCCAATCTCGGGGTTCTCAGCCACCTTCTGCTGGTAAATTTTATGCACTGCAACACCTTCACCAGTCTCTATAACATTGATAGTTCTATATTTGTGTTACATGTATGTTTTGTGGTGTTTATTACGTGCAGGGAACTGGCTGCCAAAAAAAGCAGGTAAGAATTCAACGAGGCTGGTAATAAGTGCAGTGGCCACAGTAGGAGCTCTGCTCTTGGTGGCTCTTATGTGCTTTTGGGGCTGCTTTCTGTACAAAAACTTCGGCAAAAGTGACATTCATGGCCTCCGTATGGATGTCAGTGGAGGTACCTCCCTCTCTCTCATTTTTACTGTAGCTTATGTTAATTCTTTTTGAGTCAAGGAACAAGGCTGTCAGAGACATCATCCGCATTTCAGCAATGCCAGCAAATCTTGACCTTATTCTTGATCATAACTACAACTTCACTGATTTCTATCTTTGGAGTATGACATAATTCTGTTGATTATTCATTATATCACACAAAATGAATAATTCTAGATGAAAATTATGCTAAGCCAAGAAATAGATTAACCGCAAAGAAAAGCCCATGTTTGCCCTGATCAGCATAGTTAATACTATGTGTATGCATCTCACAAATATAATAGGCATGTATAACAAATAAACATACTTTCAGGTGCATCAGTCGTGATGTTCCATGGAGACCTTCCCTACTCGTCAAAAGACATCTTAAAGAAAATGGAGATGCTAAATGAAGACAACATAATTGGATCTGGTGGATTTGGGACAGTGTACAAGCTAGCAATGGAGGATGGAAGTATGTTTGCTCTTAAGAGGATAGTTAAAACAAACGAAGGCCTTGATCGGTTTTTTGATAGGGAGCTTGAGATTTTGGGTAGCATCAAGCATCGGTATCTGGTCAATCTTCGTGGATATTGCAATTCTCCCTCTTCTAAGCTGTTAATCTATGATTACTTGCCTGGTGGAAGCTTGGATGAAGTCTTACATGGCGAGTACTCCTTTTTAATTCATACACCGTATTGATTTATCATGCACTGTTAATTGCTTGTTGGTCTAACCTGCATTTCTCTTTTCTTTGAGGGATGTAGAAAAATCTGAGCAGTTGGATTGGGATGCTCGGCTAAACATAATACTTGGAGCAGGGAAGGGACTTGCATATCTTCACCATGATTGTGCTCCCCGCATAATACATCGTGATATTAAATCAAGCAATATATTGCTTGATGGGAACTATGAGGCTCGTGTGTCTGATTTTGGGTTAGCTAAGCTTTTAGAGGATGAAGAGTCCCATATTACTACCATTGTGGCTGGGACATTTGGTTATCTTGCTCCAGGTATGGTACCTTTCCTTTGTTTTCCTGTTGAATATTCTTGGTTATTGGTTCCACATTTGCATTTTTTTTTTTTTTTTCAAATTTCATAAGCCTTGTAGTTACTTGCATACACTTTCTCCCTGTCACATGGTTATATTTTGTTAAGTAGTTAGCTTCAATTTTTTTAATACTGTTCTTACAGTCCTAGTAAAGCAGTAGCTGCAATATATTACTGTAAAAGAATATCGTTTATTTTTCCCAAGAAAAAATGGGGAAACTGAGACAATTGTTGTACTTGTAATATATTGATAACGATATTGGTTTGCCAGACAGTAAATCTTTAGTTTGGAACGCGAATATTGTTATTATTAATACAAAAACTGGTCATGATGGGGCTCTAGAAACATTAGCATTTGATGCTCCTCTTTGAAAGTGCTGGTTTTCTTGGGTTGGTCTCATACAAGATAGTAAAATGGAATTATTTTATTTTTTGGGCCTATACCAGCATTTCAAGTAGAGTAAGAACTTCAATTTTGGCATCTTGCACAATATTTGAGCTTTTTGCTTGTGTATTTCTTAGTAGAGCATGTCATATTGTTTTGATGCAGAATACATGCAGAGCGGCAGGGCAACTGAAAAGACAGATGTGTACAGTTTTGGAGTTTTGGTTCTTGAAATATTAAGTGGAAAACGACCCACTGATTCTGCATTTATCGAGAAAGGCCTAAACATTGTTGGATGGGTAAGATTTTCCATTATCATAATATCCAAGCACATGATTCATGTTTATAGTATGTGATTATAATCGTGTGCGTTTTCTGTTTCTTGCATGTTGATTGTTACCTCAATTGATTTTGGCACCTTGTTGGGAATGCAGTTGAACTACTTGGTTGCAGAGAACCGGCAAAGGGAGATACTTGACCCAAACTGTGAAGGAGTTCAGATGGAAAGCCTAGACGCTCTTCTCTCAGTTGCAATTCAATGTGTGAGCTCAACCCCGGAAGACCGGCCCACCATGCACCGGGTTGTGCAGATGCTCGAGTCTGATGTCATCACACCATGCCCCAGCGATTTCTATGATTCAGAGTGAATGCCCATTTGATGATTTGTTCATTCTTTTGCTTCTGAATTATGTAAATGCATTTCATTACCTGTTTTACTTTAGGTCTTTTATGAGGTTACTGATGGGGAGAAACCCTGCTTTTGGGTAACATCCTAGTGCCTATCATCATGTCATTGTATGTAATAACTTATAAGAGTAACCTTGTTGCGTTAGTTACTTTTTAATAAACAAAAACCAAGCTCAACGTATTTCCTACAAAAAATCATTTTTAAGGTGAATGAAGAAAGCTGTTGTTAAGGCAGTTACTGGTATATATACCTTCCTAAATTGAAAATGGTATATTTAATATCATCCTTCTATCATATAATAATTCTCATATTTATCTTTTTGAAATTTAAAAATTACATATTTTCTCAAATAACATATTTATCCTTCAAAAGCAAAAACTCTCATATTAACATTTTTAAAACACTCAAAATTGCATATATTCCTATTTAATATTATAAACATCATGCTCTTCCTCTCAATACATTAAATTCTCCTATTTACGCATATGTTCTTTTCTCTATCATTACCTTTTTCTCGTTGTAATCAAAATTATTCTCACACTCTCTCTCAAATAGTGCTGGGTGCATTATAGAATTTCTGGACTAAAAATTAAACAAATTGCATAATACAATTTAGAGTTCGCTTTTAAAACTGTAAATTAGGGTTTTAATACCATAATAGCTCGAGTATTCTTAGTAATTTTAATTGGACAGAAAATATGACGGAGAGACTTATCTCCTGATCAGAATGGATTCTACATCAATCAAAAGAGAATGAAAATTCTCCATTTTGATCATGATTTTTTTTTTTTTCAGTTCTGTTTTATTTAAGCGGATTGAATTCTAGTTCCGGTATGTTGCCTGGATTTGCTCTCGTGGTTGATGTCATCGGCTCTACAAAAGGGTGATTGCTTTTATAAGGTGGTTTAAGATCAGAGACTATTGACTATAGCGTGATTGCTTTTATATTGGAGTCCAATTTACTTCAGATCTTACTTAAGGGGATCAGATATCTTTCCTGATCCGAACTCATTGATTTGGCGGGTTGTTGGGTTGTTATGGCTGGCCTTAGTTGCAGGATCTCTCCGTTGTGTTCTCTTATTTCCTTCCCTTTGATTTGGTGCTTTGATAGTGAGTTGAACTTAGAACACTTCCATCCTATTTGAAATTTTGAATATTGACTTGAAAATTGCAATTTTAATTATAAAGACATTGAATAATTACTAATTTAGTAATCTTTCTAAATACGCCACATCATCATTTGTAACTATTTTTAAGTTTAATTTCAGGAAAATAGAGGAATTAATTGCATTTGTAAAGTTAATATATCAAAATATTGAATATATCTTACAAATTGAGTTAAGATTGCATGAAAGTGATTGACAAATTATTGCTTATGTTGCTGATGTGATTAAAAAATTATGTTTGTCATTGTAAAAATAAAGATAAAGATGTTCTTAGTTTTTATGTTAATGGAAATTATTTTGCTTCTCTTTTGTTCAATAAAATAAAATAAAAAAAGACTATTTCTATATATTTACACTTAGAACTTGTTGCTACAGTAGATTTTGGACCTCTCAGTAATGAACTATTCTGTAAAGTAGTGAAATAGAGGAAAAGTGAGGAAAAAAAAAAATTTGAAATAAACTTTTACTTCATACTATTCTAATTGTATTCGGTTAGAGATGGAAGAATATTGATAAATGAACCAATTTAATATCTTAAAAAAGACTAATTTCTTTGTTTCACCTCACCCATGAAATAAAAAATTAGCTCGTAAATGAATAAATAAGGGACTTTGTAAAAAATAAAGATTTGACTATAAAAGTTCACTCAATTTGACTTTTTTAATTTCTACAATTTCACTCAATTCTTTCATCAAAATAGATATCTAATTTAAATAAATCCTCTTATTCTCTCCCAGCCAAACAGGGTATGCGTTATAGTGTAATACTACCTTTTTACTGTAATTATGGCACTCCACTCAATTAAAATCGGGCAATTTAGACAGAGAACATTTTTGTGAGGTTTCCGCAAAGAAACAGAAACCAGTGAATGAAAAAGTTTCATTTATGTCAAAAGATACAAAACTTTATTTCTCCAAAATTACAGAGAATCTGAATTGGCTGATTTAATCATTAAGCATTTACGCGTATATCTAGCAAAAAAAATTGATCCGTCATGTTACTCTAACGGCACTTAGAGGGAGGTGAATAGGTAGTCTTAAAGACTTTTAGACGTTTTTCGGTTTTACTCTCTAAATTAACAAGTCAATCAATCAACAAGTGTGTGCTAGAGAAATTTGATACGCGAGATGATAACGGAGTTCGGCATAAAATACCTACGTCTCCGGGGTAGAGCAACTTTGTCGGCGCCACTTTCCTATTACTAAAAAAAAAATGATACAACTCGTGACACGTGAGCCCAACGAAGGTGAGAAGTCATGGTCTAACTCGTGTACAAAGTTGAGACTAGAAGTTCGAACTAGAGAGTCCTACGTAGAGTATCGTCACACAACTATGTTAATATGTGAGTGGAAATGCTCGAGCCAGTGAGCCCCTTAGTGCCCTACAAGCGGGGAAGTCACTCGATTATGACAAGAGAGCACTAAAGTAAATCTCCACACTATCGAACAAGAAACAACACTCTAACTAAATCTAGAAAAGATTTGTTAAAAGGATTTGGGATTATCAGTGGCATTTTGAAGTTTAGCTCTCTCAAAGAAGGAAGCTCTCAAGAATACATAATTAATGCTATTTGAAATTTAGGAACAACTTGCTTGAAATTGGGGTGAGAGTATATACTCTATTTATAAAGGGAGCTCCAGATCTAGATATTTGAACTATTCCGTTCAAACGGTAAAACTTTCGTTCGAACGGATAGTTCAAATGTGCTGCATTAGGGTTTCGCCTTTTTGAGCTTTACCCTTTCCGTTCAGTACGTTTAGGTCTGTACATAACAGATAGTGTATTTTCCCCAATTTTGTGTTTCTTACAGTACATATGGTATTTGTTCATAACAGAACACCAAAGGGAGTATTCTGACTTGAAATGAAACATTTCGTTTCGAACAATAGTCAGACGGAATAATTCTTCTGTACTGCCACGTTTCATATATGTATCCATCCGGTACTGTGTTAATACATTCCGTATTGAACGGTTTATGCACTCCCCTTTTTGATGATTTGCAAAACATACAAAGCAAGTACATGCATAAACCGATTTGTTCCCAAATTTTATCTTTTAATCTGAAATTTTATCTTTCAATCGTAACCGTTGGCGAACTAGGACATACGTGGTTAATAATGGAATGAAGATAAGTGTGCGTAGAGGCCTGAAGTCGGAACATCCTAGCAAAGGAATTCACATCCTCCCCGGTACCTTAAAAAGGAATATTTTAGAATTAGTGGATCTGAACCGTTCTTTTTAACTTTGCACGAATCTCGAAGCCTAAGAATACTACCCCGGGCTAGCTCAAATCTCAAAGCGGATGAGAGTAAATCTCGAATCGTAAAGTGAAGGGAATCTTTTACACATATTGGAGATGATACTTGTTCGTAGGAAAAAGACACTGAAAAAAAAGAGAGAATTTCATATACCACTCAAAAAATATGAAATTACGTATTTACCATCCAAATTTCTATAATTACGTATTTACCATCTAAAAATCTAATAACTCACATATTTACCCAATCAATCAAAATCTTAGATTAATTAGAGATTAATTAAGTTTAATATTATAAAGAATATAATTAATATTTGAATTAGTTCCTTCCCTTTCTACGTACTGGGCGAATTTCTTAAGTGGACTTTTGCTAATCACGTACCTAAGAACCCTTAGAAGTGCTCTGGTTTCAGCATGAAACGGATCTGCTGTACACTACAAAGGCCGTATAAAGGAGATGATATAAAAGAGAACGTATTTAAGGAGAGAAAGAGAGAGTGTTAAGTTAATCCTTAATTAATTATAGTTTTAAGAATATTAAGCATAATTAATCTTAGTTTTGGGTATATTTGATATATACTAAAGTGATATTGGGTAAATATGTGAGTTATTAGATTTTTAGATGGTAAATACGTAATTATAGAAATTTGAATGGTAAATACGTAATTTTATAGTTTTTGAGTGGTATATATGAAATTCTCCAAAAAAAAAAAAAAAAAAAAAAAAGAGGGGGGAGAGAGTTCAACGAAAAAAAAAAAGGGAAAGAGGTCGAGCGAGATTGAGTGAGGCTTTTGAAAAAAAAGAAGAGTAATAGATAGAGATTGTTAGTTCGAATTGATCGAGAAGGGAGGAGATGGTGCGAGGAAAGCAGAAGATAGATGCTCAGAAGAGAAACGCCGAGAAAAATCAGAAGGCCAAAGGCTCTCAGATCGAAGCGCGCGCCGTAGGCCTCAAAGTCCCTTGCCCCATTTGCAAGGTTACCTCTACTCCCTCTCCCGCTCTGACTAGAATTAGGTTTTGGGAATAATCATTAAGTCGATCTACCAGATTTCGTCTCCAAGATTTGTTCTTTCTCCCGAATTTTACCTCAATTGATCATCTTACACTTCTAATTCGAAAGCGTCCAGTTACTTTTCATGTTCTCTCTTCAGAATTTTAAGAAATTATGACTAATAACTCCTGCCGAATATGTTTTCTCTCCTATTTGGCAAAGAAGTTTCTTTTGTGAATGGGACTCTTTACTGAACCAACTTGATACTGTTTGTACTTTCTTGTTGCGGATATGTGGTCGGGCTGGGAAGCATTGAGCAAGACACTCGTTTTTAAAAAGACAAAGTAAAATATATTACAATACAAAGAGGTGGTTGTTGTGTTGAGCTGGTGAAGTATGTTAATGTCTCAATAAAGACTTAGGTAGGTGATCTTGGGAAAAGAAGTCAAAACACCCATCTTTATTTCAACCAAGTAAACTGATCAATTGGGATTTTTGTTTGATTGCAAGAAGGCTCTTGTTGCAACCATAGAAAGTGCTCGACTCCCTCACTGAGCACATGTGCTTTTCCACATTTACCTATAATTTGTCTAATTAAAACATAAACATTATTGTGAATTTTCAGAAAAAAACTTTTTGCTTGTCTTTAAATAAAAGGAATAAAATCTGAGGATGTTATGACAGTCTCTTAATACCTGATGAAATAACCCTAAATTGCATTACTCTAATATTGGGTTATTAGTATTTGTACTTTTTGAATTTTGAGGTGCCAATTCATCATTATCTCTAATATGACTTATATCAGATAAGTTATGAGACTTCACACCAACCAAATACAGTTAGCATCTTGACCTGATGTCATCTGGTTTTTAATTAAAATTGTATCAAACTCCAGACACATCTTCATTCTTCAGCAAAATGAAATTTGAAAAGCAGAAGAGATATTGATGTGGGGGCAATATCTATAAAATAGAAGTTTACAGTGTAGTAATGCAGATCTCTTTTCTGAAGTGGTTACTTATTTTTCCAATCATTGAAATAAGAAGGAACCCTTATCTGTTTTCTTAATCAAGATGTTATTTACTTCAATTTTTTTACGTGAGAGAATAAAATGAGTCATGCTTCTGTCTTTTCATTAGTCTTAAAAAAAGAGTACAGTAAACAGAAATGACTCTACGAGAATTGGGTCAGCAAAAACAAGGAAACTAGAAGAGAAATAAAACAATTTAGAGAATGCAATTTGTCTAGCTAAGAAGGGTCCATTCATCATAGGCTTCGTTGATGAATATTTATAGAGGTTTCTTTTTCTCTCTGAATGTGCGATTTTATATTTCCCTCCACAGCACTTGATTCAATGGTTGACAGTGTCAAGTACACTGAACATGTGTTTTCTGAGGAGCATTGTCTCAACTTGGTGCCACAATGTTTACAGTTATTATTGTTGATTGAACAAGTAATTTCTATTTCTTTTAAAAATATACCTGCTAATACGACCAAAGTGTACGAATGGAACTTCATGATTACAGAGGTTGGAACTAAAATTAGCTTGTGCTTCTTTCTATCTTAGCAAAACTATGAAAGAAAGAATTTGTACCTCTATATCTTTCTCTTTTAATAATCAGAAACTTAGCTGCTTGTTCTATTAAACATGATGAGGATGGTTCAAATGCCAAAACTTTTGATGTTGTCAATTATACTCCATTTTTAAATCCAAATTAGCAAAAACATTAGACTTTAAATATAAATAAAACCATGTGATCTATTTCATATTTTCTCCATGTGTGAAGAATTTTGTGGCATTTCGGCCTCATTTTGACAGGAATTGAGCGAATGAAAATAAATGTTCAGAAATCGTCCATATCAGTTGATATTTACAAATGTCTCAATGCCCATCAAGATAGAGCTGAAATGGCACTTAATTTTACAAGAAATATAAAGTACTAAATGATTTTTATTTTAGTTTTAAAATTTGTTATTAAGAAACTAAAAAGTGGAGGCATAATGGAGGCATGGAATTAAACCCTCCTAAAAAATGATACTTTCATTATTCAATATTTTCTCATTTATTATGAGAATTTATAATTCACTTACCTTATAGTTATTATGATAATTATATTAACAATCTACAATTGCTGACATTGTTCTATTCTTCATTGTTACTGGTTATTGCAGGTACAACTTGCAAATGAGAAGCAGCTGGTTGATCATTATTCATCGAAACATCCAAAAGAGAAACCTCCAACTGCATCTAGTAGTGATTAAGTGAATCAACTGTTCCATCTACTGTAGTTTGTTCTCTCTCTTCGTGAAATCCTCACAATAAGACTCTGTTCTCTCTCTTCTTGAAAGATTGGCAATAATCAGGTGTGTATGAATCTATTGCGGTGAGTTGAACTTTTTTGATGCTTCTCCATCCTTGCGGGCAAATGTGTGTCAATGTGCTAAAAACGAAGTTTATGTAAATTGAGCTGGCTTTTGACTTCTCATGTTATCATTTTGTATATGAAAGAATAAACAGATGGAAAGTTTGTCTCAACTCTCCGTGCCAAATGGTTTATGATTGCAGTGGAGTTTGGAATATATTTTTATTATACTTTTGATGTAGATTAGGCTCATGTCGAAGATATGCTGCTAATTCAGTGATGTTGAAACTGTCTGAGAAATATGGTTTTTCTATTCGTCTGAGAATTTGATACTGCTGGTAATCAGCACAGTAAAAACGAATGAAAACTATGGATTTGAGATTTTTTTGAGCTCAAGCCTCAGATGAGTACTACACAAGGGGAAGTTACTTTTCTTCTAATCGTCTTGGATAAATTTCTGCAGTTATTTGCCCTGCCCTTGTAATTCTTTGAAAACTTGAGATTGCCTTTTGACATGCCAATCATAATAAAAGGGATCAGAGAAATCTGAAGATCATAACATATACAAAACATGACTGTATGTTTTAACAAGAAAGAAATTGCAAAAATTCCTAAAAAGAAGGCACGATTATTTTCACACTTTAATAATTCAGGAAGAAATGCACGTCCTTGGATGACATAAAAATTACAGAATTGCATAACCAAATCTCAATTGCCAGACATCCTAGGAAAGACCACTTGTTTGGATGGTACCTAATTAAAAAACTTAAAAATGGGATATAGGTACACCTTATTACTTGCGCAGTGTTGCAAATAAGTAGGATCAACTTTTCAACTATTAGTAGGAAAACGATAAATCTTTTCAAGTTCCTAATTTCAATTTTGTATTATATTAAATCCATTTTTTAAGTACTTGATATGATCCACAATTGAAACATGTTCACACATTTAAATTCAGCACAGGTTGCACCCACGTTTTAATTCTCTAATTTATGTGCTTTTTGAGTGTTTCAGAGAAATTTAACATTTTTATCTGGTACAATCTAATTAACAAAGGGAAACATAAAAATTCGAAAACTCCTAGCAAACTCATGTCATAAGCATTCATTTACTCAGCATAAATTTAGATAAACCCATACATGACAATAGATATTAATAATAAAAAAAATTAACCAAACATGCTTTATAACTATGGATAAGGAAGCAGAGATTCCCTTGAACACATCCTATAACATATCTAAATATTTAAAATACTTGAATAAAACCCTAATTATAATAAATAGACAAACCCAGAACCCGAGCATATAGATCATATATAATTGCTCAGTACTTGGTGCAATCAGCCGGTGCGAAGGAGATCTTCCTCAAAGCCAAATCAAACCCGACATGGAAGTTCTGTTGAGCAATGTTGCCAAGAATTGACAAATTATCATCTGCGATACCGTCATTTGATGCCATGGCAAGACATCTCACTTTCTCCTTTATCATTATGAAAGCGTTGTAAGGTTTAAGAGTTACAGTCGCCTGGCCCAGTTGCAGAGTAATATCCGGGTACATGAAATCCGTCCCAGCATTGCTCTCATCAAAACATAGGGGGAAAAACCTCTGGCTGTCTTCAACCTGCGGTAGCCCAATGCTTTTTGCTAGTGTTTCCACCAAGGATTCAAGAACTGTTGAACCAAGGTAGGTCAGAGTTGTGCCGGAATCAACGATCATGTATGACCTTTGTATAGAACCCAAGGTGTTGTTTTTGCCAACTGTTATACCGTCAAGTATTACAGTGTAAAAGGTCTCTGCAGTACTACTTACCATTCTTGTAGTCTCCACATCAACACCGGAGATAACTGCATCAGACCCAAAGTTTAGTCGACTTGTGGTTACATTGGTAGAGCCATAGGGAACCAAGCAGTATGAGAACCTGTGTTCTATGGATGAACCGAGTTGTGACACGAGAGACAATGGACCTGCACCAAGCCCGACTAAACCGGCAGAATGTCGTTCAAACGTTCCATTCGCCACATGCGAGCAACCAAAGGCGACCCCTGGGAACCCCACAGAACTACCGAAAGTTGTATTAAAGGTGACAGTTTCTCGGGCAAGACTGCCGCTTGTTTGTGACCCATCACCGTAGCTGTATTGATAGATGCATTTGGAAGCAGATGAGGAGTCATCACACTGAGAAGAAGGCAATTGGTAGCATTGCTTAGAGTTGCATGGGAGGTTTGCATAGGAGGAGGAACTGGCTGGGTTGAAAAGTGGGGCATCCTGCTGGTAGCAGTTTGAGCAAGGCTTGCATGTGACCCAGATAAGGTCACTGCCTGTATCAGCTATTGCAATAATCTGTCTAGACGGCGTGCCAAGACGTACTGACATGAGATAATCGACGGAATTGACAATGATGTCTGTCTCGATTGGGGCATTCGGAGAAGCACGAGATGGAGACTCAGAAGGAGGAGATGGAATAGGAGAGTCATTGTTTGTAGTTCTTGACATGCCAGTGTAGAGTTTAGAGAAAAAGGTGCGTCGTAAGGCCTTGGCACGTGCATGTGAGCGCCATGCTGCGGCATGGACACGGTCAGACAGGGAGAATGTGGGGTTGTACAAGGGAGATTTCGGGTGATCTCGGTGAATCAGTTCGACTGAGAAACCAACAGCAGAAGCTGTGGTGATCAGAAGGCTAAGTGCAAAGATTGAAAGGAATGTGAAAATATTTCTTGAAGCCATTTTTGTGTAGGTTTTAAAAATAAAATGCTCTTAGTTGATGCGTTTAGTGTAGGATAATGCATGAAGAAATGATTGTGTGGGGGTTTTATAGAGTGGTTTTTGGAAATGAAGAGGTGGTCTGAACAGAGGAGAAGGGGAAAGGATTATCCAGCAGGATCTAAAGAGATTTTGTATTAATTTCAGATGCTTAATGAATTAAGAGCGTCTCCTTTCTTGTCCATTGTAGGCGTGTTTTGCGGTGCACTGCATCAAATTATTTGAAGAAACGATCCATTGTATCAAAAATTAAATCTGATAGTGTGTGTGGACATACACGCACGTATGCAGTGTTTTGAATATTTTTCTACCGTCTATCGCTCCTTTCATAGAACAAACAATAATATCTTTATTTTCGAAATATTACAAGGCTGTCTAAATTCTGAAAGCATATACGATAATATAATTATATATACATTTCGAAAGTTAACTCTAGCTAACAAATATAAAAATCTCTGTCTAATGTTCTGAACGCATATTTTTAGACTGGAGATAATCTCTACTGAAATAGGTTTCAAGCATAGTTTTTTTTTTTTATTATAAAATCAGAATACACAGGAAAAAAAAAAGTTCTACAGTATTTTGATTTTATCCTCCTCTTCCTTTTTCCTTTCCTTCGCACTCACTCACCTCCTACTTTTCATACTTCTACAATTTTAATTTTTTTTCAATTTGCATAGTGGAAATTTTATTTTAAACATTTCATAATTTATAAAATTATAGGTTTGTATTTTAAAATATCATTTGTAGAGTTTATTATCGCAACAGAATGCAATTGTCAAGTGGATAAGTCTTTAAATATTAACAATAATTCCAATTATTAAATTTGAGATATCAAGTTGTGTTGTTTTGAATTAAGAAAAAAATAATTAAAAATAATTTATTAAAATAGGTATTAAGAAAATTAAATTTAAAATTACAAATTTTAGAACCTAGAAATGAAAAAAATATTAATATTAAGAACTTTAAAATATCTAAAAATTATACAATACTGATTGAAATTTAGAAATAAAATTACTTTATGTTGGTTGATTTGCGTAAACATAGAAGGAAAAAATTCACTTAAAAATGCTAAATTTTAAAAATTGAAATTTTGAAGATTTAAAGACAAACAAATTTGAATTTGAATTTAGGAACTTCAGATTTTTCAAAGTTCTAATAATTTGTGTTGAATTGTGAAACGAATAATTTTATACTAGTTACATATGAAAATAAAATTTTAAACTTCTAAATCAAGTAAATTTAGAAATTGAAAAATTATATTGTATTATTCAAATAGGTTGATGCAACTCGAAAATTAGTTTTGTCAGAACAGTAATCCGAGATCATCCGAATTGGTGACATGAAACTTGGATAACTAAAATTTAAAACATTAACTTGAAATGACTTGAGATGCCAACAACGACTACACCTGAAATGATCCACTCAAAATGATCTGAGACAGGATTTTAATCCGACCCCAAAATAACTGAGACTATAAAATGTATCACTATCCGCGAGAATAAAAATGTTTTTTGTCGATATTATCTTCACGATATGCTCAGAAATAACAGTTTTCGTCAGTGTACTCTCGGAAATAGTCACTTATTACTCTTGCGGATAGTGGCCTATTTTTCTCATGAGTCCGCATCTTTTGCATTAACACACCATTTGAGTTTAGCTTCGGACCGTCCTATCAGAATTGTCTGATCAAACCAATTTGGCCCCCACTTGTAATGCATTCTGTCACGCTCCAAACGCTGGACTAGAAACCCGACGACAGAACGAGATCCTAGCATCCGTTCGACGGCCTGTCAACCTACGTCGCAAACAGAAATAAATATAAGTCATCTACAAAGATCAGTAATTGCTTCGTTTTTTCTAACTGATTTATTTAGTATAACAACAATACAAACAAAATTGAATTAATCCACACAAATATATCATGTTAAGTAACATATTTTACCGGCTGGGTCTAGGTTTTAAAAAAACACAGTAATCAAACAATTAAATTCCATAAACGGATTCAGATTCCTAAATCCTCAATTCCGTAAAATATATCCTTGTAATTAAACATCCATATATTTAAATAGATCAAAACGAAAACTCAGGTTATAGATAAGTTCGGTTATTTAATAGCGAGAATTTCATAAATTCAAATTGGATTGCAATTGACTGCTTAGAAATATTCAAGACATAGGATTAGAACTCCAATCGGACAAACTACAATTTTTTTTTCTCTCTGTTTTCTCTAATTTTCCTTCCTTAACGATTTTATTTTCCTTTCTTCATTAAGTGAGAAAGTGTTTATACACATGGTAAAAACAATAGTGGGGTGGTTGAAATTTAAGTGGGATGGTTGCCGTGCATGGGGCCACATGGCAGCCACGTTTTTTTTCTTTTAAATAATTATTTACCTTGTTAATTTTATAAGTAAATTATCAAAAATAAATTTAAAAATAATGTTAAAATTCATGGGTGTTACAAACATAATCTTTTAATATTCGTGCGGATTCAAATCGAATGGTCCGGATCTAACCTCAAAATTTGAGTTAACTCATAGGATACGAATTCAAAAGGGAAAATTGTGAAAATGCCACTCCAAAACCTTCAAATTGTGAAAATGCCATCCCGAACTTTGAAATTGTAAAAATGCCACTCTAAATTTCATTAATTTGTAAATTTGCCACTCCAAATAATTAATGACTAAAATGCCCTCCCTTCTTCTTCTCCTGCCTCCTCTTCTTCTTCTGCTGATAGGCAGGCCGGGGATCATGGGAAGCCGGGCCCACTTCCCAGTTTCGGGGTGGAAGAGCGACAGGTGATAGGAGATGGTACCTGAGGCAGTGTAGGATTTGGGGTCGTTCTGCTCGGAGGCGGGAATCAGAGACAGCTCCGACTGGGCCCCGATGACTACAGTCTGGGCCATGCCAGACACCTTTCTGAGCGAGTGGAAAGGGTTGGATTCGACTTCTTGCTTCCATTGGCGGCAGACATGGCGCACCGACGGCAAGGAGTCGTAAGGCAGAAGAAGAAGGGAGGCAGGAGAAGAAGAATGGATGGCATTTTAGTCATTAATTATTTGAAATGACAAATTTACAAATTAATGAAGTTCAGAGTGACATTTGTACAATTTCAAAGTTCGGAATGACATTTTCACAATTTGAAGGTTTTGGAGTGGCATTTTCACAATTTTCCCAATTCAAAATAACTTGTGATATTTAGTTATTTAAAATATAGATCTTACTATTCGTATTTATTTCGTAATATTTCTCAACATTGTGCAATAATTAATTTTGTAATAAGGCAATAGAATTGAACTTTCCTTCGTTGGTGATATTTACGGATCAAATCTACTGAAATTCGAGATCGTGAACAGTTACTCTGAAATTTTGAATCTAGCTGTTTAACTTTTTTGAGATGCGTGCACAGAAAAACCAGCTATTTCAAGATGCTTGCACAGAAAAAATTAGACGGTTAGATTCGATATTTACTAGCAAACAAATTCGCAGAATCACACTATTTTCACTTCCAGCGGATTTGTTTCGTCTTTTTCTTTGCATCCAATTCAGCCACAACGAATTTTTCCACAAATTACCTCACAGAAAGCGACAGTTCATCTAAACCAAAATTCCAGTTCCCTTTATAATTTCGTTGACCTTTAAAATCCAAAAACCACAAATCCTTGGTATGCACTAGCACATGGTAAAGAATGCTGTGCTGCTTCGGTTGCGCCCCCAAAAATAACAGGTCTAGTGTTAACAAAAACAAAGATGAAATTTGGGGATCAAATGAGGAGATGCTGACAGATTTGAGTACGCTATCTGTGAAGGAGCAAGCGAAGAGGTTGAAGAAGGCAAAGGAGGAAGAAGAGATCGCGTGCCGCGAGGCCGAGAAGGTGGTCCAGTGGGTCAGAAGGGAATCCGCTAGATTTGATGCCTCCACCGTAGATGACTTGGTTTCCAAGGAAGGGCAGATCAAATGATGCATGGTGTCTCTTATTTGTTTGTTTGTTTCAAACTTTAATTTCATCATTGGTGAAGGTATGTGATGCAGATGCTATGCAAAATAGTAAATACTTTTGTTTTGGATGTCTGTTAGTGTTGTCGAAATTTAGTAGCATGAACTTGTTAGATTATAATTATTTCAGAAATTTTGTAATAATTATAATAATTTTGAACTTAGAATAATGTAATCAAATTTAAATAAATAACGACGGATAATATTCTCCGCCCTTCTCTATGTTCTATGATACAAACACTAAAATAAATGAAAATACAGAGAACAGAAGAATTTTTCGTCTCGCAATCACAATTTGTGCATCCATTGCAACTTTTTTTTTTTTAAAAGAGGCCTAGGTCCGTTTCATTAACATGAAACTTTGGTTAACTTATAGCATATAAGAGTTTTAGTCAAAAACAAGTTGTTTAGTAAGGATATGTGCACATCCAGCACTCAAACTAACCTTACCGGAACTAGCAAGCATACGCAAAAGATAAAGTAGTTAATTCCGCAATAGAGAAGTATTTTTTTAAGCCACAACAAAGTTTAATAGGCTTTTGAGTACTAGCAAAATAAAAGATAAGCTAATGTTGCTGCTCCTCCGAGTCATCAGTAACCCACAGGAATAATTGCACATCTTCAGGAGCTGCCATTTGGAGAGGGATGTCACCAAAATTAGTGGGCAGCCAGTTCTCCACTTCAGTCCGCACCTCCTCTGATACCATACCTAGCCAGTAATGGATACAAAAAATAATAGTCAAAATGATATTTTTACAAGAGTATATAATAACATTATTAATGCAAATATCATTTGTCTCCAAATGTCATTGCAATTTTTTTTAATTTAGGCATACGACTTTCTAAGAATTTAATTTTAGAATTATTATGTTATTTCAACGAAGATTCGCATTTTTTGTTTAAATTTTGTTTTTACGTGAGAGACAAGACATATTACCATATATATTATCAGACCTATGATTCTAACAATTAATTATGTTTATTTTATACCGGTTGAACTATCATTCATTTCTTGTTCATAGATAACCGTTTTCTTCAATTTTGACAGTAGCTAAAAAAGTTCCCTACTTGATACTTTCTTAGTTGACCTCAAATGTAAAAGAGAAAGTCTGATCTTGATCTTATGGCATCTATTTCTTAGTTGAGGTACACAATTGGGAAACAATCAGCACTAACTTGATCTTATGGCACGAGTCCAGATCCCCTAAACTAACTCAATGTTTGGGTTTTGGATCGGGACCGTCCAATTCGAATCCGTCGCTCGGGATATGTGCGCTCCACTTAGAAATGGATTGTTGCGGATTCGAATCGGACGGTCCCGATCTAAAACCCAAAAATTAAGTTACTTCAGTAGATGTGAATTCTTATGGCACCGCATCAAAATGTAAAAGAGAGTGACCAATGTTTCCTGTAGAGAAAGACCAAAAAAGGAGATAGAAAGGTAATTAGCAAGGAAAATGGACACAGATTTATCATATTTAAATCAGATAAAAAAATTTGGCGATCAAAATTGAATGAATTAATTAAACTCAATATTCAAATAAATTTTGGACAAAGTATAATGACTTTGAAAACAATTATCCAAATTCCAATATTCGTCAAGAAGAGCACGAAGGTTATGCCGGACAGAGTCACAGACATCCTCCTGTAAGCTCTATGATTTGGAAGCAGTGTGCGTCTGATGGACATCATATTTAAATTGGTCTGGTGTCCACTCGGAACAAGCATGAGACCGATTTGGATTCAATGTCCATCGGATACGCCTAGCTTGCCTCTGATTTATGCATACTCGCAGCTCCATTGCTGATGGGCCGAGAGAGAATGAAGTGAAATTCGTTCTCATTTTGTTGGAAGTGGGTCCTTGTAACAGCAAGAGGAAACCCCATGTTATCAGTTTTGCCGTACAATTCAGAAAAGCCCACAAACCTATCCCTCTGGACTCGCCAATGGGCTTAATTTAGAAAAGGGAATTAAGACAACATTAAACCCTGGCAAACAGTAAAACGAACCGAGTTCTGGAGGAAGGAAGTGTGATGGAGGAGGAATCAGTTAGGGGTTTATGGACGGAGGCGCGAGAGCTCATTGACTCTGTAAGCGCCGATTCAGGCGGGCTTGAAAGGCTGGAATCACCTCCTTCTCCTCTCCAGTTCATCCGAGACTACGTCTCTCCCAACAAACCTGTCATTATCTCCTCAGCTGCCACGCGTCACTGGCCCGCCATCTCCCGGTCTCTCTGGTCCGACGATGCCTACCTCCGCCGCGCACTCTCCGGTTGTTCCGTATCCGTTCACCTCACCCCCGACGGCCGCGCCGATGCGCTCGTTCCCTCCCCGTCCAAAAGTGGCCTCTGCTTCGCCTCGGCCTTCGTGCAGTCCATGGATTTCTCAGAGGCTATGCAATTAATTGAGGCCACTGGAGAGGAGTCTTCTCCAGTAGTGGCTTACGCGCAGCAGCAGGATGACTGCCTTCGTGGAGAGTATGAGGCCCTGGCTGGGGATGTGGATGCACATATCCCCTGGGCAACTGAGGCGCTTGGTTGCCTACCTGAGGCTGTCAATCTGTGGATTGGAAATGCCAGGTCCCACACTTCATACCACAAGGATCACTATGAGAACGTCTATGCTGTCATAACTGGGGAGAAGCATTTCCTGCTTCTTCCTCCTACTGAGGTTCACCGCCTTTATGTTCGGAATTACCCAGCCGCTCACTACATTTCCTCATCAAAGGTCTGTTGAGATACATCTACTCACTGTAGTGACCGAGATTAGTTGTTTGTAGATTGAAAAAAGTGTTTACAGGTATTCTTGATAGGATAATGGAGGGGAGGTGAAGCTCGAGCTTGAATTGGAAGAGCCTGAGAAAATGGTGCCCTGGTGCAGCGTGGACCCATATCCAGCATCAGATGAAATCATGGCTGAGCAGAGTTCATCTTTCCCTCTCTATTACAATGGCCCTAAGCCATTTCAATGCACCGTGAGAGCTGGTGAAATCCTTTATTTGTAAGTCCACTGGTGGCCATTCTGTACTTATTATTAATGGCAGGTCTATTTATTAATTTCACAGCTATCAGTTCCAGTATAATGTCATACCAGTAGTTGGTGAAAAAGATTTCAAACAATCTGCCACACCTTCGCATTTTTTATTGGTAAATAGTTGCACAATTTGAGCTCAATTGAGTATGTCAGATCAAAATTTTAACCAAGGCCTGGTGTATGTTTGGTATATAATGCTGTAATGGTTTTCCATACTGGCTATAACATTGGAAAACAGTGCGATACTCTCTGTTATATTAATAATGATGTGGTGTTAAGCAGGTTCCTTTGTTATGCCAAAGAGCAAGTAGAAAGAAAAATAGTCTGTAGAATGAGATCCTGTGCAACTTACTAGAATGTTTTGAACATAGGTTTGTTCATTTAAAGCTCTGAAATTTGACAAGTGCAGGCCAAGCATGTGGTTTCATCATGTGACACAATCGCCAGATGATAACAGGCGCACCATTGCTGTGAACTATTGTATGTTCTATTTACCAACTCTTACAAGTTATAGTTGTTACATGGACCATTCTTGTATCGGGTACCAAACCTTCATTGTTGTAACTGAGATTTAATTAGCCAATCTTACTGGAACCATACCATTTGCACTTCTTTGATGGCTAGCTGGTACTGTATCAGAGTTTTGCATGTTGATATTGTTGCTATGGAGGGCCATAGCTGTGTTGTGCATTGAATTAAACTATAAGTTTTTATACTATTAACTTCTAATAAGAGTTTGTTTTTGTCTGATTGGTCACTTGTAGGGTATGACATGCAGTTTGATATGAAGTATGCATACTACAGCTTTTTGCAATCCATCAACCTTTATCGCCTTTCTTCAGTTGCTTCTACGCAGGGAGAAGATAAGAATGATATTAAACAAAATTGTAGCAATTCTAACCCTGACTAATTACAGCATCCTTCTGCTTGTATTGAGTATGCTTAGTGTGATGTAAAACAACTTGGCAGCTTATGCCAAGCCATTTAAAAAAAACAAAGAAAAAGGAAAAAAAGAGAGTATGCTTAGAGTGCTTCACAGCTTCATATGCAGGCATTAGAGCTGTACCTTCTTTCGATCGTTTGTGAGTTGGAACTAGATTAAAAAACTTGTGAGCATGAAATTAACTTTTGTGTAGGGTATAGATTTATGGTAATGGACATGGATTATTGTCGTAGGGCTAGTGAACTTGGCACATAATTTTGTAAATTGATATTTGAAGGCGTTTTTGCTTCACCACAAATGCATTCATTCATACATTATCTGTTTTACTATATAATATTACTACTTCCAGGATTGTCTTGTCAAAACAAACTTTTCTCTCATATATGTAAATCTGTTATGCTGTAGCATCTTGAGCTCCCTTTAATTGTTAATAATTAATTTTGGTTGGGAGCTGGATCAACTTCTGCCATTCATAATTTTCCTAGCTAAACCCAAAAGACCCAAATCCAACACCTCATTCTTCGCCTTAAATTAACGAATATTTGAATGCGCTTAGGCCTGTCTATACAGCCCTATTTAGCGCTCGGTAGCCTAACATTACAAATATGGAAACAAATCTGCTGTGATTCCAAAGGATCGCAGGTTTCTAGTTCCAATTGTTCATTCATTGGAATGCAGGAATTTCAAAGAAGTTAGTTTTTGTGTACGAATTTTGAAACATATAAATGGTTGGCATTGGAATCGCATAGACCCTGCGATCCTTTGGAATCGCAGCAGATTTATTTCCTACAAATATGGGTCCCTGGCAATGTGTGCTAGAACCAAACTTTGGTTAAATCCAACCAATGATGAGTTGCTATGTGGATTGATTATGCAATACAATCTTGATGAAGAACGTTAAGTATTTATTTTTCTTAATTGTTACATTGCATTTATTGAAAAGAAATTAGAATTGCAATAAATCTGTATGATTTGTATGGCAAGATTAATTAGTGAAGGGAGACGCGAAGATAAAAGTTTCTCATGCCCGCAGCCAGATCCACATCATAGCTTCTTTTTGTGGTGGTTCTTACGCTTACGCAAACAATATTTCAAAAATAAAATTGAAGGCTTTAACCAAACGAGAGAATTTAACGTGACTTCTCCTCCGTTGGTGAAGTTGGGTTTAATTAGAGAGATTCTAAATTAGTACTTAAATGGATTCCACGATTATTTAATCCAAAGTATTAAATACAATTGAAGTAAAATATTAGTAGCAGAGAAAGAATGTAGATAGAATGATGCACATGCATTGTCATTCGTTTGAGATCCTCTCAAATCACATCCATTCGTCGAACGAAATAGTAAAAATTATGGAACTAGTATTATGTAAAAATTAAAATAGGAATACAGGTTTTTGATATAGCATTGAGAAAACAATAACAAAAGGCACAGCAAAGGAAAAAAAGTGAAACTTCCAATTCCATAAAGATGGAAACATTCAAACTAAAGTGTGTCAGTGTGTGCTTATCCCACCAACGAAAACATAAAATTTCACCAGGCACAACCTTGGCCCAACACTACCCACATGCATATGGAATATCCAGACTATAGAAGGTTGTTGATGAAAAGTAGGAGGAAGATTTGAGCTTCTTAAACAGTACTGTAATTGGTGCCTGGAGGTGGGTACTGTGTCCCGCCAATGCCCGGGGCCGGATACTGGGTTCCACCGACACCAGGTTCTGGATACTGGGTCCCACCCACACCAGGTTCTGGATACTGGGTCCCACCCACACCAGGTTCTGGATACTGGGTCCCACCCACACCTGGTTCTGGATACTGGGTCCCACCCACACCAGGTTCTGGATACTGAGTTCCACCCATACCAGGATCTGGATATTGTTGCTTAGTATGGGGAAATTGTGGAGTTCCCATAGCAATTCCATTGGCATATTGCACACCAGTGGGTTTACTCGCAGCATCGATGGAGGGGTTTAATAGGATGTATGAAGTAATTGAGAAGGCCATAGTAAAGAGAGAGCATATAGCTGCACTGGCAAAAATACCAGGTTTTACAACATAGCAGTTGTCAAGGCTAGTTGTTTGGTTACCTGTGCCATTTTTGCCCGCACCTAAGATAAACAATATCACCGATATAGCAAATGTGATCCTGCATGTTGTGATGTACATGAAACAGCATATTATTATTCATTATCATATATAGGGAGCCTTTTGAGTGCTGCTGCTGATATTAAAAGATGAGCTAACTTACCAAGAAATTACAGCAAAGATGAGGGCCAATGTTCGCTTGGTACCAAGAACGACTGGCGCGGTCGGATCTTTTTTGCAGCAGCCACAACATCCGCCAAAGGCAGTGACAAGGATTTGGGCCAATACAAGTAACAGCACTGCTGCTATTGCAGTCCCGAAAGCCGGGCTGCTGGGGTAATAGCAACCATAGGCATCAATTAATACATCTGTAGCCTATGATGCAGCATAGACAGTACAATTAATATTGTTATAAAAAAAATAATATTTTTTGTAGCATATCTACATAACAAATTGGCAGGTAGCAGCATACGTGGATGCATAATTTTGATAAAAGAGAAAATACATCCAGAACTCAAGAAATTCCCAAATGCTCAAAATTTTGTTTTCTTTTTTCTATTTGGCAGGTTTCTTAGCTATAGCCAAAGGAAATTTTAATCTGTATTTGTATTCATTTGTTTCATTAAATTTTTTATTGGATAATATATGAAATAGCTGCATATTTAGCTCTGTAGAACAAAAATCGAAAAAAGGCCTGATGCAACACAGGTGCAGATCGATGTTGGAAAATGAGCACGCCAGTAGAAATTTCCCTAATAAAACAGATGCACATCGAACATCATTAATATTTTCATCAAGTTAGCACTTACATTGATCTTAGTAACCTCAGCTGTGAAACCTAGAATGACACTGAGCACACCAAGGAATCCTGAAACCAGAGACACATATAGCACTTGTTTATTCATGATCTCTCTCTGTTTTTCTTAAACCTTGACAACAGCTGCCAAGTACTCCCCTCTCTCTGTTTTATTTTTTAAAACTTGACAGCGGCCTCTCTCTCTCTCTCGGTTGAGCAAAATTTAAATAGACTTGTTTTTGCCTCTCTTGAAGTATATCTCTATTCTCTTATATGTCAAATGAAATGCTAGGTTGGGTAATGCAAAGTAGCTGCCATATATATATATATAATAAGGGGCGGATTCAGAATTTTGATCAGAGGTGAGCACAAAATATTAATAAGAGTACAATTTTTTTTCTCCTAACGAATTGGGCGGAGTAGTGGATAGGATCTAAAAAAGTAACTGCACGACCGGATACGTCATGCCACGACACGGTTCTGTGACGGCACGTGTGCCGGTTACGTGCCGTGACCTTCTTTTGAAAATTTGGCACGGCAAGACACATCACGCAAAAGATTTGGTCATGACAAGGCACATCACGCAAAAGATTTGGTCACGGCATGATACATGGTCACGTGTAATTAGGACCGTTAGATCTTTGATCGAGTGGTGAATCTTAAATAAACTAACATAATTATGAAAATAAATAGTTAAAACTTAAATGTGACCAAACGTGACAAACGTGACCGGTCACGTTTGGACACGTCATGTGTGGTTATGGCGTGATTAATGTGTTGTGACCATTCACGTACCATGATCATCATTCCAAATTTGGTCACGGCACAGCACGACATATGATTCAAATTACGACGTGACTAGACTAGTCACGGCATGGTACATATTTATATCCTTAGTAATGGACCTCTTTTTTCTCCTAACAAATCAACGATTCTTCTAAGTGAAATAGCTAATCGGACTGCACTTTTTTCTCTCTTTCTTTCTTTTACGCGAATCAATCTGGGCTGACTTATATTTTCACGCAATTTTCTTTTACTGAACTATAAATTAAATTTAGGAGTAGACATATCCATCCAGGTAGGCACAAGTATTAAATACCACTAGATCTAATTTTTTTTTTCAAATCCAGAGAGCAAGTGCTTACCCCTGACCCTTCTTGAGTCGGCCAGTGTATATAATAACTGAATAAGTAATACAAAGATACTTGACATAAAAAATTTATAAATAATAGGAGCTCTTAAGCAATAAAAAATAATTAAGAGAATTAATGGGACATCGACATGTATGTACGTGTTGCTGTTACATTTCTGGGGAAGGCTCTGGCTCAGGTAGGTAGCTTCCCTTGCACTCTTCAGCCAAAAGCTATGCTTATGCCATCACTAAGCAAAAATGCAAATTCACATATGGTTATACTGGCCTAAAACAATTGATATTTGTACAATTCAAATTTATACATATATAGTTGATACTTATCCAAATCAGGATTGACATTTTTATAAAAAATATATTTAATAATAATAATCTCTTAAAAATGTTTAACAATTAGTACTTGTTCACAGAGTAAAATTAGCATTAATTTGGTTTTTAGTGGCGTATCATTTCTTTATGGTTGTCAAATCACTAAATCAGCGATATAAATCACACCTTATTTTTCTTATATCTAGTGGACCATTGAGCGAATTTATGTGGCTGTGCTTCTTTTTTTTTTCTTTTTTTTTTAAATTATGCAATTATGATCGAGTATAGACAACTTACACATGATGACAAGCGGCGACGACTTGTAAATTCCTTCTCATTTAAAACGGCTATGTTCACACCATAATTAAAATATAGCTTATTCATGTATATATTTACTTAATAAACTAATGATATTTGATTTCATATACGTATCCTTGATGCATTAAGAAAAAATATTACATAAATTCACTATTAGTGGCGGAGCTACATCGGCTCAGGAAAAAGTACTTACCTATTCCTGATTCAATTTAAGCATACAAGGATATTTAGCAAGAAAATAAAAATTAATTCAAAATATACTTCTTTTGACATTTTTTTATTAAAAATAAAATAAAACTATGTTTGTGTTTTAAATAATTATACAATAATGTCATACTCTGAAATATTGCCTGCAGACCTGCTGGTAGAGAGAATTGTCTATGAGTTCAAGCTGTGGTGCAGTGTAGTTACTGTTAAGGATGCATCTTTTTCACTGGGGTAATTGACAATAAGATGTATCCTTGATGCATCTTTTTTTTGACAATAAGGTGAAGTGTAGAAACAATGCATCTTTTTTTGACTTATTGTTTTGAAAAAGACAAGTTAATGTATAAGCTCCGTCACTGTGGTGCAGTGTAGAAACACTTCACATACAATGTATAAGACAAGTACTTGAGTATCCTTGATGCATCTTTTTTTTATTGCTTTCTGTTTTGACTTATTGTTGTATTTAAATTTCTCTATACATTGTATGTGAAGTGTTTCACATTACAATTGCAATTATCCTGGCAGCTACTGCCATGGAATTTCACAAAAAAAGAAAAAAAGAAAAAAAGAAAAAGAAATGTTGCCCATCCTATTTTATTTCATGACTCCGTTCCTGCTCACCGTATCAAATACTCAAGTACTTGTCTTATTAGTTTCTAAGCACTTATTCATATATAATTCATTACTAAATTCAAATTGAAAGGAAAGAGCTGACGGAACCAGCTGCCTAATTGGCCACAAGGAACAGAATACCTTAAATCTAAATATTAGACATTTTTTTAATCATTGGCATCATCTTATTTAAATTTAGTATATAGTCAGGGGTGGACCCACATGGTCCTAGGGGGGCAGCTGCTCCTTCTATCTATCAGTCCTGACCGACTTTGCCTCCTCTGAAATTTTTTTTCTCCTCTCTGGATGTTTGATTTGTAATTTGGCGCTAAATTTAGAGTTAAAATTGAAATAAATTTGTTGAATTTTGATTGGTAATTAGAATTATAAGTTAGAACATCAGAAATTACAAGTTAAAGTATTGAAAAATACAAATTAAAATATTTTTTTTATTGAGTATCCAATTAGTTAATAGATTTAAATCAAATTAACTATTTAAATTCAATTTAATATTTTTCAATCTGCAGACGAAAATCCTAGATCCGCTCCATTGTATAGCAACTCGGATCAGATGTGAATGTGTGTTAGAGCATGAAACATTCTTCTCAGTTTTTTTAGTAAAGTGGAAGAGAGTTCTGATGAATTAATTATTAATTTCAAGTCTCAAGTCAAGTTGACTTGGAACGATGGATAAAACTTAATTTAGTCAGAGAAAGCTGCGGCCAATTGTATCAAAAACTGACGGACGGAAACATCCTACCAAATTCCTCGTGGGCCGTGGGGCCTTAGGCAGCCTGGCTCCAGCTAGCTAATTGTCATTCTTTGCAGTCAAATTGAAATCATTATTGCACATAGAGGGAATAAACGTGCATTTTGGTCTTGTACCGTGCCGTACTGTGACCAAGTTAATTTTTAACGTGTCGTGACTAAAATATCAAGGGGTAGTCATGGTACGCAAATGGTCACGCAACGTGAGTCACGTCATGTTCAAACATACCGTAACTATACGTGACTCGCGTGACTATTTAATCATAATTTATGTTAGTTTATTCAAGATTCACCACTAAATCAATATCTAATGGTCCAAATTACACGTGACTCACGTGACTACGTGCCGTGCCATGCCAAAGTTTCAAAAGATGAGCATGACACGCGAATGGTCACGGCACGGGACACGCGAGTCACAGCACGTAATTGACACACATGCCGTGCTGTTCCGTGACGGAGCTGGCTCCACTGTGCCATTTACTCTAATTGCACATATTAACTTGTTCAAATAAAAAGTCTCGCTTTAATGTAACTCGTTATAGGAACCAACGGCTGTCCTGTCCGATAAACATCGGATTAAATTAAGTCTGATATTACGACCCACATTCAAATTCATATAAATAACTTTGAGATTTATTCCGATTAAGTGTGCTCAATTTCTTTTTCTTTTTTTGAAAAAATCATGACAGGACTGCCACGCTCGAATCTTATTGTGGATCGGACGATTCCGATCGAGTATCGGACCCGTTACTCCCTCTTTATGACCTCTTTGCACCCACTTAACTCAGAATTCGAATAATCATCATTTCATGAAAGAACATTTATAGACAAAATTTGTCTCTTTTTTTTTAATGATTAGCGACAATTCGTGACTAATAAATATATTGATAATAAGAAAAGTTAAAAATATTTACGATGCTTAAATAGAAATACTCTGCGTCCTATTGCTATACACAAGGCTAGCTCAAAATAATTTGACTTGAAAAAATTGCAACTTAGGAGGTGCAAAAAACACTCGCAAAGACTCCAACCGCGTTGGATCTAAAATTTGTTTCTGTTAGTTGGTAGTTTTGAAATTCATAGTAACACATATTCTTAAAATATTTCTCTAAAACTTGCGAGTGTGTTGATTGCCAATAGACGATAAAAACTCTCAACCTAAGCATACACATCACACATGCACTCAAGAAATCAACAGTCGAGGTATTAACTATATGTCAGAGGGTGAACGAAATTAATATATGTACTCTTTTTATTGTCTGATTGTAAAAAATAAATGATTGCAATTTTCAAATATAGGATTCATTCTTTGTTAATTATATTTCAATTATTAAATTTCAGTTAGTGTGCAACATTTTATTTGTAATTATATAACAATTCTGAAACTTAGGCACATTGGTAGCATATTAAAAAGAACTGATGCATATGTTAATGATCTTATTTCTATCTCAAAATCAAAGGAATACCTGTCTGCATAAGATTCTTTGTGCCACTTGACAAGTGATAAATCATGTAGTAGTGATTGCATGCCTCTTTGATTTGGATACTCCTTCTCTGACCATAGTAACAAATGAATAATCCGGATTCGGTTCGGCAGGGTCAAAAATTCGTGATTCGGAAATAATTCGGAAATGATTCGGAATTACAATACGAGACCTCAGTGTATATTTAATTCATTACCGATGATTTACTATACGAGATACCGCTTGTATTTGCCACATAAAATCAGTTGTGGTAATATAAATAAAAAAGTAGACATGGGGAACTGGGGAACTGTGTACATTCTGCTGGAGTGAAGGAAAACGCGAGAGTTGTGCCTAGGAATATTATAATATTATGCTGGAGTGAAGGAAATCAAGTGGGAGCCTGGGAGAGAAAGGAACAAACGAGAGAAATGTAATTTTTTTTTCCGAACAAAACGTGAAAAAAACGCGAATAATTCGTAAAATTCGGTAAATTCGCGTTTTATTCGCTTTTTGTTCGGTCAAAGATTCGGTCAACAAATAATACGCTATTTGGTTCGGAAACACTCCAAAAACATTTTTAAACGCGAATAAAATGCGTACCTTGTCACTATGTCTCTGACTGTGTTGTCGGACGACTGTGCTTATCCTCTGGTTTGATTTGATAGGGATGATTCCTTAGAGTGAAATTGGGGAAAATAACGAAGCCATAATGAATGAATAACAAATAATAATATAATTATTAGTTTTATTATATTTAAAAAAAAATCATAACTCATTCATTTCACATATATGCAATCACATTACTAATAAAAAATAAATGTTCAATCAATTCTAATTAAATTGTTTTTTTAGAAAACAAAAGAGTTCAACAACACAAATATTTCTTCGGACAAATTCAATAATTTAACTAAATAACAAAACATGCAAATAAAAATAATATGTTTAATATTTTTCTTATAACAAAAAACATACACTAAATAACAAAAATAAATCACTAATTATTATTCAAATATTATCATATAAAATATCACGTAAATAAATTTCACCATCACTAATTATTATTCAAACATTATCATATAAATTTATTTTACATAATTAACTTATAGAATAACTGGTATGAAATAGTTTTTACTCATATTCTTATCTGTTTAGTTGACAAAAAAAAATTATTACTCGTACCCATACCTGATAAGCTAATGAATTTTTTTATCTTTATTTGCCTTATCGAATACGGTTCAAATCTGATAACAGTTATAAAATATCATTGACACCCCTAGTTGCCGACATAAACCGCTCAAGTCAATTTTTAAGTGGATCATTCAAATGTCGGACAATCCCGCATTGACCGCGCGCGTAGACTTGTATTATTACAAAATTCTAATTGCCCCAAAAATGAAACGGTAAGTAGTATCTTCGATTTGTAATAATCAAAGGGTAATAGGTTAACAACATTGCGTGTAATTTAGATTTGCCTCGTTCGAAGAACTGTAGAAATTAGAATTAATAATATGCACCTGAAATATTGACCACAGAGATGTCAAATAATTCATAGTTCGACAGTTTGTATCTGGGGGCGGATGGCACCGAGAATAAAATAAGCTAGGTTCTCTCTGTTAATAAAAAAACCCCGGTCAGTGATGCAAGGATTGAAATGTCACTTGCAGTCTGGCATCGGATCTTAACGAACCTAACCTTCCTCGTTGTAGCATTGAACTATTGAAATACTCTCATATTGTTTGATGAAAAGTCCGAACCAAAACCAATTGACTAGGAAGTAACGAAACATCACCAAACTGAGTTCGACGTTTGTGAGGAGCATGTTGTAGCTGCATATATCAGGTCTTGCTCTGCTTCTTCTTCTTCTTCTTCTTCTTTTTTGATTAAAGCCTGTAGGCACATAACACTTACAACACACACTCTATTCTTGTGTTCTGCAGGATTCGAACCTAGGTTTTCTGTAGGAGAACATGTGTCTTAGCCAGCTAAATTGCGCAACACTAGACTCTTGCTTTGCTTCTTGTTTTAATTCATTTTGAGCTTTATATATATAGGAAGTGGCTACGGTGCTACGCGTAGCATAGAGGGCCTCCGTGCTACGGCTCAATATTTGAGTTTTCAAAATTCTAACGATCGATCCGAACCGTTCAACATGATCTCCATACGAATATGTACTTGCAAACCAAATTTTACATTTTTTAGAATTTTTTTACTATTTTTTTAGATAGGTAGAAAAATCACTTGATCTGAATGGTACAGAATTTTCAGATCAAGTGATTTTCTACCTATCTAAAAAAATAGTAAAACAATTCTAAAAAATGTAAAATTTGGTTTGCAAGTACATATTCATATGGAGATCATGTTGAACAGTTCGGATCGACCGTTAGGATTTTGAAAATTCAAATATTGAGCCGTAGCACGGAGGCCCCCTATGCTACGCGTAACATATTAGCCAAATTCTATATATGGATGTATATATATCCAAACAGTCGATTTGAAGCGCTCAACATGTTCCTATATTAAAATGTGCTTGAAAACTAAATTTTACATTTTTTTTAAAAATTTGCCATTTTTTTTAGAATTTTGAAAAATCATTGTTTTGATATGGTAAAAAAATAATAAAAATTCATCAAAATAGTGATTTTCAAATTTTCTAAGAAAATAACAAAAAAATTCAGAAAAATATAAAATTTAGTTTCCATGCACATTTTTAATATGGAGAATGTGTTGAGCGCTTCAGATCGATTGTTTGAATTTTGAAATCGTAAAAATGACTTGTTTGAATATAGACTTCTATCCAAACGTTTGAATGCTAGCCGAACTCTCTATGTGTGTGTGTATATAGTGGTACTTAAGTCTTGCTTGAGAATTTAATTAGCCTTTTCATTATTTTTCATCATGATACAATTTAAAACCAGTGTACAAAGTTTTTTAAATTGTAGCTTAATTACCTTTTTTTGTTATGTTTATTTATAAATTTGATATTGTAATACATGTATGCTCAAATATTATGTGAAAATATGATTTTTTTTCACAAGTTCATATCTCATAAATATATATATATTTATTTAATTTTTTTTTTGGCTGAATCGATTGACCCATTGGTCCGACCAGTAAACCGTTAATCCAAAACTTAACCGGGTCGATATCCGATCCGATTATGATAATATTGTGTTTAACAGTTCGTATCAAATATTTAAACTTAAATTTTAAAAATATGAATTCATAGTACGAGTCAATCGGTAATATGTATATTACCATAGTGTCACTCGATTTATATATTGATTACATTGATTACCAGAAAAACTTTGAAGGACAATCAACAAACCTAATTAAAACACCGATCCATAGAATGGCTCCGTTGATTTAGCTCTAGTCAGGATACACTTAATTTGGTATTGTTATTTAGGTGTTGAAATGGTCAAAGATCATAATTCACTACTCGTTATGTAGTGCCTGAGATGTAAAAACCAGCTGTTAGTTTATTATTGATCACTTTATACCGGTTGAACTATCATCCCTTTCTTGTTCATAAATAAACGTTGCCCTCAATTCTGACAGTAGCTAAAAGTTCCCAACTTGATCATTACCTGATCTTATGGCACCTTTTTCTTTCTCAGTTTCCGACTTGATCTTATGAATGCGTCGCTTGAAACTAATTTGATGAGTTTTTGAATTAAGCTCACAAAAAAACTTGGTGAGCTTAAGAACATCCTAGTTCTACTCCTATTTCTTAATTAGTTGATGTACACAATTGAGAGACAATCAACAATTACTTGATCTTATGGCACTGCGTCAAAATGTAAAAGAGAGTGACCAATATTTCCTATAGAGAAGGACAAAAAAAGAAGAAGAAAGGAGAGAAATAATGCATCTAGCAGTATCTACAAAGATCCAAAAAAAAAAAAAGGAGAGAGAAAATTACTTGGACACAGATTTATCATATATAAACCAGATCAAAATTTTGGCGATCAAAATTTAGTTAATTAATTAAAGTCAATATTCAAATAAATTTTGCACAAAGTATAATGACTTTGAATTTTTTTATCCAAATGACAATATTCCTCAATTAAGAAGAGTCACGGCCATTCTCATTTAAGCATGAGACCCAACTCAAAAATTTGCTTTATAATTAGTAAATACTTAATCCACACAAATTATGAAGTGAATCCAACATCTTTAAAAAGACATCCAATTAATCGGAGGATCCCGCTTCCATGTGATTTATGCATACTCGCAGCTCCATTCGCTGATGGGCCGAGAGAATGAAATAAAATTCGTTCTCATTTTGTTGGAAGAGGAAAACCCATGCTGTTAGTTTTGCCGTACAATTCAGAAAAGCCCACAAGCCTAGTCCTCTGGACTCGGCCAACGGGCTCAATTTAGAAAATTAAGACAACATTAAACCCTGGCGAACGATAAAACGAACCTAGTTCTGGATCAAAAAGTGTGATGGAGGAATCAGTTAGGGGTTTATGGACGGAGGCGCGAGAGCCCAGTCCCGATCCCCTAAAGTAACCCAATCTTTGGGTTTTGAATCGAGACCGTCCGATTCGAATTCGTCGTTCGGGATCGTCTCGGGATTCGAATTTGTCGTCGGGATGTGTGCGCTCACTTTGGGATGGATTTTCGCGGATTCGAATCGGACGGTCCCGATCTAAAACCCAAAAGTTGGGTTACTTCACTTCACTGGATCAGAATTCTTGCCCCTGTAGGCGGACCCGATTCAGGCAGGGTTGAGAAAGGCTGGAATCACCTCCTTCTCCTCTCCAGTTCATCCGAGACTACTTCTCTCCCAACAAACCTGTCATTGTCTCCTCAGCTGCCACGCGTCACTGACCCGCCATTTCCCGGTCTCTCTGGTCCGACGATGCCTACCTCTGCCGCGCACTCTCCGGTCGTTCCGAGATTCATTTACTCACTGTAGTGACCGAGATTAGTTGTTTGTAGATTGAAAAAAAGTGTTTAAAGGTATTCTTGATAGGATAATGGATGGGAGGTGAACTGGAGCTTGAATTGGAAGAACATAAGAAAATGGTGCCCTGGTGCAGTGTGGACCCATACCCAGATCAGATGAAATCGTCGCCGAGAAGAGTTCATCTTTCCCTCTCTATTTTGATGGCCCTAAGCCATTTCAATGCACTGTGAGAGCTGGTGAAATCCTTTATTTGTAAGTCCACT
Organism: Carex kokanica; assembly: GCA_025461125.1. Taxonomy (NCBI): domain Eukaryota; kingdom Viridiplantae; phylum Streptophyta; class Magnoliopsida; order Poales; family Cyperaceae; genus Carex; species Carex kokanica. The sequence continues at coordinate 142,646 of JAJGRX010001457.1, forward strand.
GGTGACCATTCTGTACCTCTTATCAATGGAAGGTCTATTTACTAATTCCATAGCTATCAGTTCCAGTATAATGTCATACCAGTAGTTGGTGAAAAAGATTCCAAACAATCTGCCACGCCTTTGCATTTGTGATTGGTAAATAGTTGCACAATTTGAGCTCAATTGAGTATGTCAGATCAAAATTTTAACCAAGGCCTGGCATACATTTGGTATATAGTGCTGTAATGGTTATGTCCTTACTGACTATAACATTGGAAAACAACGCGATACTCTCTGTTATAATAGTGACGAGGTGTTAAGCAGGTTCCTTCTTTATGCCAAAGAGTAATTAAAAAGAAAAATATCTGTAGAACCGGATCTTGTCCATCTTACTAGAATGTTTTGAACATAGGTTTGTTCATTCAAAGCTGTAAAATTTGACAAGTGCAGGCCATGCATGTGGTCTCATCATGCGACACAATCACTAGATGATAACGGGCGCACCATTGCCGTGAACTATTATACGTTCTATTTACCATCTCTTACACACTATAGTTGTTACAGGGACCATTCTTGTATTAGGTACCAAACCTTTGTTGTTGTAATTGAGATTTAATTAGGCAATCTTATTGGGACCGGAACAGAATTCATACTTGCCTAGTCTATACTATTTATACTATTTTGAGGTCTAGCTGGTACTGTATCAGAGTTTTGCATGCTGATATTGTTGCTGTAGATGACCATGGCTGTGTTGTGCATTGAATTAAACTATACATTTTTTTTTTTATGTACTCTGCTAACTTCTAAGAAGAGTTTGTTTTTGTCTGATTGGTCACTTGTAGGGTATGACATGCAGTTTGATATGAAGTATGCATACTACAGCCTTTTGCAATCCATCAACCTTTATCGCCTTTCTTCAGTTGCTTCTACGCTGGGAGAAGATAAACATGATACTAAACAAAATTGCAGCAGTTCTAACCCTGGCTAATCACAGCATCTTTCTGCTTGTATTGAGTATGCTTAGAGTGCTTCACAGCTTCATACACAGGCATTAGAGCTTGACTTCCTTCTCTCGGTCATTTGTGAGTTGGAACTAGATTAAAAACTTGTGAGCATGAAATTTACTTTTGTGTAGGCTAAAGATTTATGGTAATGGACATGGATTATTGTCGTAGGGCTAGTGAACTTGGCACATAATTTTGTAAATTGATCTATTAATGGATTATTGTTCGGCATAAGACCAATAAGATTTGAAGGCATATTGCTTCACCACAAATGCATTCATTCATATCTGTTTTACTATATACTATTACTACTTCCAGGATTGTCTTGTCAAAACAAACTTTTCTCTCGTATATGTAAATCTGTTATGCTGTAGCATCTTGAGCTCCGCTTAATTTTAAATAATTAATTTTGGTTGGGAGCTGGATCAACTTCTGCCATTTAGAAATTTTCTAGCTGAACCCAAAAGACCCAAATCCAACACATCATTCTTCTTAATTTAACGAATATTTGAAAGCGCTTAGGCCTGTCTATACGGCCCTATTTGCAGCGCTAAGTAGCCTAACATTACAAATATGGGTCCCTGCCAATGTGTGCTAGAACCAAACTTTGGTTAAATCCAACCAATGATGAGTTGCTATGTGGATTGATTATGCAATACAATCTTGATGAAGAACGTTAAGTATTTATTTTTCTTAATTGTTACATTGCATTTATTCAAAAGAAATTAGAATTGCAATAAATCTGTATGATTTGTATGGCAAGATTAATTAGTGAAGGAAGACGCGAAGATAAAGTTTCTCATGCCCGCAGCCAGATCCACATCATAGCTTCTTTGTGTGGTGGTTCTTATGCTTACGCAAACAATATTTCAAAAATAAAATTGAAGGCTTTAACCAAACGAGAGAATTTAACGTGACTTCTCCTCCGTTGGTGAAGTTGGGTTTAATTAGAGAGATTCTAAATTAGTACTTATGGATTCCACGGTTATTTAATCCAAAGTATTAAATACAATTGAAGTAAAATATTAGTAGCAGAGGAAGAATGTAGATAGAATGATGCAACATGCATTGTCATTCGTTTGAGATCCTCTCGAATCACATCCATTCGTCGAACGAAATAGTAAGAATTATGGAACTAGTATTATGTAAAAATTAAAATAGGAATACAGGTTTTTGATATAGCATTGAGAAACAATAACAAAAGGCACAACAAAGAAAAAAAGTGAAACTTCGAATTCCATAAAGATGGAAACATTCAAACTATAGTGAGCGCTTATCCCACCAAAGAAAAAAATAAAATTTTCAGGCACAACCTTGGCTCAACACTACCACATGCATATGGAATATCCAAAGTATAGACGATTGTTGATGAAAAGTAGAAGGAAGATTTGAGCTCCTTAAACATTACTGTAATTGGAGCCTGGAGGTGGGTACTGGGTCCCGCCAACGCCCGGGGCCGGATACTGGGTCCCACCCATACCAGGATCTGGATATTGTTGTTGAGTATGGGGAAATTGTGGAGTTCCCATAGCAATTCCATTTGCATATTGCACACCTGTAGGTTTACTCGCAGCATCGATGGAGGGGCTTAATAGGATGTATGAAGTAATTGAGAAGGTCATGGTAAAGAGAGCACATATAGCTGCACCGGCGAAAGTACCAGGCTTTAAAACAGTGCAGTTGTCAAGGCTAGCTGTATGGTTACCTGTGCCATTCTTATTCGCACCAAAGATAAACAGTATCACCGATATAGCAAATGTGATCCTGCATGTTGTGATGTATGAAACAGCTTATTATTATTCATTATCATAGGGAGCCTTTTGACTTTTGAGTGCCGCAGCTGATATTAAAAGATGAGCTAACTTACCAAGAAATTACAACAAAGACGAGGGCCAATGTTCGCTTGGTACCAAGAACGACCGGTGCGGTCGGATCTTTTTTGCAGCAGCCAGAACATCTGCCAAAGACAGTGACGAGGATCTGGGCCAACACAAGTAACAGCACAGCCGCTATTGCAGTCCCAAAAGCCGGGCTGCTCGGGTAATAGCAGTCATAGTAAATATTAATGTATACGTCCGTATCCTACGATGCAACATAGACAGTAAAAATATTATTGTTATAAAAAGTTTAATATTTTTTGTTGTATTTGTACATAACAAATTGGCAGGCAGCAGTATATGTGGATGCTTAGTTTTGAATATAAGAGAAAATACATCCAGAACTCAGGAAATTCCCAAATGCTTAAAATTTTTGCTTTCTATTTGGCAGGCTTCTTATCTAAGCCAAAGGAAAGTTTCATCTGCATTTATATTCATTTGTTTTCATTACAATTTAATTGTTAGATAATATATTTCTCCAAATAAAAAAAATGGATAATATAGGAGATAGCTGCAAATTTAGCCATGTAGAACAAAAATCGAAAGAAAGGCCAGACACAACACAGTTGCAGATGTTGGAATATGAGCACGTTCCTTGAAATTTCCCAAATCAAACATATGAAGATCGAACATCATATATATATTATTATCAAGTACAAGTTAGCACTTACTTTGATCTTAGTAACCTCAGCTGTGAAACCTAGCATGACACTGAGCAAACCTAGGAATCCTGAAACCAGAGACACGTAGAGTACTTGTTTATCCATAATCTCTCCCTTGATCTATTTGTCTCTCTCTCTCTGTTTTTTTTTTTAAAAGCTTGGCAGAAGATCTGATCTCTCACTTTCTCTCTTATCTCTCTCGGTTGAGCGAGGGTTGAATAGACTTGTTTTTGTCTATCTTGAAGTATCTCTTATATGTCAAATGAAAGGCTATATATAGCTAGCTAGGTTGGCTAATGCGAAGTAGTTGCCAATTTGTCATAACTTTGCTAGAATAAATAAATAAAGAAACACTTGACATAAAAATAATAATTAATAGAATGCTCTTAAGCAATATGGGGGCGCTATTTTGATAATTAGACCACTCAATTTACTCTTCTAAAAAAAAAACAATTAGGGCAGAAATTTAATTAAGATTGTATCAAATACGTAAATTGAAATTATTAAATACTATTTGAAAGAGAATAAAAGCATGACTTGACTTATTATTATTTTTTTACACTGATGTTTGAGAGTTGCATTCTCAATGCAAAGATTTTTATGTTATTATATCAAATTTATTCTTAATTAATATCTTCCTATTTAGAAATAGATAAGTCTGTGCATTGTTAAAAAGAATGTAAAGTATGTTATGTATAAAAACCTTTTGACATTAACAAAACGATTTTATTTTGTCAATTTTTTCTTCTTTCTAATTTTGTATGTTTCAGCGGAGACTACTAAAGTTTAAGAAAAAAAATATTTCATTAGTATTAAAAATTGTTATTGTAAGATATCAATAAAATTCATTATTGGAGGTTAGATTTTTACATCTAAATTTCATAAATAAAGTCTACTTTTAACTTAGACAATTTTTTTACTATTAACATCTAAATTTTATACATAAAGTTAAAAATGATAAGAAGCTAAGATTATTTCATTCTCTTTCAATAACATTCAATAACTTTCTGTTACATATTTGATACAGGTTTAATTAAGTTCTTACCACAATTAAAAGATTCTAAAGAAGAGTAAATTGAATATGAAGAGAAACTTTTTTCTTCAATAATCTAATTGTTGATCTCAAAATAACACTTCCCTCAGCAATAAAAGAAGCATTAAGAGAATTAATGACATCAACATGTATGTGTTGCAATTACATTTCTGGGATATCCATACATTGATACTTGCTTATGTTATCACTAAACAAAAAATGCAAAATCATACAAAAGTTATATGCTTATGTCATCACTAAACATGGTTGATACTTGCCTTAAACAATTGATATTTGTACATTTAAAGTAGAACTAGGGTGTTCTTAAGCTTACAAAATTTCTTTGCGAGCTTAACTAAAAATCTATCGTATTGACTTCAAACGACGCATTCAAACTGTTAAAAATGACCTACTCCACGAGTGATGCGTTTTCATATCAAATTTATAAAATTTTGAATTAATTTAGTATAAAGTCAAGCAGTCAAAAAATGATGAAAAATAAACACATTAAAATTTAACTTATAAATCATAGTACATTTGAACTCTTCTCAATAAGCTAATGATATTTTATTTCATAGATATATCCTTCATACATGAAAAAAAATTATATGAACTCACTAATAATGGCGGAGACCCAAAATTTTTATTCATATCCAAAATTAATAAATAATTTACAAATCTACACCTTGGTGCGCTGGATTTCGAAAAATGTCCAAACCAGAGATTAAACTCCCGGTTTTATACAAACTTTCCGAAAAAAGAAAAACTGACAAATCGAAGAAGTATAAAAACAAGTCAAGTGGGTGACCTAGACAAAGCTCCGGCCAATTGTATAAAAAACTGACGGGTCACCCTACCAAATTCCTCATGGGGCCTTAATTAGGCAGCCTGGCTCCCAGCTAGCTAAGTAATTATTAAGGGTAATTATATGTTACCCCTTGATTCCTTCCCGCATTTTTCTCCCAACTAACTAACTTCCTTTTCTAACTATAATAATTAATTTTAACTAACTAGTGGTCCCTACAAATTAATTAGTAGATTTTCTCCTTCTATTTCTTTCCTCTCTTCCTCCCTCTCCCTCTTCCACCTCCGCCTCCCTCTTCCACCTCTGCATCCGCCCGCCTCTCCCACCTTCGCCTCTCCCTCTCCGCCTCCGCCTCTCCTTCTCTGCCTCTGCCTCCGCCTCCGCCTCACACAACTAGGATGAATACTTGTTCAATGATAGATGAATACTTGCATGACGAGGGTGAATACTTGTGCAACGAATAACTCAAAAGTATGTCATCATGGATCTCATTTTAAAGAGAAAATTATGTAGAAGACGTTCGTGGTTTTAGATTTGCAAAATTCCTCACAGATCGTTAGAAATATTAGTTAGATTGAACGGAGAAAAAAAAAACTACCTCTAAAAACGTGTAAAAGATGAGTGTGATATGTCCAGTTTTTTTTAAAAATACTTGATATATCAGGATGAATACTTGATGTATTACATGTGAATACTTGTTCAATGATAGATAAATGAAGGATGTGTGTTTTGAAAGTTATTTCTTTTAGTGATAATTTATATGTAGTTCATGATTTTATTACGAATATTATTATTCATGCTCATTGAGATTTATATGTTATATCTTTGGAAGAGTTCAGGAAGATGCTCTTGGTCTTGAACCATAGAACTCCTAAGATGAGAAACATTTAATCACTAAATATGTTCACAATCGTGGTAATTAAGGAGGAACATTAATTACCGAGAAAGATTGTCATGTTGATTAAAGTACATTGCAGTTCTATAAATGTTGATAAAGGATTATCATTTAATAACATGAATATATAAATATGTGCATTTTATATATTGAACATGACCTAAATGAATGAAACATTATATGGATTGTGTTTTGTGTCATTAATGTTTTCATTGTGTCTTTAGAATCTAAGATATGAGATGTGTAGGTTTTTCACATGAGAAGTATATAATGTGATTGCTATTTAAATACTATCTTCAGATAGGAATAAAATAGTAGTTCGTTGTGTACAACTTGTGCGGGAAAAATCTATATGTTAATATTATCATTGTCCCTCAATTTGAGTTATGATATTACTGGGCCCCTTGATAAAGTGGAATTATATCGCATGCAATATAACTGATGTAGTTATAATTATAATTCACTTGAAAAACCAAGAAAAGAATATAATGCAAGAATGACACGATCCTATTTTGCATATTATTCATAATATCATGAGACAAGGATAGACACGAAATTAGTGGATTGAGTGAATGATTATTATGTCATTTGGATAACTATAATGTAATGATAGAACCTCTTATAGTCAATAATATAAAGTTTTATATTATTGCCAAGATAACATAAATCCTCTATACGGTCACACCAACTGAAGAGAAACAACAAGTATTTTATATTTCATAATGATGTATAAGATAAAATACATGAGATGAAATAATAAAATAAAATGTCATAATATGACATGCTTAGATCATAAATAAATTTGTGAAGTTATGCAAATATTATTTGGTATAATGTTTGAATGCATTATAAGAATAATAAGAATATTGCATAATAGAATAATATGATTAATATTATTTATTCATAAATTAATTTATTAAACCAATCACAAGATGAGATTAAAGAGATTATAAAATGGCTAAACAAGGCTAGTGGCATTTGTGTAATTAATTTAAACATTACACAAATAGTTGCCCTAACCCTTGCCTATTTAAAGGGGTGTAATTAAGGAAAAGAGAGAGAATTTTTCTGCTCATTTTTCTTGGACGAAAATACTGTAGCAGTGGCCGAAATTACTGTAGCAACCCCTTTGCTCAAGGCCAAAACCCTAGTGGTTCAATATCTTCTCTAATCTCTTCTTGATAGGTTTAGCCACCAAGAAATCAAATAGGTTGTTAATTTGAAGATCAAAAGGTGGTTGGATCTAAGCCTTGAACTTCACATCCATCTATCTAAGAGGTGTGTTAGTTCGTTGTTTAGGTTCAAGGTGAACCAAGAGGCGCTTCCAAGAAGAACACGAGAAAGAGAAGGGAAATCGGCTTCTCTCCATCAAGAGATTTGACAATCTCTTTAGGTAAATGTTTTAATCCTCTTTAGCAATAAATTAGATGAGATTAATTTATTTTAATTTAGTACACATTAGTTTATTGAAAATCTTGTTTGCTTTTGTCGTAAAAATAAGATCTTTTGTGTATTGAGCCAAGTGGTGATAGGAAAATTTTAAATTCTCACCATATAGGCATACACGTGAAATCCCAACAATAAATACTTGCATGACGAGGGTGAATACTTGTGCAACGAATAACTCGAAAGTATGTCATCATGGATCTCATTTTAAAGAGAAAATTATGTAGAAGACGTTCGTGGTTTTAGATTTGCAAAATTCCTCACAGGTCGTTAGAAATATTAGTTAGATTGAACGGAGAAAAAAAAAACCACCTCTAAAAACGTGTAAAAGATGGGTGTGATATGTCCAGTTTTTTTTAAAAATACTTGATATATCAGGGTGAATACTTGATGTATTACATGTGAATACTTGTTCAATGATAGATGAATACTTGCATGACGAGGGTGAATACTTGTGCAACGAATAACTCGAAAGTATGTCATCATGGATCTCATTTTAAAGAGAAAATTATGTAGAAGATGTTCGTGGTTTTAGATTTGCAAAATTTCTCACAGATCGTTAGAAATATTAGTTAGATTGAACGGAGAAAAAAAAACACCTCTAAAAACGTGTAAAATATGGGTGTGATATGTCCAGTTTTTTTAAAAAATACTTGATATATCAGGGTGAATACTTGATGTATTACATGTGAATACTTCATGTATTATAGATGAATACTTGATGTTGTTTCCACTTGCGGTGACGGTTATGCGGTCCCCACGGTAGTTAGTGATGGCGGTTGTGCGGTCCCCCCACTTAATTACGCGTTTTCTTTTGTTTTTAGCGGACGGCAGTTGTGGTACCCTACTATCTCCGCGTAATTAATGTTCTTAATGTCGTAATATTTCCATATATAATTCTTTCTTAAAGATGAGTACTTTTATTTATATGGATGAATACAACTCGTGTTAAGTGTCAATACTTTTTCGCAAATCGTCCCCTACTAATTCCACTACTTATCTCCGCATATTACTGTGGTCCCCTACTTATCTGAAGTCGCGGTTGTGCGGTCCCACCATACCTTCATGTACTCTTTACACTTACACGACGAGAATGAATACTTGTTCAATGAGAGATGAATACTTGCGTACGAGGTGTGAATACTTGCGTAACGGACAACTCGAAAGTATGTCATCATGGATCTTATTTGAAAGAGAAAATTGTGTAGAAGACTTTCGTGGTTTTAGGTTTGAAAAATTCCTCACAGATCGTCGAAAAAATTAGTTAGAGTGAACGTACAAAAAAAAAAACCACCTCTAAAAACGTGTCAAAGATGGGTGGTAATGTTTCCTTATATAGTTATTTATCAAAGATGAGTATTTTTCTTTACATGGATGAATACTTGAGTTTACAAGTGTGAATACTTCTGCGCCTGTAATGCTGTGGAGGCATTTTTGGTCCCCTTCTATTTCCCAATAATTAACGGTTTACTGTGGTCCCCTACTTATTTCAACGGTTATTAACAGTTTACTGTGGTCCCCTACTTATTTTCAGTTGGGAGAAAAGTGGGGGATGGATGGCGGGGGAAGGTTAGGCCCTCCCAATTATTAATCTTTGCTTTCAGATTGAAATCAATAATGCGCGGATTAATTTGTTCAAATAATCAATAAAAAAACATAATCAATAAAAAAAAATTACTAAATCAACTTAGATTACTTTGATTTTTACAAAAAAAAACTACCAGTATTGAATTTTTGATTCAGTACTCTCAGGGATAAACCGAATCAGTGCCACACCCCCACACGCTACACCGAAGATCCCATAGAAAAAACTCATGTACCGAAGTTAGGATTCAGTATAGGGGATGTACCAAATGTTAGCTTCGGTACATGGTGTTTTTTTGTTTTGTTTTTTAATTTGAATGTATCGAAGTGCAGGTCAATAATTCGGAGATCTTTTAAATGTTATTTGAATGTTAGCTTCGAAGAATCATTATACAGAAACAGAAGTGACAGGCTAATGATTCGAAGATTTTATAAAAGTTGTTTAAAGTGTTAGCTTCAGAGATTTAATTATTCAAATAATACTTAAAAAATAAAAATAAAAACACAATGTACGGAATTTAATATTCAATACATTTCTGTACAGGGATCTACATATGTTGTTATTCAAATGAGATAACAAATCCTGTGTTATTTCAAATTCAACCATTGGATTTTTTTATGCGCAAATCTTAATGAAGATCAACGATTAGATTTGAAATAAGTAATAATAGGTTTCTGTTATTCTATTTGAATTACAACATATTTGAATTCCTTGTATAGAGGTTTTTTTTTCAATGTGGTTAATATTCGTACTTAAATTTACAAAAAAAAACGCAATCAAGTTCTTTTGTTAATTTTTTTTTAAATTACGGTTTATAAAAAGATTCAGACGACAGTGCTTATTCTCTAGATTGATTGGATGGGGATGATTGGTTAGAGCAGCAAATGATGGCGCAAGATTAGGGTCAACACAATTGGAATTTGGGAAATTATGACACACACATGGGTGCCCGAGAGAAACCGCTCAAGTCAACCTTTAAGTCGATCATTTAAGGTCAGACAATCCCGCATTGACCGCGCGCGTAGACTTTCAATATTACAAAATTCTAATTGCCCCAAACATGAAACGGTAACAAGTAGTATATCTTCAATTTGTAATAACAATGTGATAATAAGTCGCAACTTTGCGTGTAGTTTAAATCTCTCTTGTTCGAGGAACAGAGATGACAAATAATTCATAGTTCGACAGTTTGCATGTATGTGTTGAGGAAAAAAGACCTAGTTGATTAAATATTGTTGGCAAATATAAAGAACATTTTTACATGATAGTGTTGGATTGTGCAATAATTTATTTGTTTGTTTGACTAGATTTGCAAAACATATATTTGTTGAATTTTATAGTTTCTTGTCTTGAAATATTGTGCAGGTTCATAACGATATAAATTGCTAAATATACATCAAGAATGCATAATCAATTACTATACTAATCAAGAAAAAGTCATGAAGAATTAAGCATTGGACTTAGAAGCATCACCTCAAGATTAGGTTTAGATATCTGTAAAATTGGTAAAATAAGCTTGAGATTCTGGTAATTTGCACAAACCGTTACAACGGAATAATTCATAGGCCGAAATCCACAGCCAAATCGATTTAATTCGTTGCAATGCTCAAATAACCGTTGTAGCACGGATCCCTCCTCATATACATAACCTACCATAATATCTACAAAAGAAAATACATATAGTATATGAAATGATGCTATTATCCTATCATGACAATATGCAAAGATTTCCCAAAATAAAATACAAGGGAGTATTATTTAATAATCAAACGGAGTCCAGTACAAGAGTACCGTGTGTAGAAATTTATATATATAATAATACAGTTAGATTTAACACCTCGTGTTGTGCCAATCAGACCAGAAGTCCCATAAGATATTAGTTCAAGGACTGTGGGCAGGGAGCCAATGATACACGATGCCTAATGACATCGAACATTCACTCGCAAGAGTATAGCCCACTCGCCGATGAATATATCTCAATCCGTGTGTTTTCCTTACTCTAAAACGATTCATCATCCAAACATATAAAATAGGAGAAATCATACAATGCAAGTCGTAAAAATTTGTTAATCAATTTCCTCATGAGCAGAGACGAAACTCCACCGCCTGGCCAGACCAATGGGAAGGGCTCGTGTCCAGCCCCGTGCAATAAAAGTAAATCTGCCACCGCAACCGCGGAAGCCGTACTAGACATGTAGCTCCTAATGTAAGGGAGACCAAGCTAAAATCGTTTCCGTGCCTCTGGGCTCGAGTCCGGCCCGCACGTAATGGTAAAATGAATTGAAAAATAGTATATAGTTCCAAATGAATACATATAATATTTCTCTAATAAGACCTCCAAAGGGATCAAGTGATTCCCTGGCCCAATGCCTAACGAGCCGCCTCGTACCCTATCCTACGAGACGGAACGCAGACACTCAATCTTCTTACTCAACACTCACCAATGCATATGCTCGTTATATATAATAATAATACTATTGTCCTCTGTGAGAAGAGAACAAATAATAGCCCAAAATATCTATATAATTTACAACCTATAATTAAATATTAAAACATCTTTGAAAGGTGGTCCAATAAAAAGAAAGATGCAAGTGTTATCAAAGATGTATGCTTATCAAAGGTAAATTCTCTTGGATTGAGCACACTAGCGCTAGCGCGAAAGCCGTTGCGCGTTAGCACGCGCATCCGTTTTCTTGCACTCTACTCTTATTAAAGAGGTAAATTTTCCATTTATAAGGGATTATGCAAGTACTAATTACAGTTCGAAAAATTTAAACATGTTCTAATGCACCTAATAATTTAAAGTACAGATGACAGGTCAGGTGGTCGACTGTTAAGAGTACGCCATGAAAAAGTAATTCAGATATCCCACACCTGTAAGGCTATCTGAAGACGCGCGCTAATCGCCTCTGCAATCCACGTGCTTTGCATATGCTCCGGTATCGCAGTCAGCGAGATCGGACCACGGATCGGGATCGAAATAGGTCAGATGACCTGTAATTCGTAACGTAATTTAATTAGAATCGAAACTAATTAACGTAACTCCTGCTACCCTTGTTTTATTATTTTTAATTACGAGATCTAACTTAATTTGTCAATTGGTTCGGTCGGCTCGGTTGGTCCAATTCGAAGTATTTACGGCTAACTCCGTTTAATTTAATTAAGCATGTCTAATCTATTTATAAACTTTTAATTTGAAGATAAACTGTTTTAATTAAATTTCCCCAAGTATTTAAAAAGAAATCCTATCCACTATATAAAAGTAAAACACGTAATTAAATTATTAAGTTAATATTGCGATAATTAATCGCGTTTAGGTGTTCGAAATTGTAAAAGTACATATCTTACTTAATTTATCTAATGGTTCAACTTAATTTAGTATGTATATAAATAAAATACGCCATTAACCAATTTTTAAATAATCGAAATGATACGAAAATCATTAATACAACATATTTTATATCTCTTGTAAATTTCTAAAATACTTACAATATTATTACTAATTTTATTACTAAATAAAATAGATAAATTAATTACTTAACTAAATTAAATCTAATTTAAATGTGTTAATTCTAATTAACTACGGATTGGTGTGCTAATTAAATTTAAGTTGGATTTGTACAACCCGATCAAAATTGGCCGAATCCAACTAATTTAATTAAAAGGCCCAATTGGATTTAAAAACAAACCTATATATATATTTATATATATTACATTCAGTTTGGACTTAAACCCAAATGTTATTTATCTAAATTAAAACTAAGCCCAACTAGCATGAGGCCCAAATACTTTAATTTAATCAATATACAAATAAGAGTGAGGCTATGGTACTTCGGCTAGTGTACTATGGCTAGTGTACTACGGCTCAATATGGTACTTTTTAAAATCCTAACGGTCGATCCGACCGTTCAATATGATATCCATATGAATATGTACTTGCAAACTAAATTTTATATTTTTTCAAATTTTTTTACTATTTTTTTTAAATAGGTAGAATTTTCAGTGTTTTATACAAATTCTGGACCATCAAAATTCTACCTATCTAAAAAAATAGTAAAAAAATTCGAAAAAATATAAAATTTAGTTTCCAAGGACATATTCATATGGATATCACATTGAACGGTCGGATCAGCCGTTAAGATTTTAAAAAGTACCATATTGAGCCGTAGTACACTAGCCGAAGTACCATAGCCTCACTCTATATAAATTCAGATTGGGCCTAAGCCCATAAGTCAAATGGACCATATTTATTTAATTTAATAACAATCACAGCCAGCAAGGTAAAAAGGCCAAGGCCCATTAAATTCCAAATTTCCATATTTTGCAATTCAGCCCCTATAAGTTTCAATTTCCTGCCCAAGGCATAACATTTATCAAAATTACCCTAAATTAAGTTTATTCACGTTCAGGTCCTTGTTAGTTCAAGACTGGTAATCAACGCAATTTCAAACCAGCAATACCAGTAGCCTCACTGGGCTATAACTACCAATACAAGGCACCACAATAACACAGCAGCAAGGTAACAAAATTGGCACCACAAACAGCACAGCAAAACAGGGAATTAGGCAACAAGGCAACGCAAGGGAGTATCAATGCAATAAGGCATTAAGGCAACCCGAACCCATTAAGGCATCAAGCAAGAAAAAGGAGCAGCACAGGTCAAGAAAAAGGAAAAGGAGACCCGGTACCAGCAAGGTACTAGTACAGTACCAGTCAAGCAAAACAGAGGCAGAGAGCAAAGCACCAGGCAGCAAGCAACCCAGCACAGAAACTAGCAAAATAGAAGGCAAAACAGGGCACAGCCACGCACGAACAACACGAGGCACCGAGAAAAAGGAAACTAGAACAGCAAGGGTGCACAGCACCATGTCCACAGTCGCAACCCGAAAATCCCCCAAATTCATCATCGCCGAGAAAATCAACAACTCACGCGAGACATTCGATAAATCAAATATACAACAATTTCTCTCCAAGCACAAATCAACAATTAAAAGAGCTCGAATAATTACCCGAATGGAGAGGAAAGGCAACAAAGGCAGCAAAGAATGGTCGGTACGACCGGTACCAAGGGGGAAAGCTCGCTTCACGGCTGTCAAGTAAAAATCAACAACACCACACCAAACCGAGCAAGATCAAGCACCAGAAACACCTCCAAGAAAGGTACCAGAGCACAATCGCAAGAAAACGCAAACCCCCAATTTCTAGGGTTTCCAGCATCGCAAGCAAAAAGGAAAACAGAATGAGCGATAGAGAGGGGTTTATTTCTCAACACATGAGCAAGCAAGATAAGTGAGAGAGAGAGCCAGTAACCAAAAACCAAGAGAGAGAGAGAGGGAGAGTGGTATTTATAACCGAGAGAGAGTCGTGCGCTCAACAGCGAAATTCAACGGCATAGCGACATGTCACGGCCTCAATCTCTGATCAACCATAAAACAATCAAAAGGGTAACTGAACACAATCTCTCATAAAACAAGCTCAATTTGTATTCAATTTTGAGTTTGATACAACAGCAAGGCTGTGAAGAAGAAAGAAAAATAGCAAAACAAGGTTTATCTCAACATGAAAAAGAAATGACAGGTGTTATCCCTTTATATAGGCGATTGTTCGTGTTTTTCTATAGCTTATTATGAACCCTAATACACCTAATTTGATTGCAAGCATACAATCTTGCCAAGTAGTATTTCGGGTGTCGAATCCACAGGGACAACTCGTAAAGTACTGGTTCTCACCAATTCATTAAGCTAGACAGACAAAGTTTGATTTGGTTTCTAAATCTAATTAAGTTGAAAGAAGCAAATAATAAATGTTTTGGGTTTGATTCAAGTGTAGGAGTTCCAGGGGCTTTGGCATTTCTATCCACTAGGGTCTCAATCTACTCTATTCGTGTTTCTAAAGGGTGCGTGGGTGTTCTGTCTAAAGTGATAATAGCGTGCACTTCACGGTTAAGTACTTCGTGTGCTAATATCGTACTTTTAAGTTACCTCGGACTTCTCGGTTAAGTACTTTGTCCTAATAACCTATTCTTTACTCTTTTTGTTCGGGGAGTTAATGCAAGTGATTTTTAGTCATTGAAAAATCCCTAAATCCATGAATTGGAGGAGTAAGGTTAAACCACACAATCCATGCATAAATCAAGCTTTAAAAGAGTAAATTGTTAAGTACTTCGTGTGCTAATATCGTACTTTTAGGTTACCTCGGACTTCTCGGTTAAGTACTTTGTCCTAATAACCTATTTTTTACTCTTTTTGTTCGGGGAGTTAATGCAAGTAATTTTTAGTCATTGAAAAATCCCTAAATCCATGAATTGGAGGAGTAAGGTTAAACCACACAATCCATGCATAAATCAAGCTTTAAAAGAGTAAATTGCTAATAGTCAATAAAATTCACAAATCGAGTAAGAAAGAGTGCACCTAGTTTCGAGTTTTACATGCCATCGCCCCTAGAGAGGAGATTAGCCTCTCATAAGGGCGCAAATAGTTACAAATGGGATAAACAGTTTGTTACCAAAGCCAAGAAAGAAGAAAATAGAGTAGAGAATACAAATCCAAGCACAAATCTCTTCTCCCTTGAGCTTCTCCTTCTCCAAATCACCTTAGATCTCAAACCCTAGGTCTTGAGGTTGTTCTTAGCTCCAAAAGAAGTGTGTAAATGGTGGCCCCCCTCCATTGGGGAAGAAGGTGTGGGCTATAAGAATGATTCTGGGTCTGTAGCAGCTGAAAATTCG
Source organism: Carex kokanica (assembly GCA_025461125.1). NCBI lineage: Eukaryota > Viridiplantae > Streptophyta > Magnoliopsida > Poales > Cyperaceae > Carex > Carex kokanica. Next base: position 158,656 of record JAJGRX010001457.1, read on the forward strand.
GAAGCAGTGAAGAAATTGCGGGTCGCAATAATAAATATTGCGGGTTGCAATAATGGTGCAAAATTGTGGCAGTGAGTTGTTTAGTAGAAGTTGTGTTATTGCGGGTTGCAATAATAAATATTGCGGGTCGCAATAATGGTGCAGAATTGTGGCAGTGAGCTATTTAGTATAAATTGTGTTATTGTGGGTCGCGATAAATTATTGCAGGTCGCAATTTTCCTCTGTTACTTGCCTCTACATGCCGTCTAGCTTCCGATCGTGTCCGGACTTGCTCCAAATTATTCCCATTTGCTTCTAGTACCTGAAAATACATGAAAACATAGCAGAATCTCGAACTTGGTGCATTATCTAAACTAAATGGCTTTAAACCAACAAAAGGGGATAGATTTAGAGACCAAATCCTACTTAAAAGATATATGAAATTTAGGCTTATCAGCGATGCAATTTAGAAAGAAAATTATTTAATTTGCTGAAATAAAACACGGTAATCACTCAGAAATCACCACGTCAGCCAGGGACCTCTCTCGCGCTTCCTGCGATTGAACAAACTCTTCAACCGTTTGGTTTGCATCCTCTCCAGTAGACACACGCCCCATTATCTCTTCTTTGGTGCTGCTGGGACCCTCTGCGTAGATTAAGTGATCTTTAATGTTTACCTGCCCGTTAATAGAAGTAGGTCCCTGTGTCAGTGACGCTTCCTCCTTTGAATTGTTGCTCAATTCTCTGCTCGTTCTGCCCTGGGGCTCCTCCTCTTCCTCTTGGTCATTGACCAAGTCAAAATTGGCGACAATCTTCCCCAATTCACCTTCGCCTCCTGACACGACATTAGTTGCGGGGTGGGTGTGCAAGAGTCATCGCCATACAGGGCTTTCTGACAAGGGAAAGATAGCGGCGAAAAACAGCGCTCATAGCGCGTGGAAGAGAGAGAGCGATAGAATTCGTTAATTGATTTAAAAATAAATCTATAACCGTTAATTTATTCAAATAATTAGTAAAAATTTATTTTTCTTAGGAATTCACTTAAAATTTTAATTATTTGTAAATTTTAATTGTTAATACTAATTAATTATCTTTGAAATTATGGGTTATAACACATGTACTACCGGTTGTCTTTCGTCTACTATAAGTTGTATTTCACTATGTAGTTGTTTTTCATCTTCTACTAGTTGTCTTTCATGTTCTACTAGTTATCTTTCGTTTACTGCATGTTGTATTTCATTTTTTTCTATTTGTATTTTATATTATTCTAGTTGTATTTCATATTCTTCTAGTAGGGTTAGAAAACACAATTCTTCAAGTTTGTACCCTCCTCTTGATAAATTTGTTTACATAACACCTGAAATATAAAGAATTGATGCTTTGGTTCCTTTAAATTTTAGATTATTTGTGATCAAACTTGAAGACCTACAGTTCTTAAAAATGTTTAAAGGAACTGAATTAATTCAGTTTCTTTATGAAATCGAATTTTTTTCTATCTTCTTTCTGACAAAATATTTGATATATTTGTAAAAATAAATATTTTGATGGTATAGGTAGGAAGAAAATTCAATTTCATGCAGGTTTTAGGGACAGCTGTTGGCTTGATATGAACACGTCATTTCTTGGGATTGTATGAGAATGATGTCTTTTCCCGCATGAGATACATTTTTCATGGAAGAAGAAGCTAATAAGTGCTAGCAAGGTGCTAACTTTTTTTTTATATTTATGAAGCGATTGAGCTGTACCAAGGAACAAAACAGAAGCTGCCATTGATCCACTAAGATCAATTTGCACGTGGCAGAGTTTGGGTTACGGATTTCGGATCATTCCTTTCCTGGTCAATTTGGATCAGGTTTAACTTGAATGCGTTCGTTAAAAATTTGGTTTGTATTTTTGAAGAGATTTGTACATTCGGTTTCTTAAACTGTTCCAATTTGGTTCATTGAAGCATCCTTATGTTATCCTCATATTAGCAGGAGCCACCACACTTTTCAGTTATCACACACAAAAAAAGAACAGTGATTATTTAAATTTAAATACTGAAGATAACTCTGTGGCACAAGTAATTATATTAAATACATCTGAACCTCAAATTCTACTTCTATTTCCTTTGCTCTTGCTTGCACCATATACAAACTTAAAATACAACACAAGTCGCCGGCTCAAGGTAGGTATATATTCTCAAAGAGTAAATTGGGAGAAATAAATAAAAGAATAAGCACACACCAAAACAGGGGAAAAAAAACACAAGAAAAATTATGTAACCACACAGTTAAAGGGAACCGGTATTGACTCGAACATTGTGTTTCCCACTGGGGTATCTACAAAAGAGAGGAGAGGTCTCTTTTTAGCTTGCTTCGCAAGAGAGGATCTCGAGTTCGGCCCACCAAAGAGGAGAAAGTCTCGGCGTAGCTGCTTCAGGTGAGATTTTAAGGGTTTCCTTTAAGGTGCAAGTGATGTCTCGCATTTTTGGTCTCTTTTTTGGGTTTAGATGGATGCATTGTGGGATTATTTCACATATGGTTTGGAGCTCGTTATCTTTGTGAGTCTTAAGCGTGGGGTCAAGTAGCGACCCGATGCTTCGTCCCTCGTTCATGCATTCCAAGGCCTGTAAAGGTTAGCAATATCACATTTAAAAGAAAAAAAGAAAAGCAGAGAGAGACAGTAAAAAAAGAAGAAACAAAAGAAAGCTACAAGGGGGTATTTTTTATATCCATTTTTGTTTCATCCCAAAAGCAAAGGAAAACACTAATTTTTTTCTTGCTTGCAAGCCAATCTTACCAAGTTTTCAAGGGAACCTTCCTCAGGCGAGTACGGAAGCTTTCCAGAAATGATTTCAAGTAGCAACATTCCAAAACTGTAAACGTTGTCAGCTGGATCGACATCTGATGGCCTCTCCAATAGGGTTTCTCCCTCATCAAAAGAGGCCTTCAGTCTAGATGATGACACCGATTTCCATACACTAACATCCACAATCTGACAATATATGAAAGAAAATTTAAAAAACAGAGATATTTATAATGAGCTCCCCACTAAGTTCCTATGACACTGGTGTTGTTCAAGTTTCAGTTTTTGGTTAATACCTTGGCAGCATAATCTTCCGACAGCAAGATGGAAGTGGAGAGCAATTCGGGGTGAGTTATCGGTGGATTAAGATCGTGCATATGTTGCAAGCAGTACGCTACTCCCATGACAATCCTCATCCTGACCTTCCAATCTATGTGCTCGAATTCTTCCACTGCAATAATTAATTTGCACATTATGCTTTGAAAAGACCCATCTCTCAGTATGCAATCTAATATTAATGATATTTATTACCATGTAGATGCTCGTAGACCGTGCCATTGGGAGCGTATTCCAAGACCATCATTCGCATGAAAGGCTGCTCCTCCTCCAAGTATCCGAGAAGACTGACAAAGTTCTTGTGGTTTATTCGCGAGAGCGAATCTATCTAGAGATTATATGCAAATTACAGGTGATTTGAGGTCAGTCTAGGTGAAATGAGAAAATATGACGCTTTTTTAAGGCATAGCTGAGACAAAATTAGGTTGAATTGATCCTATTTGGTACAATTCAAGTCACATTTGCAGAAACTACAGATTAATTGGTAAGAATGTGAAGTACCTTTTTTCTGAATTGGGTTTCAGCAAGCTTTGACCAGTCTTTGGCGGATGTAACATTAGTGGAACAAACAGCAATCTCTACACCGTCCGAAAGTGTTCCTTTATACACACTGAAATGTTGGAAAGACGTCACTATATTGCTAAAGTCCTCACAAGCCCCTACCAACTCTGCACGGCATAATTTCGGCACTCCTTGTAACCCAAAATAAGAAATATGGGTTAATATCATATTGCTCAAAATCAACAATGCAAATGCTCAATAATGTGAATTATTAAAATTGAGAAAAGGAAGAAGGAACAAAAAATTAATGTGTATACCTGTTACAAAAGCCTTCTGAAGCTGGCCACTGATCCCACTCTTCCAAGGTTTAATAGGTGACCCTGTTTTCTTTCGTGTCACCAAAAGCACACATGCCACAACTGTCACAAGAAGAGCCACCACAGGAAAAGCAGCAACATATATCCATTTGAAAGCCGCCTTCTTTTTAGCAGGTGTAGGATCAATTACATCAGGAGAACTTGGTTTTCTTGTAGCAACTTGTGGTGCAGCAGCAGTTGTAAGTGGTGCAGGTGTAGGAGACTGCATTTTTCTAGGGATTGTAAAGGCAGCTAAGGCACCAGATCCAGTTAATCGAACTGGAGAGGAACCAGGAGGGTTAGTGGAGCTTGAAGGGAGAGCAGCTAAGTTGTCCAGTAGTCGGCGCCTTGTTGCCTGTGCACTGCCTTTGGTAAGTAGATATAACTCCTTAAATCCACCTGTTAATAAATAAATCTGTGACATTAGAAAAATGTGAAACTTGATGCTGATTTTTGGAGCTAACTGTTCCTGGTATTTACTGGTCAAGCTAGAAATGGTATTTAAGTTTTTTTTTTTTTAACCTTTTTCTGTCTAATTTTGTACTTATTCTCCTTAGATGCTCAATGTATATAATGTTAGTCATCATGAATTAAAATTTCACCTTGTAAATTCTCTCCATGTCCATGATGATCTCTATAGGAAACATCTGTTAGTAACCTAAGACCCAATTCACAACAATGGTGCAATTAATAGAGGGACTAATCTGAAGAATAAATAATCACAAAGAAAAAGAAAGGAAAGCATATTTTCATTAGTATAAATTATCTTACGTGGGTCGGGTTTCATGATTGAAATTTTCAAATTCAGTATCTGAATTGCACGGATGGTCCAGATCAAATATGAATGTGGCCCTTTGAATCCTAGGTTTAATGCCATGAAATTCATTGTTGCAAAGTAAACTGCAGCATGATATTCAAAGAAAAGTTTAATGCTTTTTTAGGGCAAATAAAGACAAGATATAAAAATGTGATATTAGTGAAATTTGAACTGACAGAAGCTCAATGGATTGCATATTTCTTATCTCTGCAGGAATTTCACCCATCAATTTGTTATTTCGCAAGTCCAAAACCTCCAACATTGCAAGGCTAGTAATTTCTGTTGGTATAACTCCGGAAAATTTGTTATTACGGAGTAGACTGCCATGATAAATATTTACATTAGTGACAAACAAACAAAAAAATATTGGTCCAATTACTTTCTCTTGTAAATGTCATATTTAAATCAAATTAGAAACGCCAAGATTAGTTGAAAAATACAAATATGGCTGACACCGGATTATTATCTTAAAATAGATGCATCATATGTCAATGTCAACTCAAAGTGAAAAGAAGACATGCTTACAGCGCTTTCAATTGCTGGAGTTGCACAAGCTCAGAAGCCAAAGTTCCTTCCAGAGAAAGGTTCTCTAAGTTACTACAAATAAACTTTCAGATATCATAAATGCAACATGCTTGATTTTTAAAAATGTTATAGACTTCTGTAGATAGATCTTGCCATTTAATTTAAGAGACCTAATAATGACCATCACAGCACAAAAGCCTAAATCATTCCTTCCCCTTCTTATCAATATGCATTGCTTCATTTACCAATTAAGGAAATCCAAAGAACAAACACAAAAGAAGGTTGAATTTGGCAACTTACAACAAAATTACTTTGCCATTATTACACCGAATTCCATTCCAGTTACACGGATTGGCATCTCTTGGGTCCCAATTCTCCATTGCTCCATATGGGTCTACCTCCACTCTCGATCGAAATTGCAACAAAGCCAAACCTTTCCCAAATACACAAAACACCATAAAGCAAAATTGCAAAAGAAGGAAACTTTAGAATAAAAATAAAATGAAAAGAGTATAGAATTGGTACCTTCTGGATTAAGCGAGAAACACTCATTGCTTATAAAATGAAACACAAGAACAGCGCAGAAAAGCTTGTGCACACGAAATTGGAATAAATTCCATCTAATAAGATACATTTTCATTTCACAACCGGTAGGGTTTAAGTTTAGCACGAATATACATTTCCTTTTCCTGCCTTCTGACAAAACATCAAAATTCTACTGCAAGGAGAAAAGCTTCAGATCAAAAACCCATGCATTGTGATCATCAAAACCAGCCTTTTGGAATTATTTGGATTTCATTTTTCTTTTGACTTGAAGCGATTCGTAAAGGGGTCTTACAGTACAGGAGGCCGAAGTGGGGACCCAGGAATGGCGAGAGAAGAGGAGAGAGAGGTATTACCGGAAAAAAACAATACAAAAATATTCTAAAAAAAAAATGTTAATACTTTAATCTCGAAAAAGAGTGTATATCTAATCTCTTGTTTTTTTTTTTTAATCGCACTAACACGTCGACATCTAAGCCAGCGTAGCACCCGCCGCCGGCGTCCATTGCTCACTATTTTATTCCGATTTTTACAAAAGCTGTTCAAAAAATTTATATCAATCCCTGTTTATCTGAGCTCTGTTGTTGCTTCCTATTGTTCGTTTTTTATTCCGTCATGTGGAGATGCGGGGGTTGTTTCATTAGGTATCGGACCAAATTTTATCCGTACACGTTCAAGACCGTTCGATGCGCATTAAGATTCGTACCATTAACTTAAAAATAGATTCTGAACTGGATGCGCGAATTATTTCTGATCTAACAGCTCATAGAGGGCATCGTACCAAATATTTTCCTATGCCCATCGGACCTCTTCGCTTCCGGGGTATGAGGGAGATCGGAAGATTCGGAACCCTGCTATGCTGGGTCGGCACCCGTTGAGAAGTCTGTGGGGCCCATATTTCTTTGAGAGATAGTGGATTCACTACGGAATAGAACGAGTGCACGAGAAGATAATATGTCTGGTAGGGTCCGTCTATTTTATCTTTTTGTTTTGTTTTGAGGACCTGACGCGCAATTGACCCAGCCCGTGGGCCCCAGAAACAGAATCCTCCCCTCGGCTACGTGACAACGTCGTGCCTCCGCCTAAGCTCTCAACTCCTCCTCAGTTCAGATTCACTGTGACAATACTCTATACCATTCTCTGAATCGCTACTCCACTGATACACCGTTGGAACGGGACGATGTATGAACTAAGGAGGTGAGGGTCCTGCTGTCAGCGGATTGCTACTCGCGTGACTGTAGTATATCTGACACAGTGCTCTGCGCTCTGTTATCTAATGTTCATCTCCCGTAAACCTCAACAAAATTATTGCTAATACTTGTTGTAGAATACAAAATTAATATTCTCCAAATTTAAATTATAAGAGTTAACTTGTTCATGCATGTTGACATATATTTGGTTCTATTAAGGCTGGTTGATTATGTTGCTGTTTTGGGGTTGGGATATTCTAGAAACACAGAACATGGAAGCACAAACGGAAGCATTTTGTTCATGATGCGGCTATGTTATATTATTTTTCTCTCTTTCTAAAATATATTACTTTATATGCTTAATTTTTAAATTGATAGACTAATTATTTTAAAAAATGTTAGACTGTCAAATTGCTAAAATTCTGAATTTTGGTACGTTGAATTAACGGAATTTGGCGATTATGTTCACTCTTTTGAACATGTGTCCTGTTTTTGGAAAATAACATAACATAAAAGGAATGATGAAATGAGAAATCTTTGGGCAATTGCAGACAAATCAAATGTACATGATTTATTTAGAGTTGAGAAAGACGTTAAAGTTCATTGATAGGCGATTGGAATAGGGCAGCTGGGCGCGTCTAGTGGGTATCAGACTCAAATCGGTCTGATGCCTGCCCATAACCATCGGATGATCCAAATTTCTAATTCATTTTATGATCTGTGCATTCCGCTTCTATATTCGTATGGATTAATTGCGCATGGATCATGAAGTAATCAAACGGTTCCAAGCAGGCACCGGACGCACCCCGCTTCCGAACTCGTATCCTCTGAGTACTACAGAGGTACTGTTCTGTGGAGTAATTGGATCCGGGCCATTCTTTTAACTTTGCACGAATCTCAAAGCACAAATAATATTGCCCCTTCCCGAATCCCGAGTAGGCACCGTTTTTTAGTTAATCTGGACCGTAAAGTAGTTTTTCAATAGTGCAGAATTTTAATAAAATCAGCGATTTTCAAACCATCTTAATAAATAGTAAAAAAAATTCTAAAAAATGTAAATTTGGTCTCCAAGCACATTTTAATATAGATTAAATATCTAACGGTTTGGATCGACTGTTTGAACTTTGAAAATTAGAGAACCGAATCGTTTGTTCCTGAGTCCAGAAACAAACGTTTGTATATTGCCATTCTCTCTCTCTCTCTCTCTCTCTATATATATATATATAGAGTAGAACTAGGGTTCTCCTAAGCTCACCAAGCCCTTCCGTGAGCGCGACTCTAAAACCTCTCGAATTGACTTCAAATGACATTTCCAAACCGTTAGATATTCAATCTATATTAAAATGTGCTTGGAGACCAAATTTTACATTTTTTGGAATTTTTTTACTATTTATTAAGATGGTTTGAAAATCGCTGTTTTCCAATGGTGCAGAATTTTAATAAAAACAGCAATTTTCAAACCATCTTAATAAATAGTAAAAAAATTCCAAAAAAATGTAAAATTTGGTCTCCAAGCACATTTAATATAGATTGAACATCTAACGGTTTGAAAATGTCGTTTGAAGTCGATTCGATAGGTTTTAGAGTCGAGCTCACGAAGGGCTTGGTGAGCTTAGGAGCACCCTAGTTCTACTCATATATATATATATATATATATATATATATATATATATATATATAGTGAGTGGCTAAGCTCAAAACGTTTGCACCAAGCCCTTAGTGCAAACGAATTGTTTTCGGATTTCCAAAGTTCAAATGGTCGATCCAAACCGTTCAAGTTGTTCTCCATATTGAAATGCGCTTGGAGACCAAATTTTACATTTTTTGGAATTTTTTTACTATTTATTAAGCCACTTTGAAAGTTGCTGATCACACGGTCCAGAATTTGATTGCACTGTTTTTACTGTTCACCCGAATCAGCAACTTTCAAAGTGGCTTAATAAATAGCAAAAAAATTCCAAAAAATGTGAAATTTGGTCTCCAAGCACATTTTAATATGGATTAAATATCTAACGATTTGGATCGACCGTTTGGACTTTGCAAATAGGAGAACCAAAACGTTTGCACCAAGGGCTTGGTGCAAACGTTTTGAGCTTAGCCAGTCTCTATATATATATAGAGAGAGAGAGAGAGAGAGTTGAGCTATGGTACATTGAAATGTATAGACCATCTTGTGCATTGGATGATAAATTGTTATATTTAAAATCTAAAGAGTCGATCCAAACCATTTAACGTGATATCTATATTGAAATGTGGAGACCAAATTTTACATTTTTTGGTCTCCAAGCACATTTCAATATGGAGAATAACTTGAACGGTTCAGATCGACGTTTTGGATTTTGAAAATGGGAATATGAGCGTGAAGTAAAATATTGGCTTTACTTCGCAAAGTACAATAGCACAATTATATATATATATATAGAGAGATGGGCTATTGTGCTTTGCAAAGTAAAGCCATCGTTTTACTTCGGCTTACTTTTTGGATTTTCAAAGTCCAAAACGTCGATCCGACCGTTCAAGTTGATCTACATATTGAAATGTGCTTGCAGACCAAATTTTACATTTTTTGGAATTTTTTACTATTTATTAAGCCACTTTGAAAATTGCTGATCACATGGTCCAGAATTTTGTTGCACTGTTTTTTCTGGACCATTTGATCAGCAATTTTCAAAGTGGCTTAAAAATAGTAAAAAAATTCAAAAAAAATGTAAAATTTGGTCTGCAAGCACATTTCAATATATAGATCAACTTGAACGGTCGGATCGACGTTTTGGACTTTGAAAATCCAAAAAGTAAGCCGAAGTAAAACGATGGCTTTACTTTGCAAAGCACAATAGCCCATCTCTCTCTCTATCTATCTATCTATATATATATATATATGAGTGAGGCTATGGTGCTATGCATAGCACCAATGGCTAGTGTACTACGGCTCAATATGGTACTTTTTAAAATTCTAACGGTCGATCCGACCGTTCAATGTGATATCCATATGAATATGTACTTGCAAACTAAATTTTATATTTTTTTCGAATTTTCTTACTATTTTTTCAGATAGGTAGAAAAATCAGTGTTTTTTGAAAATTCTGGACCATCAAAATTCTACCTATCTGAAAAAATAGTAAAAAAATTCGAAAAAATATAAAATTTAGTTTGCAAGTACATATTCATATGGTTATCACATTGAACGGTCGGATCGACCGTTAGGATTTTAAAAAGTACCATATTGAGCCGTAGTACACTAGCCATCCGTGCTATGCATAGCACCATAGCCTCACTCTATATATATATATATATATATATATATATATAGAGGAGGGTTCTAATGCACCCTCTTTTTTGTGCTCCCAATGCACCCACATTATATATATATTTATCTCCATTTTTAAAGTCCGAACAGTTGATCCGAGCCGCTCAACATAATCTTCATAATAAAATATGCTTGGAGACCAAATTTTATATTTTTTAGAATTTATTTACTATTTTTTTGGATAGATACAAAATCACTGTTTTAAGGAGATTCTGGACCATCCGATAAAGTGATTTTGTATCTATCTAAAAAAATAGTAAATAAATTCTAAAAAATATAAAATTTGGTCTCCAAGCATATTTTATTATGAAGATTATGTTGAGCGGTTCGGATCGACTGTTCGGACTTTAAAAACAGAGATAAATGATGTGGGTGCATTGGGAGCACAAAAAAGAGGGTGCATTGGAACCCTCCTCATATATATATATATATATATATATATATATATATGAGGAGGGATCCAATTACACCTTTTTTGGTGACACATCATGACACCGTTTTTTTTATAAGTCAATTTTGCAATTTCAAAATCCAAACAGTCAATCCGAACCGTTCAACATGATCACCATATTAAAATGTGCTTGGAGATCAAATTTTACATTTTTTTGAATTTTTTTACTATTTATTAAGATGGTTACAAAATTGTTGTTTTTCAATGGTCTGAAAACAACGATTTTGTAACCATCTTAATAAATAGTAAAAAAATTCAAAAAAATATAAAATTTGATCTCCAAGCACATTTTAATATATCCATCATGTTGAACGGTTTGGATCGACTATTTGGACTTTAAAAATGGTAGGTGTCAAAAAAAAAGATGTAATTGGATCCCTCCTCTTGATATATATATATATAGAGTAGAGCTAAGGTGCTCTTAAGCTCACCAAGCTTTCCGTGAGCTTAACTCAAAAACCTATCAATCCGACTTCAAACGACATTTTCAAACCGTTAGATGTTCAATCTATATTAAAATGTGCTTGGAGACCAAATTTTACATTTTTTGAAATTTTTTTACTATTTATTAAGCCGGTTTGAAAACCGCTGTTTTTATTAAATATCTGCACCATTAGAAAACAGCGGTTTTCAAACCGGCTTAATAAATAGTAAAAAAATTCCAAAAAATGTAAAATTTGTTCTCCAAGCACATTTTAATATAGATTGAACATCTAACGGTTTGAAAATGTCGTTTGAAGTCGGATTGATAAGTTTTTGAGTTAAGCTCACGGAAAGCTTGGTGAGCTTAAGAGCACCTTAGCTCTACTCTATATATATATATATATATATATAGAGAGAGAGAGAGAGAGAGATGGGCTATGGTGCATTGCAATGCATAGACACTCTTGTGCATTGGACCATAAATCACCCATTCAAAGTCCAAATGACCGATCCAAACCGTTCATCTTGTTCTCCATATTAATATGTGCTTGGAGACCAAATTTTACATTTTTTGAATTTTTTTTACTATTTATTAAGCCACTTTGAAAATCGCTGATCCATTGGTCCAGAATTTTTCACTGTTTCGGAGCTGTGACCATTGGATCAGCGATTTTCAAAGTGGCTTAATAAATAGTAAAAAAATTCCAAAAAATGTAAAATTTGGTCTCCAAGTACATATTAATATGGAGAACAAGATGAACGGTTTGGATCGGCCATTTGGACTTTGAATCGGTGATTTATGGTCCAATGCACAAGGGTGCCTATGCATTGCAATGCACCATAGCCCATCTCTCTCTCTATATATATATATATATATATATATATAACAGAGTGCTCAGGATAACAAAAATAACATGCCGATGTTGAAATTTTTTTGATATTTCTCTGAAATTTACGAGGAAAAAAAAAGAGAAGATAAAAAGGAAAAGAGTGGATAAAAACAGAGTTAGCTATGTATGATATCATGAAACACAGACCAATCAAATCTTGTATTGGCCAACCCGAGAGCGGACAGGAATCAGAATATAAAATTATAAGAGAAAAACGATCACAACTTGGAGCCAGGCCCAAACATCCATTCGCATTCAGCCCAACGGCCCAAATATCGGTGCCCCTGGCCACAGGCCCACAGCTGATAGAATTTTTTTTCTTCACTTTGTGCTAATTACGAGACTTCTAAGTTCTAACCTGGACATGATGCAACAGCGCTTTCAATCAATGGGGTATTTTCTATTTTCGGAAGAAATGGAAGCGTGCTTGGTCGATTAGAGACTAATTCTGACAGAGCGATATTTTTCTTTGAAGGATGTGTGTGTGATTTTACATTTGTTACACAAGTACTGAGATATAATTTTGACCTAGTCATACAATTAATATATCAATAATCAATTCCAATATGCTAGTCGACTTTTCAAATTTAAGAAAAAAATTATATAAATCAAATCTGCAATATTCAACTTGAAATTGCGGGTATGAACATATGAAATTCAAAAATTATAACTCTTAATGTTCATGCATCACTTTTGAAAGAGAACGAAATCAAAGGTTATGGAATTTGTTTCTTGAATTTTGAAATATTGACATGAAAGAAAAATTGTGACAACTCATGACACGTAATGTTTCATTCACATTTTTGTACATTTTCTATCTTGTAACTCCTTTTATCGGTATAATTAAAATTTAAAAGGATGCAATTATGCCTGCTTTCTTTAAAAAAAAAAAAATTATGAAGCTTTTGATGTTGTACTTGATTTGATAGACTCAATCTCAATTTAAAAATTCAATTCTTTCTTCAATACATACTTCCCAAATCGAAGCCCTCATGGTAGTAATAATGCTATGCCTTATGCTTGGCACGCAATTATTTTAAGAGATTTTGTTACCCAAACCTTATTGTAAAGTAGCTTAAAAAAAAAAGATAATTCATGAAAAAAATATCAAACCCAAAAAGAAAAAAAAAAGGAAAAAAAAAATATTATGGTGTGGAAGATGCCCAAAGTAATCAAGAAATTCCACATATTTATCTTTTTTTTTATTACAAAAATATTATGAATCTTTTCTCTATTTAAATTTTTCTTTAGTATGAGATAAAGATTAAAATCCTCAAATTATTTTAATAACTGGCCGAAATCATGTTCACTATTTTCTCCTAATTAATTGTTTTTGTCCTTCAAACCAAAGTCTATAACTAATTAATGATGTATTCTACCAAAGTTTGGTGTTGTACAAAGTACCGGATGTTTTATACTAACCAACTGGCAACAGCATTCTCCATTTAGAAATAAAATCCTTACGTACTCTCAAATGGGCATAAAGATCATTAAATTTATTTTGAATAAATTATAAAAAAGGGGGGGTCGTTGAGAGAAAGAGAGACCACAGAATGATTATGCTTCAAATGAACTCGTTTATCTTGTCTTTTGCCTCATCACGTTAAGCAAAGCACAGATTAAATTATTATTATTATTATTAATATTATTAATATTATTGGCAGCACCTTTTTAATTGCTATTTGGGGTGGTTAGTTGCTGACATATATATATTACCAAAATGTTAAGTAAAAGCATTTCAGTATTGTACTAATCAGATTCAGTGCTGGTATGCACCGGTGTTGTGGACTCTTAAATCTGGGTGGATTTAAAGGGGCTCAGGAATGATTAAGTCTCCAAAAATATTTATAAGTTTTATGTGTAATTTTTGTTCATTTTAATAAAATTTTATAATTTTTCTCTTTATTAATGAAATATTTGTTTAATTAAAACAACAAATGTTCATCGTTCAAAAATAGATTTTGTTGAATATTATTTTTATCAAATTTAGCTCCACTGTAGTAAATTTTGTATTCCGTCTCTGATATTATTATACTAATTCTCTGCTGAGTAAATTACCTACTTTAACCTTCCTGATTTTCACCCACCTTAGTTGTAAATTCTGCATAAATTTACAAAAAGGAAACTGTTTGTATCTTTCAGGCTCAGGTACCAGTATGTGCACATGCCGCAATTCCAGTATTGTGGCTGAATTTTCATTCCGGTATTTTTGTTTCAAATTGCATTCCTTGATCCATGTACCTACCAGTATGTCCTTGGTTATAATTATCTGATGATACTTTCAAGATATAGTTTGGCTTTAAAGTTCATTAGTTTAAGTCATTGATGTAAAGGAAGAAAAATGATTATAAAAAAGGAAGAAAAAATGATTATAAACTTTTTCTTCAGACTTAACCAAGCTGAGTATTTTTTAGCAATAAACACCTCTAGTCAATTTAAAATTACGATATACTTCACGATAATGTTCTTCATATGCTCCATGCATGGGCTAAAAATTAAATTATTTTCTCTATCTTATTTTTTTTTAAATATGACTTGGGGTCAAGCCACCCAACACATTTTAAAACCATTTGTATTAATACAGAGGATTTCTTCACGTTGTGGGTTTCGAACCTATAACCTCTCACATAGGAATCATGTGTCTTTTCTACTAGACCAAAGACAGGTTCTTATCTCTCTTATGTTTAAAATCTTTAACAATAATATCTTTAGTTTAATAAGGTTGATATTTTTATGCCTATTTTTTGAACACTTGCTTCAATAATTTTCAATGAACTCATATATTTAGATAGCTAAAGTTAAAAAAAAATAAGCACAAAAATAAGTATATTACACATGAGGCATCGGAGCGTGCATTATAATTAATTGTGAACATATGGATTCGGATAAGTAAAGATAGTTGGTGATGTACTCATCAAGAGGATTTGATGAGCACAGCTTCAAAAATATATTAGATAGACTTTAAATGACAAATTCAAACTGTTGAAACCGATATACTTAACGAGTAATGCGTGTACATGCAAAATTTTGAAATTTCCAAATTCATTAAGTACAAAGTCATGCAGTAAAAAGAATGACGAAAAATAAATACATTAAATAACTTATAACTTATAAAAGTTTTTTTTTTACCGCTTGACTTTGTACTAAATGAATTCAAAATTTTCAAATTTTGCATGTACATGTATTGCTCGTGAAGTAGATCGGTTTCAACAGTTTGGATTTATTGTATAAAGCCAATCCAATAGATTTTTGAAGTTGTGCTCCCCAAACTCTCTTAGTAAGTACATCACACCCTAGTTTTACTTGATTCAGATTGCGTTTAGTTTGTTTATCTCTGTTTTATTCAATATTTTCTCTTATTTAAATGTATGAATTCAGTGTGATTGAAAACACATCCGTTTATAAAGCAGGGAATCAGAGTAGGTCCGATGCCCATCGGACCTACCTTGGTTCGATGGGTGTGATGACCATTCGATCTACATCAAGTTTCGTGTTCTGTGCATCAAAATCCGTACAAATATGTATCAATGTTCGTGCGCATAGATCTTAATGCTAATCGTACGGTCCTAGAACTAATTGAACCTAAATGTAGGTC
This sequence comes from Carex kokanica, assembly GCA_025461125.1. Lineage (NCBI taxonomy): Eukaryota > Viridiplantae > Streptophyta > Magnoliopsida > Poales > Cyperaceae > Carex > Carex kokanica. The sequence goes on from JAJGRX010001457.1 coordinate 174,356, forward strand.
CGATGCCCATCGGACCTACTCCTATCTCATAAAGCAGACATTATTGTCAAAAAATTTAAACCAATACTTCAAATTTTGAATACTGAGATAGACAAAAAGAAATCCTAAAATTGCCACTTAAGTACCAAATTTAGAATTTTAGGTGGAATCGCTTTTATTAGTAATAGTGCCACTTTTTGTTTCTTGACGACTGCCACTGCTATAACGGGGTCCATGTATTAATTATATTCTTGCTAAGGCATGTCAATTTCACCAGCTCTGGAAAAGCAAATGTGGGTCTTCTCATAAGAATATTTCAATTTCATCACAGCCATTTGAAAAAGGGGGGAAAAAAGAGAGGAACAAATTAGAGCTTACAGTGGGAAGGGATCTCAGTCGGTTTAGTTGCATTCGCCATCATTGCTATATTAATTATTAATTGTTAATTGTTAATTTTTCAGATTATGTCTGGTCAGGTTGTTGGTTTAAAATCTAACAACTCTCGTATTTTATATAGTACATCTTATATTTGCATTTCAATAATGTTTTAATAGTGTCAAGTGTCAACATTTCAGGTAGCTTAATGTCAATCATGTGACCAACATTAGGCTTTTGATTGGTGGATATCTTACGTAGGTTGATTTAATGCGCTTTAATGTATATGGAGCAACCTTTAATTTTAATTAATGGTAGCGGTAGGTTTAGGTATAGGTTTAGTTTTAATTTAATTAGTCACATCTTTGATTGAAACCACTTTATAGTACTGCTTTAATTAGATACTTATAGACACCTTATATTTACCCAATAATACATATGGTAACTGTAGCTATTATTATACAATTAATAGAAAGATAGAGATAGAGATATAAAAGGTGGTTAAGAAGTCTAGGTCTCTGGTCTCATGTCGCTATCTAATATTCTAGCAGCATATTTTTCTCTTGGCCCACTAAAGGCACATGTTAGTTATATATCACATGCTTACGTAGTCAATATTTTACAAATGGACTTAACCATGCGGATCATGTATTTAATAGGTAGCATCCAAAGTTCAAAAACATAAGCCACAAATGAAGCACTAATTATAACTCAATTTAGGTCTCATTTCCTAAGTCAACCAACCTTATTCAAAGCATATATAACATTTCACCTACAAAATGCATTAAACATAAATATTTGAACAATTTTCCACCTAGCTAGATCTTGTAAAAGTGAACCGGGTAAAATTAAACATGAATGTTTTTGCATCACTTCAATAATTTATTTTGTAAGTAACATTACTAGATAAATTTATAAATCATTACCCAAATGAACCAAAACAATGGGCCGTAAACTGAATAAAATGTTCCTGCAGAACATTAACAGTAACTGGACTGACATTCATTTTGGCATATGGTATGTCATGATGACATCACTTTTTTAAATAAAACTCATATGTAGTGAATTATAATATCTCATGCCATGTTGGTGCGTATGTCAGGCGTGCCATGTCTGGCAGGCACATACTACGGCTTTAGACGTGTAATATTGTATCATGCTAAAAAGTGCGAAAATCAAACACGGCACATTAATTAAGAAGAAACGTACATTGAAGAACAATCATATAAAAATTTTCTGCAAGTATTAAAGTCAATTTTACAATACTACGATATTTTACTCTAAATTATATATAAAATTATACATAAATACAAAATAATAGAAGTCAATTAATCTCCATTCTCTCTTCTTCCACCACTGGACATATATGTTTATACGATACAACACACACTTGAAAGACGTGTGTGTCACATGTTACGGCTAAATGTGTGAAAATTAGACACAACACATCACAGAAGACGGCACATACGGCACAACACACTTGACAGACATGTGCGTGTCACGTGTTACAGCTAAATGTGTGAAAATTGAACACAACCCATCACAGAAGACGGCACATACGGCACAACACACTTAACAGACATGTGTGTGTCATGTGTTACGGCTAAATATGTGAAAATTAGACACAACACATCACAGAAGACGGCACATGAGCGCGTCCAACAGCATGACACGTGAACGTGTTGACACGACATGTGGAAGGACCTGTGACATGTTTGAACGCATGCTGGCCGGGCCATGTTGACATGCCGTGTGTCAAAGTGCTCCGGAGATACATTGGGGTGGTTTCTCTTTTCTGTAGTGGTTTCTGACAAGGGAATAATTGAAGGCATAAAGGAGAAGAAATATAGTAGTACATGTGCATGCATCAAAACCTTGATGTCTCCGTAGATCTGTGGACTTTATCTTAGTCTCGGATACTAGATAAGCATTTTGGGCATATTGCCCCAAAAAAATGAAAAAGGGATGCCACCACTTGAACTCTATGTCCATTATCAACAGTGGCGGAACCAGAAATGATCGGTAGGGGGGGCCTAAGGGCTCAGGAATCAGGAATAATCGGTAAGGGGGGGTCAGGAACCAGAAATCAATCGTAATCTCCAACTAATTTTTTTTTTTTATTAAAGAGACGTTATATGTTTTCTGGGGCCAAGGGGGGCCAGGGCTTAGGCTGGCCCCTGCCTTGGTTCCGCCCCTGATTATCAAAATAAAAAAAATATAATATATGATAGTGATTAGTGAATGTATCAATATTAAATAAAATGTATGATTGAAATTGGGCGGGTATGATCAAAAGTCAATCTCTTCTAAAAAGTTAAAACTATAATCTAAAACATTTTACTGAGACAGTATTTTCATTTATCATGCTGATTCTTTTATATCATGTTGGTTATTTTTATTTTGTCATTTGTAGATAAACACTTCGTAAATTCAAACCTAAACTTTTTCTCTGACCACTTTTTGAGAATGGCCATCAAACACTCTTGAACTTGAACATCTTGGTGCCTTCTGCAACTCCACAAAACACAGTAAACACTGCACATGCAGCAACCACATAACCTTCTAAGTATTCTTCTATGGTACTCAATTGTCGTAAGAACCAGGCCAAGAGAATCTGGCTTTTATTAATATATAAAGGTGGATAAGTGAGGTAAAACTCTACAATGCTTCCTTTGAATCTCTCTACAATCTTTACTTTTGTGTGGAAAAGAATTCCAATCAACATAATTAAAACAAATAAAAAGTAATATTAATATACTCCTGTTATATGTCGGTAACGCTTAGAAATCAATTATTTGTGTCGCAAGGAAACAGAACGACGTGACTAAAATAACAAAATCTTTAAATATTATTATTTTTGTTTCTTTGTGATAAAAAAATGTCATTATTTTCCTTTGTTTGGTATTTTTATTATTGTTTTTTAACATTCTCTTAGCCAAATAGAATAAACTATTTAAAATACTTCACTCTGAACATGATTCGAAAGTATTTCTATAAAATAGATCATAGTACTTGTTCTCCAACAATCATATTTTACCAACTTTTTTGAAGACATGCATTAAAATGATGATATCACAAATTTTCTCTTAATTCTTTGTCATTAACTAGCCGCATGGAATTTTTGAAAAAATATAATTCTACAATTTTGTTCACCACCAACCAGGCAAATTGCCATTTTAAGGTTTGAAATGTTCAAATCATCATAACATCCATCCAAAGTATTATCCACTATAACATCCAAAGTATGATTCTAGAGAAGTCACATTTTTTATAGAACTAGGGGCCTACATTAACAAACAAAAAGAAAATTAACAAAGTTATGATTCCAACTTGACCTTTTTTTTTCCAACTTTTCCCCTTACATTAACAAGAAAGAAGAAGAAGAAAGAACTTTCCCTCTCTCTTTTATTTTTAGGTATGCCATTGTGCACAAAAGTTCCTGCTACAATCATATACTGTAAACTTTAATGGTTCAAAATACAATATCCCAACCCCTTTTTTATGTCAACACCAGCTCAAAAGTAATTCTCTTAAATCTACCTCTTTTGCTTCTAACATTCCTTCATTGCTCCACAAGTTATTGCTTAATGGGACTCCTTTGAGAGGCTTAATTTAGCTGTCTCTTTCTTCATTGTTCTTTTGTTAAAGTGGGTTATTTATTGTGATTGTAATTTCTCTACAATAGGCTTCAAGGCATAATCTCCAAGGAAGGGATTTATTGCATGAGGATATTGTTTTATAATCAAGAGATAGAAAGAGTAAGTTGGGATTGCTTCTAATTGCCGTGCAATCGTTAATCTATTGAAGCTAGAAGAAGCTTGTGTTGTAGTTCTCTTCACCTTTCTTTGTCAGAGGAGGACCTATCTAAGAAAGCAATATGATTGCATTAAAAAGAGAAAAAACAGTTGTTATATTTGTTTGGTTTGTTCTTCTTACTATTATTGCACCATCCGTGGAATCGGCGCGAAATTACATGGATCAAAGCCATAATGATAGCCAATCCAGCCCCTTGAAGGTAAAATTGAATTTCATTTCTGGGAATGTAGGGGTATTCATGCTAAACATATACCATTACGATGTCCTATGAAGTTTGGTATTGTATGCTAAACATATATTTTATTTAATCTTTCTTCTCTTTATTTCTTTCAATCAAGAATATGACACATTTTAAAGTTTTTGATGATTTCAATGACGAAGCTTATTGCCAAAGATAAATTGATGATATCTTTGTTTCTTCTAAATTGCAAGTCAATTCCTTCTGTTTGTCAAATGTCTTTTTAAATTTTTTTCTGGTAGAAACCTCCACTGAAATAGTTTTCATCAATTATTTTAAAAATTTCAGAGTTTCAGAGTTTTTTTTAAGCACATCAAAAGGATATTGTTTAGGTTGCATTAATTATATGCCGAGATGTTACCTTTTGTTTATTGGGTATAGATGCCATTTTTCATTTTGCAGGGTCCTTACGGGTAATTTCAAGGTTTTGCAGGGTTAGAGATGAATTTGTTACTAATAAGTAATAATTTAAATTAACTTGTTTGCAGCTGAATCCAAAACTGTCATTGCAAATCAAGATCCATGCATTGCTCCTTTGGGGTTCAGTTGGATTTTTTATGCCTATTGGAATACTAGTAATAAGATTTGCAAGCAGCTGCACCTGCGGCAAATACTCCAGGGTCCTGTTTTACTTGCATGTGGTTTTACAGGTAACTAAGCTCTCTTTCCTTGTTATTACTAAACTTCATGGACATCCTCTTATAGCTCTAACAAAGAAAGCCCAATTTTAGATGATACCGTACTGATGTTCTACTGGTACCAGGCCAATATGGTCTGGTATCAGGGGCAGAATTAGATAGAGGGAAAGGGGGTGCTAAGCACCCCCTATAAATTAGAATTTTCCATTTTCTACAAAAAAAAATATACTATTAGTCTCTCTCATAAAATGAAATTACATAACACTTATTTATCTAGCGCCCTTTATCTCAATTTTCTGGTTCGGCACCTATCTAGTATAACATGATGGCTCCATATTGGATTGGCCAGCTTTGTTGCAATAATGTGTAGTGTTGCTTGAAATCTTTATAATTAGTGCAAAATAGAGATTATTGATTTAATGATCTACTGACAGATTGCAGCAGTTGCACTTGCCACAGCAGGGGCAGTTTTGTCCCTAAAAAATTTTCAGAACTCCTTCAACAATACTCATCAAAGGATTGGATTGGCACTCTATGGCTTCATTTGGTTTCAACCTCTGCTTGGTTTCTTAAGGCCAAATAGGTTTCAAGGCTATTTTAAATTTTTAATCATATATAAATTATGAAAATAATGGATTTTGATCAAATGATTCCTCTTTTGAAATTTGGGCATTATTAGAAGTCAGATATGCCTGTTCTAGCATCATATAACCATATTTGTTCCATTTAATACCTTGCTGGTAAGAGGCCTCAAGAATCCTTGCTGCTGGATTGTAATTTTTTTTTTGGCACTGTTACCTTTTACTTTATATGTATTTCTACCAGCAATTGTAATAATCATAATATCGGTGTAAATAAACACAGTACTCCTTGTCTACTTATGCTTTGCTCCAACAAACACATGAATGCTTACACATGACAAATAAATTACATCACACGACAATTTCATTTTGATTTCCCTTCCTTCATATCTTTTCATTAGGGGTGTGAAAGCAAGGAGCATTTGGTACCTGATTCACTGGTTGGTTGGAATCATTATTTGCATGGTGGGAATAGCAAACATCTACATTGGCCTCCACACATACCACGAGAAAACCTCCAAGAGTGTAAGACTATGGGTAGTTCTTTTCACCTTAGAGGTTTCTTTGATCGGTTTCGCCTATCTATTACAAGATCGATGGCAATACATTTTGGGACAAGGAGCTCGGCATTGTGATGAGCAGATCAGACCCACTGACAATATGACCTCTCCAAGCACAAGTGTCAATAAAGAACATGTTGTGATTCCTCGTATAAGAGATTATCTAGACTGATCATTGCTCTTTTGATTATTTTTTTTTTTTGTAATATCTTCATCAAGTTTCCTTCAGTTTTAGCTTTTTGCAGTGCTCTTCAGTGCAAAAACCAGTGTTGGGTAAAATATATTTTCCAGAAAAAGTGGTGTCGGCAATTATTCCCAAATCATTCTATCTTTTCTTTAGCTTTTGACTTTTGCTTTCCCCTTTCAAATTTATTACTGGTGAGCAACAAACATTCATGTCTAGTCGTAGGTCCCAATTCTAGCTGGTAGCTCTTGACATCAGGTGTGAAATTTAGAGTCAGACCATTTGAGCACATTTCATTTGGGTTATGTCTAAAATTAAAAATCATAGATGCTAGAAAAATTAAAATAAAAAAAAAACTACAAAATTTCCCTTCTATAACCTGTACATAAGTAACAATACTATTAAATCATGCCTTATAGAAATGAAATTTTATCTGTATGTCCAAATCAAGGCATGAGGTCTACATAGCCAGTCAGAACAGCAATAGCCAGTATGGCAAATGGAGGGACAATAAATAATATGCCGATTGTTGCAAAGAAAACCGAGTCGTTTCTCTTACTGACTTCATTTAGGAGAGCTTGCCTCTTGATATTTCTCTTCTTAGAAATGGTGAGAGTGCTTTTTTTAAGCTTCTTTCCTAGAGGGAGAGTGAATTCACCTCTTGTCTCTCCAAATAGTTCTGATAGCTGTTCTCTGATTGTAGACCTCTGCAATTCGGTGCCGTCACTCCTGTAGCCTGAAAGAGAGGAGAAGCTGGGGCTTTAATATCTTTACTCACACACACACACACAGAATGAGTTTTGATTTTATTTTTCTGGTATTTTTTTGCACCTTTAACTTGAAAAGAGCGTACTATTCCCTTTCAAAACCAAAATATACTGATTCATCCAATATCTAAAACAGAACTTTTAACAGGTACCCTATAAAAAATATACTTGATCGTCATATTAAAATATACTTGGGTACACCAAATTTTATATTTTTGTAGGGTGCAAACGGATCAGATATTATCTGTCCGGATCCGTATCCGGATTTTTCGGATTCGGTAGTTGATACGGATACTGATACAATTTATGCGGATATGGATACGGATTCGGTTTTAATTTGAGAAACAGATACGGATATAGATAATTATCTGTATCCGCATATTTTAGTATTTTCGGATATCCGCTGTTTTGGGTTTCCGTCTTTTCAACTTTCCGTATTTGGCTGTTTCCCAAATCTCAATTTCCCCTCCTGACTCAACCGCACAAATGTAGTAAAGCTTGCTGTAATTCTACTGCTATGGCACTTGGTGCTGTATTTATGTGGCAGTTAGACAGAAGTATACTATGAATATGCATTATAGTATAATTAATGTCAGAAACTTTCAAATTTCTCCAACAGCATGAGGAACTTTCTGGATTTTTTGGATAATCCAGGGGATTTTAATTCAAATTAATCTACACAGGATAACACATGCATGCTTTAGCAATGCTGATATTCATATGGTTATTCTTTTCTACTGATATTTTACTGGTACTGCTATTCATATATATATTCATACGAGACAAGTCTACTTTGATAGAGAGAATGTTTTTGAGTTGGTATGTTTTGATTAAAGATATGGTTATGTTGGTGATGAATTTTAATTAAATAGATATATATTTTGTAATTGCATAACAAGTTAATTATATATATTTTTTGAATTAGATATCTGAATTATATCCGTATCTGTATTCGTATTCGATAATCTCGGTCCGTATCCGTTTAATATCTTATCCGTATCCATATCCGATTAATATCCGATCCGTATCAGTATCCGAAGAAAAAATACGGATACGGATATGGTTTTACCACTATCCGATCCGTATCCAATCCGTTTGCACCCCTAATAAAAATCGAGCATTGCTTACTAAATTCCCAATAGCTAAAAGAAACTTTAACAAGTTCACCACATCAGTTCAAAATTTGTAGTGATCAATAATATTGAATCCACACAAATCATAAGGATTTCTGTACCAGAACTGGTACCGACCAGACATTGCTGGTACCTTCAAAGCAATGCAATTGGGCAAGGATTACGAACCATCCTGAACTTCTGTCAGGAACTTATACCAGGCGGTTGGATCAGAGCTTCATTTTTTCAATTCGTTCCGTACCAAAGAAATTGGTGCAGTATACTAGTTTGTTTAGCCGGGAACGATGATGTACTGTGTACTGGTAATGTGCCAATCCTATGTGCTGTTACTACAGGTTCATCTGTTCCATTTTTTATTATTAGCTATATAGTATATATGCAATCGCGGGGGGGGGGGGGGGGGGGGGGGGTGGTAAGCGTACCACTAGCAGAAGAAGGAGATGATGTAAGCTGCTCCAACATATCCAACTGAGCCTGAGCAGATGAAACTTAAAACAAAAAATCAAACCATATGATGAGTGAGTAGGTGAATAATCATTAATCATTATATAATCTTCTTCTTTTTGAAAATTACAAACAAAATGCGTAATAGTCAATCACTGATGAGATACAAAGGACAAGAAATAGAAGAGGCACCTTCTACAGCGGGATCTTCTGTGACACCCTCGGGTGTTGCAGCTTTGCACTGGCACGTGCGCCGCCTGTCAGTGCACGTGAGATTGGGTTTCAATGGAAATCTCTGAGATTTGGAGAAAGCGCCTGAAGGCTGGAGCTTGAATGGAGCGGTTGAGATAGACGAAGAGGAAGGAGAGAGGTTCAGTGCCATGTTTTTTCTTTTTTTCTTTTTTTTTGTTGCGAACCAAACTTCGTTCATTTTTTGTACAAGGGTTTTTAATTTTTTATTTATTTATTGTACAGTGATTTTGGGGGATCTCTGCACCACGGGATATCTCAGAGGATGCGAATTCGAATGAAAGAGCACCATTAGTTTATTTTCGGATCCTGTCCAACTATGATTGGATAGTTTTGTGAGTTTTGTGCAATTATCGATCGCTTGATTGAAATTGGCTGGTTAGATTATTTCGGTGATTTTGAGGCAATAGTTCAGATTTGCTAGATTGTTCTGTATAAATGGAGGTCTATGTCTGCGTCCGGTCAGGACTCAGGAGCATAGTAACCTTGATTGCGATTTATTCGCGAATTATTTGCATTTTATTTGAATTTTTTACATTTTCGAACTGAATATCAAATAAAACACAAAAAAACTTATCATATAATTTATTCGCGAATAAAACGTATCATATGATTTTTTATTTTTTTGGGTTTTTTTGGGAGTTTTTTTTTCTTTCTTGTAGTACCGAATCATTCCGGAATTATACCCGAATTATTTCCGAATCACAAATTTTTAATCCTGCTGAACCGAACTTGAACTATTCATTTGTCACTATGCTCAGGAGCAGCAGTTCATATTTTTTTTAGGGTCAACTATTTATTCTTAAAACTTTCTATTCACCTTGCATTCATGATTCATTATTATATCTAATATATATTTTATTTTATTTATTCATAAAGTTAAAACAATAGCAAATTGATTTGAGTGAACTTTGTTAGAAGCAATTTAGCTAGATTTTGTATTCTTTTTAATAGAAAATTTTTGAATTCAAGAAATTGTATAATAGAAGAGAATGTTGTATAATAATCATACTTGAAGTGAATGAAATTTTTTCTTATATTTCATTCTTTTTTTCTGAGAAAAAAGCTAATAACATTGTATTATTTTACTTAAGAGTAGAACTAGGGTGTTCTTAAGCTCACCAAACCCCTTTGTGAGCTTAATTCAAAAACCTATTGAATTGGTTTCAAACGATGTATCCAAACAGTTGAAATCGATCTACTTCACGAGTGATGCGTTTACATGTAAAATTTATAAATTTTTGAAATAAATTAGTATAAAATCAAGCAGTCAAAAAAAGATTTATAAGTTAATTTATATGCAATTGTCGATCGTTTGATTGAGATTTCCTGGTTCGGATTATTTTGATGATTTTGAGGCAGTGGTTTAGATTTGATAATTTGTTCGGTCTAAACTGGAGGTTTATGACTATATTCGTGAAGACTCAAGACTCTGAAGAAACAGTTGAGTTTTTTTAACAGTAACTCTTATATATTTTGTTAGCAAGCTGATAAAAATTATGTTTTCTTTTATCAAATTATTAGGACGGTAGAAAAAAAAAATACGGTCTAATTGTGCAAAAGGTAACATTCTATTTTTTTTTTTCTCAATCGTTCGAACGCAGGCATTTAGAACAAAATCCGACCTTACTTTTTGTAAATAACGATTTTGTAAAATATTTAATAAATAGTAAAAAAATTCAAAAAAATGTAAAATTTGATCTGCAAGCACATTTTAATATATCCATCATGTTGAACGGTTTGGATCGACTGTTTGGACTTTAAAAACTTTAAAAATACACAGTGTCATCTGATGTCACCAAAAAAGAGTGTCATCTGATCCTCATCTCTCTCTATATATATATATGTATGTATGAAAATATGTTTTCATATATGGGAGGGATTTTTTTTATTTTGCGACACAAACTGACTGTAAGGATTCTTTTTATTTACAATTAGTATTGTAATCAAAATCAATAAGGCTTAACGAAATCGGTCTTGTAAAATGAAATAGTTTATTTCAGTAAAGTTGAGAGTCAAGTTATCTAATTGTTTTATTCTCCAAAAAAAACCTGAAAACATTGCATTTGTCACTAGATTAAGGACTGATTATCTTATAAAATGAAATAGTGAATATTAATACTTAATATTGTTAATATTGATAATTGGTTTTTGAGTGAGCTTAACTATTGATGTTGAGTAGCAAGCTTTTTATTTGGTCCAACTTTTTTGCTGCCTTAATTAATTACTTAATTTTATTCAGAAATTTAGATTCAAAAGGTTGTAATAAATAAAAAGGGCAAACATGCGAGATATATCTGAGCTATCAAAATAAAATAAGCTTATGCGAATCTCCGTATATCCATTTTAAATTTACCAAAGCAAAAAAAAAAAAAAATCTGAAATATCTAATTAAGTTGACCGAGACATAGGATCAAAGAGGATACATATGGATGATTTTTATATTAGGGGAACTTGTAATTATTCTTAATATTGTTATAACCAAATTGCTTTATTCCTCTTTTGTTCTCGTAAGTGCTGTCCATAAATTAAAATTTTGAACTCTTTTAGAACATAATGACGGTTAAAAGATGTCTTTATTTTGTGCATGTATTTGCCTCCCTTTAACTGTTCAACAATAAAATATTTAAAGTCAAATGTATAAGAGCATCTACATTAATAAAATTAAAATTAAATTAAATGCCCCTCTCATAAAAATATTCATTTTTAAAATTAACTAAAATTATCACGTTGGACTAGAAATTAATAATTAACAATTAGTGAATAATAATCCATAATTTGCTATGTGAAAATTAAAAAGTGATTTTCTTTTTAAAAAATGCTAATTATAAAACTTTATACATATTGTCACATAAAATTAAAAATTAGAATAAAAAGTTTGACATAGATGCTCTTAAGATATAAAGCTAATAAACGCTCCAAGACGAGAATTAATCCGTGCTTTAATTTAAGCAGTGCATGTGAAACGAGTGGATGTGAGTGGCTGTGCGTGGCTATAACCCAATGGGTCTGGATCCCCTAAAGTAACCCAATTTTTGGGTTTTCCATCGAGACCGTCCAATTCGAATCTGTCGCTTGAGATCGTCTCGGGATTCGAATTCGTTGCTCGGGATGTGTGCGCTCCACTTCGGATCTCGCGCGACAGATTCGAATTGGACGGTCTCGATTCAAAACCCAACTTTTGGGTTACTTGACTGGATCTCGACTCATGAGGCCAATGACCTTGGATTAGAAAAAGGGATTCAGTTTTAACCAATTGCTTGGACGTGCTCAATAAATTAATGAGGCAATTTCAGGTATACCCCTCAAAAACTTCAAAATTACGTATTCTCCCTCCGAAGTTTGAAATTACGTATTTCTCTCTCTAAACTTCAAAAACTCACAAATTTACCCATTTTATTGTCTTTTACATTAAAACTCATTCTTAATTTATAAAATACCCATTTTACAATTTATTAAAAGCATAAAATGCCCATCATACTCAAATTTGAATCTGAAGGGTTCCTCTACTGTCCGAACTACTTTAAAATCCATGCGCGCTAGATCAGCATGAATCTTAAAGCCAACACGCATATATATTGATGCGATGCGCATGGATCGGAAAGTAGAGGGACTCTTCATATTCAAATTTGAGTCCGATGGACTTTTTATGCTTTTAATAAAGGGTAAAATGAGTATTTTATAAATTTAGAATGAGTTTTAATATAAAAAACAATGAAATGGATAAATTTATGATTTTTTGAAGTTTAGAGGGGGATATATGTAATTTTAAACTTTAGAGAGGATATACGTAATTTTGAATTTTGTGGGGGTATACGTGAAATTCCCCCTAAATTAATGGACGACATCTACGCAAACATTTATTATTATTTCAAGGAAAGAATCTAGTCTAGCTTCATAAGAGCTATGACGATCTTGTCCTTTCCCCAGAATTCTAGTCTGGCTTCATAAGCCTCATTTTGATTCCGTGCATTGGTTTTCTTATTGTATTACATGCAGCGGTTTCAAGATTTCATGTTTTAGGGATTCGGATCCTTAAATTAACTCAACTTTTGACTTTGAATCCAAGCCATCTGATCAGAATTCTAACAAATTATGCCCAATCATGAAATTACTTTAATATTCGTACCAAATCTGATCAGATTGTCCGAATCCAAACTCTAAATTTGAGTTAGTTTAGAGGATCCAAACTCAAATTTTAGTGCGCTTTAAGCATCATTAAAAGAGAATTTTATAAAATTCAATAAATTTTAATATAATATTACCCGCGTTTGATCTATTCTACAAAATAATGTTTTCAATCTCAAGTTATTTATGGATGAACTTTTTGTATGACATGACTTGTAAAATAAAAATATCAAAATAAAAGGGCACTTTTTTTCTGTTATGAGTTAATTTTAGTATCTAAATGTTCTAATATGAATCTACTTTTTCGCTTCTGAAATTAGCAATATCAATTTTAGACCTTAATACTTTATTATGCAAATTTTAGAACATCACACTTTGCCAAGCTAAATATTTTTCATTTTTTAGAAACCTTGGTATATAAAAATATCCACACCCAGACCATAACAGATCCCTTTCTCCCAGTAGTTAATTAGTCAAACTCAACAGGAATCTATTATCTTCTCCAAGCACCGTCTACTCAGCTCTCATCTCGAAGTTGCTCCATGGCATCTGAAGAGCACCCCCACCACCACCACCATGATCACGATCACGATCACGAGCACCACCATCACCACACCAACGAGTAAGTATCTGCTTCTCGCTTTCATTTTTCAATTTTTTTTAGTTGTCTCTCTCTCTCTTTTTTTCCTGTGGGATTGGTTTGTATTGCGGTCTCTGCTGGAAAAGAGCATCATTTCCAATCGAGTTGGGAAATTTGAATTGATCGAGATAAGGATGCGAAGTTTTAGTTACAACTTACAACTACAATAAAAGATATTTACATAGCCAAAATAAATATATTTTTGGGCCTCTAAACTTGTATATATTTTTTGTTTCTTATTTTTGCTAAAATAACCGTTATTCCAAGCTACACTTTTTAGTATATTTTTTTTACTGAGACCAAAATAGATAACTTACGGCCTTACCTTACTAACTTAAACCTTGAGCCAAGCGGCAGTCAGCACAACAACAACAACAACAACAACAACAAATAAAATAAATAAAATAAAAAAATACATACAACGTACCGAACTAATGTATTAGGGGTTTCCCAAACATTATATTTCTTACTTGAATCATCATGGCTTGCAATCAGATTTAAGTCTTTGAACTGACTGGGGGCTCCATTTGTCAGCTACTCAGCTGTACAAGGAAAAAAAAAAATTCCACATTATCCGGAGACAAGAAGAGAATTTATCAATTTAATACTTGATTTATAAGCTATATATTCACTTTTCTGTACTAAAGTGGGAATAAGAGGAGCCGTGTATTTGCAACTGGCAATTTGCTCGTCCCCTAACCAAATATGGCCATGTTTCTGATTTCTTTTTGTGTAAATATGGTTAATCTTGCATGGTTGTGTAAACATGGATTTCTTCCTGCAGTTAGATTCCAATTCTGTTGCCAATTTTCTGGTAAAAAAAATTATTCAATAGAAATTCTGAAAGTTTTATCAATGAAATTAGATAACTACTCCATTTCTGAATTGGGGAATTAAAGGATGTTGGTACTCACTCTTTTTCTTTTCAATTTAATGACCTAATAATGTTATGTATTCGTAGCGCTTTGAAAATATTCATGCGGTGTATGGTTTAACCAGCAAAACCTCAGTTTCTGATTTTGCAGCATTTTTCAAATTTGTTTTTCCTCTTTTTATTTCAGGGGCGGAATGGATCATGGAAAGGCAGACTCATGGGTCGGGCCAGACGGGCGGGTGTACCACTCGCATGATGGCCTGGCCCCACATTCACACGAACCCATTTACTCTCCTGGTTTCTTCACCAAGCGGGCCACACCGATATCCTCCCGTGACTTCAAGGAACGTGCCTTCACTGTTGGCATTGGTGGGCCTGTCGGTACTGGGTATTTTGCTTTCTTTTCTCTAATTTTCTCATTTAGCTGTAGGATTAGTGTACTCCCTGTAGCTAGTGGTAAATACCATAGAAACACTCCCTGAAAAACTGACAATTTTGACCTTCCTTCTAGCAAATCCTCTGATATATATATCCTGCTGAATAATCAAAACTAAAGCTAAACGACTTGAATTTTACCTACAACAAGTCTGCATGAACTGGTTGTCAAGTGATTTTGTTAATTCAATGCCATAGCTCAAGAGTACCGTAGTCACTGTTGCTTAACCATGGTAGGAGACTAGGAGTGTGCCATTTGTTAATAAGAAAAAAGTTTGGTATGTTAGTTGCAAATATGTGAATTAAAAAAACCTTTTGTTGTTCAAATATCCCAAATAATTTAGGGTAATCTTCATAACAATAATTAAATAAATAATGAAAAAAATAAAAATAAATAAAGGATTTCACATAACTTTGTTATAATTTACATATCATTCATTAATATTTTTCCAACAATCCTTTGTCAGTTACCATTAGTTTTTCTTAGTTGAACGAAATAAGGAAAATATTGCAGTCTGCTCAAACCATGAATAAGGAACATAATTTGTATTAAATTATTTCTACCACATGTTAAATATAGACATCTTGACTTCTCTAGTGTCTAGATAATTACCATTTCTAGCAATATATACTCTGGCAGTTAAAATCTGTTTTTATTATATGTCAGGAAAACAGCTCTGATGCTAGCATTGTGCCAGTGTTTGCGTGACAAGTATAGCCTTGCTGCAGTACGTATAGTTTATATCCAATTCCCTTTGACCTTTATTGTCCTCTTTTTAATTATGCTACTCATAAATATCATTAATCCTACAAAAAGTTACATTCCGATGGGATCATCCATAGTTCTTTGCATAGCAGCCAGAATTCGGCCTCATGTCTACTCAAACCAATGTATTGGTTGGTTCATAAATGTATACCGTTTTGACCGACTTGGTACTGTAGACTGATCCAAAACTAAATAACAGCAATTCATCTGACTAAAATATTAGGTAGTTCCAAAGATATCTTTTATTTTCTCTCTACTCTGTAGGAAAGAAGAATTTCATGTAAGCCAATGGGGACCTCAAACTAACTTGTCTTTTATTTCTGAATAATATTTTCCAATTTGGCATAATTTGCCTTTTTTTTTATTAAAAGATTACATGTCGTGTATGTATGGTTTCCTTAGGTAACAAATGACATATTCACCACAGAGGACGGTGAATTCCTAGTAAAGCACGGAGCGCTCCCAGAGGAGAGAATCCGTGCTGTAGAGACCGGTGGCTGTCCCCATGCTGCCATAAGAGAAGACATCAGCATTAATCTCGGCCCACTTGAAGAGCTATCAAATTTGTACAAGGCTGACATTCTACTCTGCGAATCTGGAGGAGGTCATTTTCTTTCTTGTTTACTTTCTTATTTTTTCATTTTTCTATTGTCATGCAAATCAGTTTTGGGTTATTTCTGGAACATAATTACATATAAATTACGATTACAAGTAGTGATGATTATTAATGTGCAGATAACTTGGCGGCTAACTTTAGCAGAGAATTAGCCGACTATATTATATATATTATTGACGTATCTGGTGGCGACAAGATCCCCAGAAAGGGCGGGCCCGGGATTACACAGGCAGATCTACTGGTGCGTAGCACTGCCCCTTCTTTTTGTTTTTATGGAATGGCATTAGAAATTCAATGCTAGCCAAGATTCAAAGTCATTGTGCAAATACCATTTTAGTAACCCTAATTAAATCTTTTGCGAGGACAACTAAATTTTAATTTTTGCAATCCAACCCAAATTACTCTCAGTTAACTTAAATTACGCAATTGACACTGACAAAAGACAAGAAAAGATAAGAGTAGGGACTCACAAAGGCATTGGAAAAAAAATCTGTTATTACTCTACGGACGGTTCTGTGATTATTCATTTTGTTAAATAAGTTGTATTTAACCTTTTTAAATTTAATTGAAGGTAATAAATAAGACGGATCTTGCCCAAGCTGTTGGGGCTGATCTTAAAGTAATGGAGAGGGATGCCTTGAAGATGAGGGAAGGCGGTCCATTCGTCTTTGCTCAGGTTTGACTTTTCTATATATGCATTAACACTAGCACTAACACCATAATGAAAATTATTATACTGAGATATGTGCGTTATATTTTAGGGCATGTTTGTACCAATTGCAATGGCATATCTATTTTAAACTAATATATATTTTGACCAAATGACCGTCTCTTTTCTTCTTTACTTAAATTGATGGTCATTAGTAATAAGCAAGTATTTCTATGCCAGATATTGTAACCATACATGTCATTAGCCAATATTTATGGTAAGATGTTTGAATGAATTTTGTTAGTCGGGGTTGCTTATTTCTTACACTTCTTCTTTTAGTTGGTTTATTTGTCCTTGAATCGCACAATAGAAGATTTATGTGGTTTTAAATAAGTGAGAAAATAACAGTTCAGTAAGGCGAGGTACTTGGTAAAATAATTTCATCATTTTAATTGTTTAAGAAATATGCTTTTAACATTACTTGTGCCAGTCCTATTTGGGAGTCATAAAACAATATAAAGTAAATTTCCCAAAGTTAAATGAAACAATATGCAGTGTTTGCCAGTATGAAGTGCAATGTAATCAACTCTCTTTCCTAAACTAAATTTAAATAAAATATCAAACAAGAACTAAATAAAACAACATTTAAAAATTCTAAAATTGAGATATTTTCATACCTACTTTGGACATGGATTTTCCTTGCAGGTGAAGCATGGAGTTGGGGTTGAAGAGATTGTGGATCACATATTGAAGGCTTGGGAGATTGTCACCGGAAATAAGCGCCATTAATTCTGGATTTTTTTTCCTTTACATGTTTTTGTTGTTGTCTTTTTAAACAAATAAATTGTGTAGTTCTAGGTACTATGTATGTCCAGGAAAAGATTTGTGTCACAATTTGACATTGTGCTGTTTGTTTGAAGAAATATTTTTTTTGGATTCCTTTAATATTTATCAGAATATCGCTTGATAAAATAGTAGATGATAGGGCCATGTTCCACAGGTCCTTTTACTTAATTTAAACTGGGCCATGAACGACTGGGATTCGGACCTCACTAAGAGGCCAACCCGAAGTCATATGAAAGGCCCAAAGATCCACCAAGTCGGGGCCCCGTACAGCGGCCCCAATATGCCTTAAAAGGGGTTGTGTTAACCGACGTGCGGGATGATAGTGGAAACGGCTAACTTAATGCCTCCCATCCCAGTAACGGCTGACATAACTACCCACGTCCTCCATAACTGCCCGAGATAGCAGTTATGGACGGACTATATAAGGCAGTGATTCCCATAAAGCGGGGACATCTTTTTTTTGGTACCACGAGAGATCATACAGGATAGAGTCAGAATCTCTCACAATCCACCCCGAGTTCACAACTCCTTTCACACCTCGGCCTGCCATCTTTTGGCAGGACGAATCTTACTCAGCCCAACTTCCCATACGGCCTCATCTCCCGAGATAGGACGTATCAACCACCGTGGGGCCACGCCTTTGCTCATACGAAGAATTAGATGGCTCAACAAAACACATCAGTTCCGCTCCCACCAGGAGTCACAGTCCCGCTAGGTGTAACGATCACACCACCTCCCCTTGTAACCCCGCTTACAGGGAACCCCTCCCACAGTCAGCCTCATGCGGCGAGGCCTAACAATCCGATAATACGACCTTCTGGTCCTCAACCTCGCCACACAGGCCCCGACATTGCTGCTCACCCTTTGTTTACCGAAGGACATGCGAGCAGACCATTATTTACTGAGCACACACCGTTGCTCGGTACTTATCACCCACCATACATACCGCACTACACTCAACAGACGCCATTTTATCCTTATGGCGCGACCACCTACACGCCGTACACCCCGATGTACCCCCAGTATTCTTATGTGACACCACCTGCACAATGGGGTCCGGGAGGCGCTCAAGGGGTATATCCAATGACAGGTCCAACGCCACATTCCCAACAGGTACCACTGCGCCCTGTAATCCAGATCGTGCCACTAACTGCGTCGGCTTCCCGGCCTCTATCAGCAAACCGTGTCCTTAGTCGGCCAGTTAAAATTCCTCCTCGCAATTTGAACTCTCAGTTCGTAGATGTTCGAACTGGTAGTGAAACAGACACGCCCATCCTGCAAGACCAACAGGTCCAATCCAAACGCCAAGACCAAAACATCCCACCAACAGGAGCTCAACAAACCGAAAGAAGACAGCAGGAAGGGCAAGGCGAAAGTAGGGAACCTGATCCTGAAAAACAGCCCCGGGTTGAGCAACCCGAAGTTCACCACAACAACGAGCGCGAATCAGCCAACCAGGGCAGAGGTTCCAGACCGTCACGCCGAGAACAGTCGCGCTCCCGTAGGGAACGCGAACGAAGCCCGCCCCGAGGTCGGGATAGAACTCGCCGAGATGATCATAGAAGAAACAGGCGATCACCTACCCCGACCCGAGGCGTAAATATGTCTCAAATAGAAGAATTGATCCAGACAAGGCTTGCGGCTAAATTGGCCGAGATAGAATCCCAGAAGACAGGTGCCACCTCTCGACCTATGGGGATCAACGATGGCCCACTCTCCAGAGACATCTACCGCCATTCAATGACGGATTTCAAGTATCCAACAACTCTTCCCAGCTTCCGGGGCAGCGGCGATACTCAGGATCCGCATAATTTCGTGTACGGATTCCTTGAGCGACTTCGCCTCCTGGGAGCCACTGACGCCATCATGTGCCGCGTCTTCACCACTTGTTTAACAGGTGAAGCATGGGACTGGTACATGACGCTACCTCGGAGATCCATCAACAAGTTTGAAGACTTCGCAAAACTGTTCCTGCAAAGATACACGATTATTAAGCCACCGCAAGCTACATACGAGATGCTCCTAGACATTGTCCAGGGACAGCGTGAAAGAACAGGTGCGTTTGTTAATCGGTTTATCCAAGCATCTCGGCGAATTCAGAATCTCAACGAAGAATTCGCCTTGGCTGCCATCAAGAAAGGACTTCGCAAGGGGGGTCCGGGTACTTTGCGTTACGAGGCACATATGAAGAAAATGACTACTTTGAGGGAATTTGTAGCCTTTGCTGAGGGTTACATCCGTGCTGAGGATGATAATGGCAGTCCCACGAGGTTCCGATCCCGATCCCCCCGTCCAACAAACAAACAGCAGACTCAAGATAGGTCTCGCCATCAAAGAGAACCTCGGCAGAACCAACCAACCGAGCACACTTCCGGTACCAAAGGGTACCGACAGCATTTTGTGCGATATGCTCCTCTCACTAAGAAGCGGCATGAGATGTACAACATTATAGAGGGCATGTTCGATCTCCCTCCGCCGCTGCCAGAGAGCATTTTTACGGTGATTGACAACTCAAAAAAGTGTGAATACCACGGATTCAACGGGCACTCCACCGCAGAATGCCTTCAACTGAAGGACATCCTGGAAAGACTAGCCCGAGAGGGCAAACTGGTCGAATTTATCAACCCCGACTTCTTCAAGAAGTTCTTCAAGAAATACAATGGTCAAGGTAAATTGTTTAAGAAACCTATCCCATACAGACAGGATTATACAGGACCTCGGGTTGGTGAGGTCGCTCCCCAAAACCGGGATGGCCCCGAGACACGGCGCCCAGAGCGGCAGGGCAGCCCTGTCATAAATGTGATCAGTGGAGGCCATCGCGGTACTGCCCGACAAATCATACCACGCGACAATCGAAAACCGTACCCCACTGTCCTACCGGTCGAAACCATGAATGATAAAAAACGGCCTCGACCTGAGGAAGTGATATCTTTTTCCGAGAAAGACCTCGGTGCAATTTCGGGCCCGCATGATGATCCCATAGTGCTTAACCTCAAGATCAACACACACCGGGTTAAAAGGGTGTTAGTTGATACTGGCAGCTCGGCCGACATCCTATATTTACCAGCCTTTACGCAAATGGGCCTCAACACTTGCACCCTCCAACAACACATATCACATTTGATAGGCTTCACGGGAGATGCTCTTCGACCTCGGGGAATGATGCCACTCAAAGTGACATTTGGTACATCCCCTCGGACAGTGGAAGTCATGGTGGACTTCCTCATTGTGAATGCCCCTTCTGCGTACAATGCGATCTTGGGAAGAGCGACCTTGAATAAAATCGGGGCTATCATTTCTCCTTCTCACCTCAAAATTAAGTTCCACACCGAAAACGGGATAGGGGAAGAATGTGGCCAACAGCAGGTAGCTCGTGAATGCTACATGACAACCATTCAAGGTCACGGAGATTCTGTTCACCAAGTTGATCAGCCTGATGCAAAGACCAATCCACAGCGGTTGCGTTCTAGTACTGACTTTCTACCTCCAAACACCGACCTCGCATTGGACCCAGTGGATAAAGCAGAGGCAAAAGCTCCCCTTGAGCCCGTTGATGAAGTCGAGCAAATTGAATTAGGTGATGGCAAAACACTTAATATAGGAAAGGCGATCCAAGGGTCGGCACGGGCCGAGTTAATCAAATTCCTCCAAGAAAACAAATATGTTTTCGCTTGGACTGCAGCCGACATGCCGGGAATTCCTAGGTCAATTGCCGAGCACCGATTGCACATTAAACCAGGCTCAAAACCAGTCAGACAGAGGAAGCGTAATATGGGGGACGAACGACAGCAAGCCGTCAAGCGCGAGGTAAAGAAATTACTTGACGCTGGCTTTATAAGAAATGTCGAATACCCGGAATGGACAGCCAATCCCGTGCTTGTCAAGAAATCCAATGGCGACTGGCGTATGTGTATCGATTATACCGATCTCAACAAACCTTGTCCTATGGATCCTTTCCCTTTGCCCAAAATCGATCAATTGGTCGATTCAACCTCGGGACATGCTTATCTCAGTTTCATGGATGCCTTCTCCGGGTACAATCAGATCCGGATGAGCCAAGCCGACGAGGAGAAAACTGCTTTTACTACCAACTCGGGACTTTACTGTTACCGGGTTATGCCTTTCGGATTGCGCAATGCTGGGGCTACATTCCAAAGAATGGTTAACACCGTTTTCCAAGGCCAGATTGGACGAAATGTAGAGGCATACGTAGATGATCTACTCGTCAAAAGCATGTCTGACCTCGACCATGTCCGAGATCTCCGCGAAACCTTCGCGATATTAAATTCGGCCAACATGAAGCTCAACCCAAAGAAAAGCTTCTTCGGTTTAACTGGTGGTAAATTCCTTGGCTTCATGGTTTCTATGCGAGGCATTGAGATTCATCCTTCCAAATCACAAGCCATACTCGACATGAAGCCACCCCGAAATCTCAAAGAGCTGCAATCTCTCACAGGTAAACTGGCCGCTCTCAACAGGTTTATTGCGAGATCTGGGGATGTGTGTTTTCCTTTCTTTAAGGCCATGCGCAAGTCGGCCAAATTTGAATGGACAGATGAATGTGCGATAGCCTTTGAAAATGTCAAATCCTATCTCGCCAATCCACCGTGCCTCAGCAGGCCAACCACAGGTGACACCTTGGTGTTGTATTTGGCAACAACAGGGCATGCAGTAAGCGCTGCCCTTGTTCGCGAAGAGGGACGCGATCAGAAGCCGGTCTATTTCGTTTCACATGTACTCCGGGATGCCGAAACCAGATACTCCCAGATTGAAAAAGCGGCATATGCTCTAGTCATAGCTGCACGAAAGTTGAGGCCTTATTTTCAATCACATCCCATCAAGGTCTATACCGGAATTCCACTTAAGAAGGCCTTCGCAAATTTTGATTCATCCGAGCGATTGCTAGCTTGGGCACTCGAGTTATCCGAGTTTGATGTCTCTTTCCACCCCCAGAATGCCTTCAAGTCTCAGATCTTCGCCGACTTTATCGCTGAATATTCCGGACTTCCTCCCGAATCTGAGGGGCGTTGGGTAATTCATGTTGATGGTGCCTCTTCACTACAAGGAGCGGGGGCCGGGGTATCCCTCACTGGTCCACAAGGGGAAACCCTGAATTATGCTCTTCACTTTCAATTCCCGGTAACAAACAATACCGCGGAATATGAAGCCATGATAGCGGGCCTAAAGTTGGCTAAAGAATTGGGAGCCCGCGAGGTTCACCTCCGTAGCGATTCTGAGTTAGCAGTCAAGCAAATCAATGACGAATGCCGAGTTATGGATGACAACTTGCGCAAATATCGACAGCAGTTCCACCAGCTCAAGAGTCACTTCGACGAGGTCAACATTCAACATGTTTCTCGCAACAAAAATTGCCAAGCTGATGCTTTATCCAAACTCGGTGCTTCGGGCAACCTTGACAAAGAACGGCCCGTGATTGTTATGGATGTTCCCGAATCCAGCATTCACACTGATACCACAGCTGTTCTCGCCATCAATGAACCCGGTGAGTCCTGGTTCACCCCGATGTGGAATTTCCTTAACACGGGAGTCCTACCCACAGACCAATTGGAAGCCCGACGTCTGAAAAGAATCGCGCCCATGTATTCTATTTTCAACAATCATCTCTATAAACGAGGATACGTGCGACCTTGGCTCAAGTGTATAAACGAAGAGATGGCTTTAAAAATGTTATCAGAAGTACATGAGGGCATCTGTGGGAGCCATCAAGGGGCGAAAACTCTTGCAAAACGCATTCTCCGAGCTGGTTTTTACTGGCCAACCATGCAACATGATGCAGCAACTTTGGTCCGAAAATGCGAACGGTGCCAATACCATAGCAAGTTGAGTAACATTCCGGCATACGACCAGATATCCATCTCAGGGGCCTGGCCTTTTGACTTATGGGGAATAGACATAGTCGGGCCATTTCCCACAGCTGTTAGACAGCGCCGTTGGATCATCGTTGCGGTAGAATATTTCACCAAATGGGTTGAAGCCGAAGCACTAGCCACAATTACAGCCGCAGCAGCAGAGAAGTTCATTTGGAGGAACATCATTTGTCGTTTTGGCATACCACATGCACTTATCTCGGACAACGGAACTCAATTCAATGCAGCTCGCACCATCGCATTTCTTTCCAACTTGGGTATTCAAAACAATTTCACCTCGGTCAGCCACCCGGCTAGCAATGGATTGGCCGAAGTCACCAACCGTACAATCTTAGATGGTCTGAAGAAGAAAGTTGCGGAGAACAGGAAAGACTGGCCCGACATTCTTGATGGCATCTTGTGGGCTTATCGTACAACACCCCGAGAGGCTACACAGCAAACACCATATTCTCTGGTATTCGGGATGGAAGCAGTCACTCCAATCGAATTGATGGAACCATCTCTCCGCACTTTGGCATATTCCACTGAAGCAAACCGCGATGCACGTGCTGCTGACCTCGATCTCATTACCGAAGGTCGGGAGAAAGCTCGCATACGCACCATGGAATATCAACGACGAGTTAAGCGTGCCTTCGACAAACATGTGGTACCTCGTGCATTTCAACCTGGTGATTTGGTTCTCAAAACTGTTGAAGCTACTGGCAAACATGTCAGTAAACTCGCTCCTCAATGGGAAGGTCCCTTCAAGGTCATCCGACCCCGAGGGAAAGGCGCATACGAGTTGGAAGATCCGAGTGGTTTCATCCTTACTCGACCATGGAACGCTTGCCACCTTCGAAAATTCTACACTTAATGTACGATTTTACTTTAACATTGTTTTACTTCCTATATTCCATGTAATGTTATGGGCGAGATAAGCCTTTTTTCTGTTACATCTCATGTATTTTACCTAGACCAAGATACAAGTTTTTTGTATGGTCCTAGGCTATTCTCAATATATATATTTGATTGTGTTCTTATTATTTGGGTACGAGATATATGAACGAAAGCCTTTTTGGCAACGAAATAAGTCTTGGTTAACATTCCCGAGATACACAACAAATAAATGTAGTCTTACGAGACGACGACTGTTAAACCAGTAATATGATTTTTATGTTCGCGACATTAATCGAAAACCCTTCGGGGTAACGTATATGTTTCTCGCGACCTCCCTTTTCCCCGATGTCGATAAAAAAAAAAAAAAAAAAAAAAAAAAAAGAGGGGGCAAGAAGGATATACAAAGCATGAACCGAGATAAAAATCGAAAGAAACATCTCGGAGAAATCAAGACAAGTTAAGAAATAATAATAGTTTCAGGATTACACAAATTTCTGTTAAACCCCTACATCTCAGGGGCGTCCAATATCATATTACAACGTTTCTGTTAAAACTCCCACATCTCGGGGGTATGAATAAATTAATACATCACATTTCTGTTAACCCCCACATCTCGGGGGTATAAAATCTTTCACTCCTAAACAAAATAAAATTCCTTGCTTCCTCGGCTCGATATGATCCTGCATATATACAAAAAAGGACGGTGAGCATAGGCCAGAATACAACATCTCGGGAAACAAGATATATAAATTTACACTTACAAACAGAAGGGTCCACTTCTTTGGGACTATCATTTCCTTCATCACGAGGTGAGATATTAGCTTCTAAGGTCGCCTCATCTTCTTGCCCACCCGATTGAACGATATCACCTTCTTCAGTTACTCTCATCTCGAGATCTACACTGTTACCTTCAGACTCTGAAGGCAAACCGTCCAGCTCTTCAGATGGGGCATCTGGCAAGTCGAGATGCTTGGGCCATTTATCCTTAGGCCAGGGATGGACGATACCTAAAACCGGATGATTCTCAAGCACAAGGTCCTGATTAATAGGAGTACCATCCGGGTTCAAAAATGAATCACCCTCTTCATCCCAGCGGTAACCCGAAAGATTTCTTGTAACAATCTTTTCGGGGTCCACCCCGGTAAACCCCACCTGCTCGGGCCTAAACGGGTAATGGCCTGCTAGTGCCTCTAGATAGTTATGGACGGTTGCTGTCATCATGTCAACACATGCATAAGGGACAGCTTGTGTGAAGGCTCGGCTGCCCAAAAATTTGCTAAGTGTTGTCTTTGGCAACTCATGCATCTCGGCCTGGAGTCGGGCGTTCTCTGCCTTCACGTCCTCCAACTCTTTAGTTCGGGCCTCGAGGTCGGTCTTAAGACGTGCCGACTTGCCTTTGTAGTCCTCGGTTTTGCGTTTTTGACGCTGCAATTTCTCCTCTGCCTCCTTACGCTTGGCATCGGCTTGCACGCCCACATGCGATGCAAACTCGAGTTTGGCCTTAAACACAGCAGCTTGGCCATTCGCTATTCTCATTTCCTTATCCTTTTTTGCGGCCATTTGCAAAAAATAGTTCCTCTCTAGGATAGCCCTGTTCAACGCCTCTTGGTCAGTACGAATGACGAGGGAATCCCGTTTGTCCATCGAGTCCTTCAGAAACCCGAAGTACACCCCGGCATCATGCAGTAAGCTCGATACATGACCAATAACTTGGTCGGGGTGCTCCTCAGCCCATTTCCTTTGGTATTGAGTGGTGGTTAACCTGAAGGTTTCCCGAGAAAAGGCAGCATGAACCTCGGGATGGTCTACCTCGTCCTGCATAAGAGAGTATTCGGGGAGATAGGCCAAAATACTGTCCGGGAAACCCCGAGAAATATTTGTACCCCACACAAAACCAGTTTGTCGCCCTTGGTCAGAAACTCGCGACTTCAGGTACTCCCTATGTTCCTCTGAGGGGTCCCACACGTTGTCGGCTGCTTCGTCAATAATTTTATCTAGTTCCCCTTGAGCAGCGTCGACTTGAGCTTGGGAGGGTTCCTCTACAACCTCTTTTGATTGACCCAAAACAACCCCAGGTTGAATCTTTTGTTTTTTGGCCTCGGGATGCCCAGAAGCCGTACCATTTTCCTTTTGCTCCCTTGTCAAACGAGGAGCGTCTACAGATACTTCCTTCCTTTTCTGAGACCCCCCGAGTTTAGAAGAACCGGAGGTGTTGTCCTTGATACTTTTCTGAACTATAGCCGCCTTCGGCTTGGATGGGTTCTTAACCCCTTTCTTCTGAACAACCCCGCCCTCCGGGTTAGCTACGAGTGGGAAGGAACTAGCGGCCTTCCAAGGCAATGCCATATAACCGTGACCTGCGACATAAAGGGTATGCGAAAGTTAGTACATTATTCATGTTATTACAAGTTAGATAAATAAATATGATGCACATGTATACCGGTGTAAATTAAAAGCAAAAAACACTAACTTGTGAGATAATAATCAAGAATTTCTTTAGCCTCTAAATCAGCTGGAGTCAGGGGATCAGGTGAGGTCGGCATCAATTTTTTCTTTTCTAGAAGGCGCCATTCCTTTTGTATATTTGAAAAACACTTCAGTTCCTCAGGGTTCTCGAGATATTACCACCCGTGGTTCCACTCGTCCGCTTTGGACAGTTGCTCAAAAAGCGCCAAACCATTAGGGCGCTTCCGTGTCGCGAGATAACTTTCACTGTTATATAACACGGTGAAGTAATGGAAGAATAACCCGACACTCGGGAAATATTTCTTTAACTCGGGCAAGTAGTCGAATACAAATTTGAAGCTCATGATGTAACACCACGCGGGTGCGGTCAACTGTGCAGGAGCCACTTCGAGATGTCGCAATATCTCGCGTGCGAACTTGGATAACCTTATCTTGAACCCGCACTTTGGCATTTTCCAATATATGCACATGCCGCGCTCTGAGTCGTGAGCTCGGTCATTTGGACCCGGAGCTACCATCCGAACTACCTCTCGAGAATACTCTTCTCTGTTGGCCTCCAGCACAAGTTCGTCGTAGAAGACATTACAATACGCTTCACATTGGACAACCAGCTTGGGTGAAATACCAGCAGATGTCGGGAAGCTAGTATCATTTGCGTGGCCATCTCGGGGAACTATTATTTTCTTGGCCTTTTGGTTTTTGGGTTTCGAAGGCCCTTGTGATGTTCCCACTGGGGTGTCAACCAGTTCACCCCGAGATGGACTTTCGTGCTCATCTCCTTCAATATATTCTTCCTCCTCATTATCTCCCGACATTGCGTCAGAATGTACGGGAGTCATCCCATATAAACTCTTGCCCTTACCAGGGCGAGGGGGTGAAAAGGATAGTGGGGACACCTCCTCATAGGTATGGGGGGATTGGTCCCGAGATCCACCTTGTTCTTCGGCCATTTCTAAATTTACGAATAAACAGGATTGGCTTAAGTCACCGAGCTTACTATTACAATATCAGTTTCTAAAAGCATTTATGCTACTGATGCACATTAGATGTCAAAGTTATGGTAGGCAAATAGACTCCTACAACATTACCATACTTATGATTATTCATTACTTTACTCCCTAACCTCGGCCAATAAACATTACAACATGCTGGATTTGCCAATTCAAGGCCAGTTACCGAGGTGATAAAGGCTTACCTTCTTGGAGGTTGAAATGCTCGACTTTTGTCCGACGTCCACTTTCGAGATTGGCAGCTCCTGAATTCCGAGATTGCTTTTGCTCTTTCGCTCCGATTTCAAATGGCTCAAGTAAACGATACTGATTAAGTGGGGGGGCCGAAATATATAGCGGTCTTCTTTTTTCCCGCTCAATACTTGCGTAGTTTTCGAAAAGACGCCATGAAACGTCGCGTTGTCCCTTTTCATCATGGCGACGCCTCGATTCCCGCGCTCATTCACCGGACGCGAGCTCTCACCGAGTTAACGCGTGCCACGTGTCAAGCAAGGATTGCGCCATCACCTCGTTTCCCTGACTGATTTGATGGGTGATTTGATGGCTGACGGCGGGCTAACGGAAGACGAGGCGTCAGGCATTTAATGCCGATATACTATATAAACTTCCTCCATCTCCCTTTAACGATCCATCAACCGTACCTTTTTCTTTCTACCTCGCGCTATCACGAGATGACTGGTCAAGTGAATGATGAGGTTACCATTCAGAAAGGTGATATTCCGTCACCTCCAACACTCCCTCCACATCCATGCCTCGAGGTCGCCATCAACAAATCACACGAAGAAGGCGACCCACTAGCTTGGGACCGATGTGCCATTTGCAAGTTGAGGGGGTACTCTCCGCAAATGTTTCATTGTGACGACTGCGAAGAAGCTTTTCATCCCGGGTGTTCGGCTCGACGATCACCTCGGAATCATCATGACCCTCGCTTCACATCTTTCACTTGCAAGCAATGCCTTGTTCAAGCACGCCAGAACAAGCGCTGCCGTCAGGAATAGTTTTAGTTAGAGATAGCATGTCGCATGTCGTATTTAGTTTAAATCTTATATTGTATGATTTTGCGATATTAATGAAATTTCATCAACTGTTTCATTGTCTTGATTATGTCGAGTTCCATCCCGACCTCCGTCTTGATTTTTTTTCAGTTTTAAAAAAAATAAAATAAAAAATAATAATAAAAAATAATAATAAAAAAAAATAATAAAAAAAAAAAAAAAGAGATGGCGGTTTAAAACTTGCCTATTTTAAAAACTTGCCTATTTTAAAACCTGCCTATTTTAAAACCTGCCTATTTAATGGTATACAGTTGGGCAGATGGCGGTTGAACGACTATAAATAAGGTATTCCTTCCAGAGAGGGGGACATACTTTCCCTACATACTTTTCATTTGCTTTTGCTTCTTAGAAAAAACATTTCCACCTCGAATCTATCATGTCTGTTAACCGACATGCTTTAGAGTTCCTAGCGGAACGTGCAAGGCAACGTCGGGCTATTGAACGTCGAATTATCCCATCTCGCCCTGTTGGATCATCCAGCTCCAGCCGAGGTCCCCAGGCCACACAACGACGGGTACTTACAACCGAGGAGAGGGAGGACTTGATCCAAGACTTTTCCAACGACTTGGATTGGATGCTGGATAACGAGTCCATCACCATCCGAAACCTTTTAAATTACAAGCTGGCGGTATTCAGGAAGGTGGGCGATGAATTTAACATCGTCGAATTCCTTGGGCCTCTTCGTGATTGCTTGGCATGTGGGAAATCTGCCCCAAAAAAAGACATGGTCAAATGTCGGGGTTGTCGCACATGGTGGCATCCCTCTCATTTTCTGATTCATGATAGGTCGGATCCCCGACGTCGATTCTTCAGATGTCAAACTTGCCAAAACCGACATCCCAATGCACCCACACTGGCCACAGCTACTCCGGATCAGATTTGGGAAGATGACCATTTTGAAGATCCTGATAATGAGATGATGGACTTCATCCCTTCACCTCCAGGATTTCATTAAATTACTTGTGAGAATAATAGTTATAGGCTAAGTAGACTCGCCTTTATTTTTTTGAATGAATTCTTAGTTTAACTCGAGTTGTAGCCTTTATTTTCGCTTGAATCCTTAGTTTAGCTCGAGTTGTAATGGGTCTTTATTAATTAAAGAATAGTTCATTTATATATTTGGTATATTCTTTAAACATCGATGTCATACATCACACGATATCACAATCACATCTCGCAACCGAAGATGTTACATCACGGATATTGATAACTTAAATAAATGTGCTTTCACGAGTTATTCACCTTCAAGTCGAAAGCATCTCGCTGATGCATTCCGACTTCGGGGGCTAATGATAGGGCCATGTTCCACAGGCCATTTTACTTAATTTAAACTGGGCCATGAACGACTGGGATTCGAACCTCACTAAGAGGCCAACCCGAAGTCATATGAAAGGCCCAAAGATCCACCAAGTCGGGGCCCCGTACAGCGGCCCCAATATGCCTTAAAAGGGGTTGTGTTAACCGACGTGCGGGATGATAGTGGAAACGGCTAACTTAATGCCTCCCATCCCAGTAACGGCTGACATAACTACCCACGTCCTCCATAACTGCCCGAGATAGCAGTTATGGACGGACTATATAAGGCAGTGATTCCCATAAAGCGGGGACATCTTTTTTTTGGTACCACGAGAGATCATACAGGATAGAGTCAGAATATCTCACAATCCACCCCGAGTTCACAACTCCTTTCACACCTCGGCCTGCCATCTTTTGGCAGGACGAATCTTACTCAGCCCAACTTCCCATACGGCCTCATCTCCCGAGATAGGACGTATCAGTAGAGGTTAATCAGCATGTTTCTCTATACATTTTATTTGATATCATAAACATATCTAGCCATAAGAAGAAGAAAAATGTTTTAAAATTGATTTTTTAGAATTTGAAATAATTTATTTTGATAAAAGTGTATCATAAACATATCATCTGACAAGATGAGGTTTTGTCGTGCAAAAAAGTTCTTATTAAAAACACAACTTCAATTATAAATACACGGAACAATACTAAAATATAAAGTTTGTTATTTTAATTAACTTATTATACATATTTTTCAAAATATTAACTTAATACGAAACAAATCTGAATTAAAAAAGGTCCATCAATTCGATTCAAGATATTTTCAATTTTATTTATGTTATTTTAGTAATTTGATTATCCTCCAACATCATTAGTCAAATAAATTAGCATAGGTAAAAACAATCTTATGTTGGGTCTACAAACAATTCCCAAATTAACCTTTTTCCTCGTATTAATTATTTTGTAGATAAAAAAAAACATAAAAATTCAGATTCGAGTTGTCTGATGAGGCACATATTGTGAGCATAATATACTCCCACTCAATTTTAGAAACTTAAGATATATTTGCCTAAAAATCAAACATATTTACATTTTGAGTTTATACAAAAGTTCTGTTGTATATGGAAAACGGTTAGAATCATTTGACAATGAATATCTTGACAATCTTAACAATATATTTCTAAATTACTTTAAAAAATTAAAAAATATAAAAAAAAATATGAACATATTTTGGACTCATAAATTGATTTTGTATCAGATTTCATATAACTTTAGTGTCATCAAATATAGACCGCTGTAAATTTTAAATCGTTTTGCTTAAAATTCTATCATTTTTTTATGCAACATATAAATATAGGAGTAGAACTAGGGTGTGATGTGCTCACCAAACTCTTTGGTGAGCACAACTCTACATAAACTATCGGATTCACTTCAAACGAGATTAATCCAACCGTTGAAACCGATGTACTTTACGAGTGATGGGTGTACATGCAAAATTTTAAATTTTTTGAATTCATTTATTCTCAAGTCAAGTGGTCAAAATTGAGAATTTTTTGAATGCATTAAAACAACTTCATTTTGGATCATTCATTTTTCATCAATTTTGACCACTTGACTTGAGACTAAATGAATTCAAAAAATTCAAAATTTTGCATGTACATGCATCACTCGTAAAATACATCAGTTTCAACGGTTGGATTAATCTCATTTTAAGTGAATCCGATAGTTTATGTAGAGTTGTGCTCACCAAAGAATTTGGTAAGCACATCACACCTTAGTTCTACTCTAAATATAGTGCTTACATTTCACATTTCTAAAAAATAAATTAATAAAAGAGCTTTCAACGTTAATGTTTGTAGTATATTTTCTGAAAAGAACAAATTGTAACGACAAACAAGTATTAACTCTAAAATCTAAATAGAACTGACAAATGAGTCCAGTATGATTGCCATCCGATGTATAATAATGGGAAAAATTTCATGTATATTCTTCAAAAACCTAAAATTACTTATCCCCTCTAAAATTCACTATACCATATCTATCTTTATAAATTTAAAAACTCACAAATTTACCCAATTTATTGACTTTTATATTAAAACTCATTTTAATTGTATAAAATACTCATTTTTATCTTTACTTAAAATTTAAAAAAATATGTAGCATGTTTAAAAGAAATATTCAATCTTCTAATTAATCGGTTTAATAGCAAACAATTAATTTTATTACTCGTGCACACAAACATATGTCTAAAAGTCACTTTGTATGTATCGTGAGTAGATAAATTAATAAATGACAAGACATTTTTCTTAGATGACAGGACATTTTTCTTACACAATCTATATATATTTTTATTTTTCATAAAGGGTTAAATATGTACTTTATATATTTAAAATGAGTCTTAATAGAAATTAATAAATTGGGTAAATTTGTTAGTTTTTAATATTTAGAAGGGTAAATATTATATTATGAACTTTAGAAGAATTAATACGTAATTTTGAAGTTTGTAAGGGGTATACATGAAATCCCCTATAATAATTGCACAAGGGTAAGTTGCACATTTCTTATTCTCGGTACAAAAAGTTATATTATTACTAGGAGGGTTCTAGTGAACTTTTGCGCCCCGACCGGAGGAAAGAGAGAGAGATGGCCGCGCCGCCGCGAGAGGAGGAAGAGAAGACCCGAGAGAAAACGAGAGGAGGAGGTCGGGTGGAGTCGCTGGGATGGCTGACGGAGTCGACACTGATGCCGAAGAAGCACAAGGCGATCGAAGGCGTCGGCGCGTCGTCGATCGTCGAGCTCAAAGCCCAGCTCTACCGCACCCAAGAAGAGGCGCGGAAGGCCAAGGACTCTGATCCCTCCTCCTCTTCCGCCGCATCCGCTGCCGACGCTTTTCGCGCCAGGAAGAGATCCGCAGCTCCGACTGATGTGTTCTCCCAGAAGAACTCCGGCGTCGAGAAACGCTCTCACAAGTATTGTCCCTTCGTTCCATCCCCTTCTATGTAGCTATAGCTTTAGATTAGAGTGGTAGCTTTTAGGAGGAATTAGGATGTGAATTGGGATTTTTGTTCTGATTTTTTTTTTTGTTGTTTGAAAACAAGGCATACAGCCCATTTCATCAGCAAAACCAGTCAAACTATAAATCCAGAAAAACTAATCAAGTAAACTACCCTACTGCTTAGCTGCCTAATATTAGTGAGCTATACTCGCATACAGCATATTTTCATTTGCAACATCATCACTGACCTTGCTTCAAAACTGGTCTTTTACTGTTGGTACAAGTTGTTAACAAAAAGTGTGCGCACACCACCCTTATCTATATCCACACCATCATGAACTGAAAAATGAAAACTGAGAAAAGCCTTTTCAGCTGAAATAATCAGCACACACTGTGATTATGCCTCCATTAACATCTGTACCAGTGGGACCACCATCTCTTCATCCTCAATCTCCTCCACTGGATCTAAACATTGAATTTTTATTAATTTGGAGAGTTTGTTCAAAGGAGATTGAGGGCCTTCCTGTTGAAATATGGTAGGACTCTACTAGTACCGGTCTTCACTGGTACAATTTTTGTGAAATCCACATTACTTTCTGCTATTCTGTTATTCTGGTGGTACACCAATTCTACGAAATCTAACTATTATTGCTATTCTGGTATTCTGGTACACATTACTTTAGATATGCTACCCCCCAATAAATGAACAGTATAATTGGATATATTCTAATAATTAAGTTATGCAAACAGAGACAAGTTGGAGATGAAAGCAGTAAGAGACGGGTCTGTCAGCTATGCAGCTCTTGAGAAAAAGGCTGCTCTTTATGAAAAGCTCGCTAGAGGGGAACTTCCTGACGAAGAAGAAAATGAGAAATACTGCGTGGATTTCTTCCAGAAGAGTATGGAGCACGATCAACCTCAGTCATCTGATCCACAGCATAATGATAATGATCGTGGTGTTGATCTCCAATTGAGGGATGGAGATCGAGATGGGGATGATGCGACTGATGCTTTGCAGAGCTCGAGACCATTTGGGCTTGGGCGCACCGGGTTCACCATGGACAGAGATGAGCACAAGCGCTTTGTGAGGTAATTGTTTTCAATTTTTTAACTGCCATCTTTGTTTTGAAATTTAGAGCCCAATATTGTCATTTTTGTTGTGCCTCGTGGTTTTATTGAGTTTCAGTGTTTATATTCAGGATTTCTATTTGCATCATTGATTATATATTGAATTCTGCAATAGGTGGTTTGGTATTGCTTGGATCTAGAGCACCAAGTAGGGATCATGGTTATTTATTATGTTTATTTACATGAATGTCTCTGACATTTATTAACTAGAAGTTTCAAACAAACTATAAAAACTGAATGAAGTATAACATTAGTACTCACATCCTTTGGGGTTTAAGAAATGTTGTTTTCCCTTTTACCATCTGGTTTTATTGTTATACATGACGTTAAAGTGCAGATAAGGATTATTTGACAAATCAGGTTACTTATCGTTTAGTTTAATTCCGTAATTCTACACTGCCTTGTCTTTTGTGTTACCATACGGCCAGGTGAACATTTCCTTAAAAATATAAAAAATGGAAGTCCTTTAATCAATTTGAAGTAGGAAAAAGGGTACATAAACCAAAAGCACATGTCTGTGCATGTACCAAAGCTTATTGCCTTCTGATATTTCAGACCATGTTCTGTACGACACACCATTGCATGATACTGAGCATAGTACCTCCTAAATCAAGACAAGTACCATGCAGCATCTCTTGTATTGAAAGGCTTATCTGTCTCTCTTTTTCAGGGAAGTCCACGAGGAGGTGAACCAGGCAAGAGAGAAGACATCAACCCTGAAAATGCGGCGGCAAGAGCAGGAGGCTGCTCGGAGAGAGAAACTGAGACAGACTTACCTCAAGAAGCAGCTTGATAAATTGCTATCTTCGAAACAAGCTGCTGCCACTGAAACAGGTTCGTCAGCTGGTTGAGAGCAATGGATCAATAAATGGTATTTGATCAGAATATAGGTGCCACTCGCAACCTGGCAATCATTCATATCTGACATGTTCCAATGCTCTTGAAACCTCAATGTAAAAATTTGTTGCTCATTAACACAGTATAATAGTTTATTTTTATCTTCTTTTTTTTCATTTTGTAGCAATATCTCTCAGTTACTGTTTTTTATTTATTACTGTCTCACTTTTGAATACCTATATACCACAGAGTCAGGTACTTGATAGTTACAGGGTGTTGCTTGGATTTAATCAAGAGAACAGGCGGCTTTTCACTAGGAACCTCATGCTGTCAAACCTGTTTGCACAATGGTGTTTGTCAAAGTTCCCTGGATTGTCTCATAGAATACCTGTGCATTTCATGTAGTGATTCACTGAGTTAATCTTCGATGAGATTGACTTAATGTGATATTTTACCGCTTTAACAAATGTTGTAAAGATGCATTAAGCCTGCGTTGCATTTTTAGTGGTAAAGACAGTATAGGCAGTATGCTGCCATGCTTTATTTTGCCAGAGGGAGTTTTGCTGCTTGTAGTTGGTTATTTCTTATTCCAAACCCCTCCCTTGGCCACGCAGATGTACTCTGATAATTGATGGATGCAAGTATATAACTATGAATATGGTGAAACATTTCTTCTATTTGCTTGCTTCTGTCTTTGATTAATCCCGTGTAACTGCGTAGCTTATTTTTGCTCAATGTCCCCATTTTCTTGAACAAGTCGGCTGGTAAGTCTGACCATGGTCACTGTTATTCCATTGAATTCTTCATTGATTTTTCTAAAGTTTCTCAAATTTTTTGCCACCAACAGACTTAGCTGGAGTGGTTGAAAAGACAAAAGGAAAAACCATCAATTGAGCCACACTAAAGTGAAAAATTATATAAATCCCAAAAGGCTAGTATTTGCTTGCTTCAACAGTAGGAAAACTGAAAATCTTCAACGGCAGCTGTTAAACACTTCTATGATTTACAAAATAGATAATCCAGCCAGGAAGAAATGTTAACTAGCAGAAAGTGTCAGGAATTAATATTGCTAACGAAAATGCAGATATTTCATATATATCCATATGCACAGAGAGAAAATTCAATGTTGTACTTGTACATATTTTTTTTTTTTTTAGGATTTTTGAGGATAAATATAATGAAAGTACCAATATGTTTTGTATCGGTATCTGCATTTGAAGCTTCGCACCATTATTAATATCTGTATAATTCAAATTATCTGGATCCAAATTCGGATATGATATATGAGAATAGCCACTAATAATATCCTTAAAACATTGCATTTGTACTGGGTAAACTTTCCAACGATGAAATGTTAAGTACTGATGTGTGCTAACTTCAAAATAGTGATTTTCAAATCATCTTAATAAATAGTAAAAATATTTCAAAAAATGTAAAATTTGGTCTTCAAGCACATTTTAATATTAGCTAACCCCTCTCTCTCTATCTATCTATATATTTGACAAAAGTGAGAGATACCTCATGTGTTGATATCACACCATACATAGAAAAATAATACAAATTATCACAAGCAATTAAAGATTCTGGCGAGCCTGTCCCAAGTCAGGAATTAAAGACTCAACCAAGCTAAGAAAAAGGAGGAGGCCGGGTTGGCGGGTTGTGATAGGCGTGGCGAGCCAACGTAAAATATAATATTTTTATGGAAATGAAATCCTCACACATACTCCAGTTGAGTTTCATTTCTAGTTTATCCCAACTTGTTTGGAACTAAAGTTTGGTTATTGTTGTTGTTATAAAGCCTAAGTAGAAAAATGCAAATGTGCTAAGAAGGGTGAATGTTAAATTCACTTGATGTTCAGCTGGAGCACACAGTACGTAGTACAGCTGACAGATGTTTCATATAAAAATTAGAAACAACAAAAAAAATGCCTACAGAATGTGAAGTGTGGGTCCTCATTAAAAAAATACTCTTGTACAGTACTGCAGGTACTGGTACAAATTAAAGAGACCTTAGCAGTCGAGGGTGTTTATGAACATTATATATTCTGTACAAAATGAGTGTATATGCTGTGAAATGTTTTTTATATAAAATAATTAAATGCAACATAGCATATTGCTCTATTTGTGTTGATCGATGGTGAATTTTTTTTTTAAATGATACCGTGAAATGATCACTGGATAATATAAGGTTCATAAACAACACCAAATACGTACTTTATCAAATTAACAAATAGTGCCAAATAATTCTTGGTTCACAGCTACTGTTGATAAGGAGTTAGTTCCAAGTCGCGAAATAACATGATTTAAGATATCAGCTTCTAGCTGATCATTCGAACAGATAATAGTATAGCTAATTTCCATTAAATATTGACAATTTGTCCTGACGCTACTAAATTTTATGTTCTTTATTCCACTGCGCACAAGTTGGGAACTAAATTTGTATTAAACTAATTTTATATGTACGGTTCCAATAGTAATCAATTAGATTTGGCTAAGAAAATAAAAAAGGTTAGAACAGATATATAACTCAGTATCATACCCACCGGCAACCTCAACCTGTCTTCTTTCGTCTTCTCTGTCAGGATGATGATCAAATATGAAATTATAAAATCATACTTATTCATATTTAACTAGAATTTTCATGTGAAATGAATCATCAAAAAGTTTTGCTGACAAAAATCCATTCATCATGTAATTCATTATCAATACTTTAAAAATAAAGACGAATGACTTTCATTTGTACACGCACACAAATATTACAAATGTAAATAATGAACTGAAATGAAAGTGAGATTGAAAATTGACTTTCTTAGTTAAATATCTTTATAATTTATAAATTTTTGAGATATTTAATTGTTTAATGCTCTATTATGGTTGAATATTCATGTAACTTTGAAAATTAGAGTGTTTATATGGCTCTTAACCAAAAATAAAATGTTAATCTGGTTCAAAGGAGATGGTCAGGTGATACTTTTTAATTTTATACCTATTAAAATAGTATTTTTGAATAATCACATCTTTTCAAATATTATGATATCTAGGACTTTTAAATTTTCACGGCTCCATATTTACATGTTGTAAATCTAGAAACACCTAGTTCACTATATTTTGTTTCCATGCAAACAATTTTCAATCTTATCAATGAATATTTTTTTTCTATCTATTTATGTTCCTTGCCACAAGAACTTATTTCTAATTGAATCAATTTGATTTTCTAACTTTTACTTGGAAACTTGAACACCATAATATTATATAAAATCATTGATAATACAGAGTTAAACTAATGTTAATATACCTGTCACACCCCACGGCCACGGGTCGCGACAGTGCCCCACCATAAACATACAACACCGTGTATGCTTACAAGGCAATTAATATTTCATTCAGAAAATACACAACAAATGATATAAAACAAGTTTCGAGATATGAATCAGAGTACACAGTCTGGTCAGAATATAGTACAACAAAAGTATCTCATCCGGATACCAACCATCAGGCCTAACCTAGAACTATACAACGAAATATATATCTATGTCTAGGGTCATATCAGGGCATACTACCAAAGGCCTACTACTCGCGTGCCTCCCCAGAATCGACCACACCTGAACCTGTAAAATAACCCGAAGGGTGGGGGTGAGAATAAATTCTCAGTGCGAATTTGCCACAATTAGATTATTGGACTTGCAATCAGAAATCGCATCCAAAAATGAAATTCATACAACATTACATTAACAGTTCTAACACAATATATAAATGAATGCACATGCTTGACAACAATAATCGAATAAAATACAACTTACGGAATTTCCAAGATGAAATTCAAACAAACACGTATTTGGCCTAACTCATTTTATTATGACTGGTAGCACCAACAGATGTTCAATCGAGCTGGACCCTTTATCAAACCCTCATCTGTAGGGTTACTGGCACCTACAGATGTTCCACCGAGCTGGACCCTTTATCTGACACCCATCTGCAGTGCTTTGGCTTAACCATTTACTAAAGTCTGGTTCCAAGTCAGCTATACAGCTCGGCTTTACAAATGCATTTCCACGGAGTCAAAGTCAGCCATACAGCTCAACTTTGCAATTTCATTCAAATAGGGTCAAAGTCGGCTATACAGATCAGCCTGGCAAATTCATTAAACAGGTCAACGGATAGGTCACCGTCACCTTATCCAGCTACCTCTACAGGTCAGCCTGGCAAATTCAGAAACAGGTCAACGGATAGGTCACCGTCACCTTATCCAGCTACCTCTACAGGTCAGCCTGGCAAATTCAGAAACAGGTCAATGGATAGGTCACCGTCACCTTATCCAGCTACCTCTACAAGTCAGCCTGGCAAATTCAGAAACAGGTCAACGGATAGGTCACCGTCACCTTATCCAACTACCTCTACAGGTCAGCCTGGCAGATTCATTTACACATAGAACAATGAATAAAACACATCAATTGACAACCATACGAACATGCAAATCAACCATCTCACAACAATTTAGTTCTAATTTAATTGAGTTATGCACATGAATCACACAATTCCAATTATGCAGCAATCAACATACAACATACAACATACAACATGACAATCAAAAATAATTTAATTCCTGAAAATGAAACATCAAACAAGTCCAAGAACCCCGCACCTGTTTACGACGAGCGTATTGTTTAACTATGGATCAAACGTCTCGAAACGTCCCGTGAATTCCTGCTCGACTGAGCCTACACCTATATCACATATATACTTGGTTGATTCAATGATCGAAATGCTTACTCAGGTTTAGTATGAGCTTATACCTTCCTTAACCAATTCTTATGTTTTCGTATCGATTCTTTGATTCATTCTTTCTTACTAAAAATCTCTAAAACTTCACACAGTTACTTCTAGGTCCTCTAACCACATACAATTCTAATTTGGTCAATCTGTAGGTATACCAATTTACCATCTCACTATTTTGGTTCTCGCAACATTTCAATTTGCCGATTAATTAAACCCTAATTTGGTCAAAATTCAAATTAGTCGCTAATTGTCAAGGTTGAGGGAGAGGTTTACCGATTACGAATCTATTCGGTCGGACTAGCCTAATCAATCAACGACATTTTCCAAATTTCTGATTTGGTACCAAAAAAACCCTAGAAAAGAGAAATCCAAAATCGAGAGGAATTCGAGAAAAGAATCGACAAATAAACAGCAAGGAGGTTGAAGGAGATAGACTACCAGCAATTTAAACACAAATCTCAGGTTAAAAACGAAAATCCAAACAATCTAGAAATCTGAGATTTTGGAGAGAAAAAGGAAGAGAAAGGAATACCGAATAGGAGGGTTAGAAGAGATCTACGGCCACTTTCTCGGTTCCAACTTTGATTTCTCGGACTTTTGAGCGACTTGGAGGGATTTGGAGCTCTTTTTCTCTCTTTTTTTCTTTCTTTTGGCGGACCACACAAGGGGCAGGGAAGGGGGCGAAGTAAGAGAGAAAGAGAGAGACATATAAATTTCATAAAATAAGCCCTCAATACGTCCAGTGCGGATCAATCACCCGCACTGGATCTGAGTGCGGACACACTCAGTACTTAGTCAAATTTCGTCAAGACCTCAATACATCCAGTGCGGATCATTCACCCGCACTGGATCTGAGTGCGGACGCACTTAGTATTTTTAGTCAAATTTTCGTCAAAATCTCACTTGTCAAGAAAAGTCCGAGCCTAATGCGCCCGCATTCTCCTCCAGTGCGAGTCAATCACCCGCACTCACTACTTAAAAGTCATTTTCAAGAAAAATCATAGCACAGGAGATTCATGAGTGCGGACGCACTGATATCCAGTGTGGGTGGTTGACCCGCACTCACAGAAATTCAGAAAACAAGTTAAAGGAACAAAGTGCCAGTGCGGATGGACCACCCGCACTCACCACCAGTATGGACGCACTGAACCTGCAGATTGTCAGAATTTCATGTTTCCAACACAGTTTCTATTTTTTTTAGCGAACTAGGGACGCGTTTTAAAGGTCAAAACTAGATATACTTGTCTGGGAACATTGTTTTAGATTTTAGATTCCTAGTTTATCAATAGAATTTTCGATTATGTTTTTAAACATTTTAATTATTTTATTGTTGAAAATTTATTAATGTAACAATACCATTTATAGACAACAATTGATTAACAAAATATTAGAATATTATCTCATTAATTAATTTATTTTTAATTATTTTAAATCAGTTTGCTCCAATATCCTAGAGATTTTCATCCTTGTAAACGGAAGTTATGTAATAAGTAAAAAGCTAAAAATTTCGAGAATTTTATATTTATAAGGGCAAGAGAATTTTCCGCCGATTAAAACATTATTTTGGGACCGACTAACTATCCCCCATTTCATTTCCCATATTCTTTCTCAGTCAATAACTGTCTTTGTTGACCACTAATTAAGAGGGTGACCACAACTGGACACAAGTATTTGTTAACAAGAGCCACAAAATATACAAAACTGGACGCAAGTATTCATATCTAAGATACAAAACTTCCAACGCCAAAATACAAAACTGGACGCAAGTATTCATACCTAAGATATCAATTATTTCAGAAAAAAAAAAGCTGGACACATCACACACCCATCTTTTACACGTTTTTAGAGGTGAATTTTTTTTCTCCGTTCAATCTCGCCAATATTTTTGACAATCTGTGAGGAAATTTGCGAATCTAAAACCACGAATGTCTTCTACACAATTTTCTCTTTCAAATGAAATCTATGATGACATACTTTCGGATTTTCTGTTGCGCAAGTATTCATGCCTCGCAGTGCAAAGATTCATATATCGTCGTGCAAGTATTCATACCACGTCGAGCAAGTATTCACACTTAAGATATCAAGTATTTCGGAAAAAAAAAAGTTGGACACATCACACACCCATTTTTTACACG
Source organism: Carex kokanica (assembly GCA_025461125.1). Taxonomy (NCBI): domain Eukaryota; kingdom Viridiplantae; phylum Streptophyta; class Magnoliopsida; order Poales; family Cyperaceae; genus Carex; species Carex kokanica. The sequence continues at coordinate 216,733 of JAJGRX010001457.1, forward strand.
TTTTTAGAGGTAGACTACCTCGTAGTGCAAGTATTCATATTTCATCGTGCAAGTATTCATACCACGTCGAACAAGTATTCTTACCTCGTCAAGCAAGTATTCATACCTAAGATATTAAATTTTTCAGAAAAAAAAAACTAGACCCATCACACACCCTTGTCGAGCAAGTCTTCAGATATCCAGTTTCATTTTCCGAAATACTTGATATCTTAGGTATGAATACTTGCTCGACGTGGTATGAATACTTGCACGACGAGATATGAGTACTTGCACTACGAGGTATGAATACTTGCGTGACGGATAACTCAAAAATACTTCATCATGGATCTCATTTGAAAGAGAAAATTGCGTAGAAGACGTTTGTGATTTTAGATTCGCAAAATTCTTCACAGATTGTCAGAAATATGGGCGACATTGAACGAAGAAAAAAATCCACCTCTAAAAACGTGTAAAAGATGAGTATGTGATGAGAGAAATAAAATAAAGTTGATGTTCATTTTTTTAAAGAAATACTTGATATATTTGATGTTAATACTTACGTGCATAATTATACATATTTGCGCGCGTTAGTTGTAAATTTTTTCAAATATAAACGGTTCCTCACGTAATTAATGATTGATACGTGTTTTTTTTTTGTATTTTTGTACTTAAAGTTGTGATTCTCAAATAACTAATGATTGGAGAATAAATGTGAGAAAGTCACGGGAGAAATAAATCTTTTCCTGTTCTTTTAACATCAGTAAAATTTTCATGAACTTGCACAGTTGTACTCCGAACCGTAGATAAATAAAACTTGCGGTAAAGCCACATTCACTATTATTTGGGCCCCGCCGTCCATTTATTTATCCATATGTATCTACAATTTCCTTTTGACTTTTGACTTTTGAATTGAATTACGAAACTGACACCGATCGACGGTGCGTCGGTGCCACACGAGAGAGAGAAAGAGGAAAGGGAAGCGAGAGCGAATCGCTGGCCGGAAGGAAGAAAAAGGCGAGACGATTTCAATTGACAGGAAAAGCGCTTTCTGAAATCTCGTGAAACTGGTAGTGATTTGACGAGAATCAAAATTGTGGTGCGAAAATACGTTTCTACCCTTCAGTGCCGTGGCCGCCTGAGAAGAAAAGCGGCATCGATTAGTTCTGTTTGTAATCATTTTTAGAACAAGTTAGCAACATCTTGGTCTTTTCGTTTCTGGTCACTTCCTCCTTTCTGTTGTGTTGAAATTCTAACTAGGGTTTGAGTGGTAAAATCTGTAAATTAAGATAATAATTAGGGTATTTTATAACTCTTTATTACTGAGTATTTGGTAGTGGGTAGTACTTTTTTATCACCAGTGTTCAATTCTGAATCATCTCTATTGAAACCCTAATTTGATTCAGAAACTTGTGCTTAGCTAGGATTACTGTGGTAGATTCTGAACTTTCAAATTTAGAGTTCTTCTTTGAAATGATGAATCAAGGTGGGGAGCCTGGAGCTGGGATTAATCCCAATTCATCTGAGGTAATTTTGAATCTGTGTATACTTCTTTATTTGTTAGTAGTTTAATTCAATTGTTATCCAATGCGTGATTAACTAATTTTAAAGGGCCTACAGACTTCCATGAAAATAAACTAATTAACAAGGAACAAATTTAAATGCAAATTGAAGCATGAAGCATGATTGAGTACCTTCGTCAGTTTGATCTTTCTATACTGTCACAAACAATATGAAAGTTCTTCAAGCTCTAAAACTTGTAGCAGCAACACAAAAAAGTAATTGACAGAAGTAATGGTTAAACAACTCAGATAACAAGTACACAATTTTGCAACCTAATCCATGTGCAATTCAATTTAGCTGGATTTGTTTTTTTTTTTTTTCTGATATTTTCTTATCTTATCTACTCAATACCATACATTGTGCAGGCTGACAAATTTGCTATGTTTTTAATTTTTTTTTTCCCAAAAACAATCAGGTCAATTATGTAGGTCAAGCACATGCATCTTCTAACCCATATCTGACCTCTGCTGGGCCCCAGCTTTGGCCTCCTCCACAGCCTCCTCCTCCACAGCCAGCTCCAAACTCATGGAGTTATAGACCTGAAAACTCTAATACACATAACGGGTTTCCTTCAAATTATTACTACGAAATGCAAAGAGGTGCTTCTAATCAAACCCATACCCAAACTGGGCCAAGTACTACACCAAACATGCCAGCACAAGGCTACAACAGTACTCCGTATTCTACATCTTACCAAAGCTCTACCATGGACTACTCAACTGGCTTTTACGGCAACTCCTACGGCAATTCTTCATCCCTCCAAGTTGCACCAAATCAAAATACAGGTGCATCATATCAGCCCCCTTTTCAGAATTCAGTCGGTCATACTTCTTCTTCTTCTACTAGTACTACTACTACTATGAGTAATTCAAACACTTATTACAATGCTTCCGGTGATCATCAGAATACTGCTTCGACGACACCATCATACCAATCTAGCGGCAATTATTACCAACAGGCTAGCCATAATTACACATATCCAAGTTCTAATCCTTCATACCAGCCTCAGTACATTCAGCCATACTACTACTACAATCAAACGGCTGGTGGTCCCAGCATAGGTACTGATGCAACCTCGTCAGTTCCTTCTGGAGTGGGTCATGGAGGTTCTTACATGGGTCATGGTGGTGCTGCTGGGGGGTACTCTTCTCATCCCACCAACCAGCCTCCGCCACCTGGCACTACGTCATGGCGTCCAGATGCTGCAACCCCAGCTTTGCCTCCTGTGCAGGTCTTTGTGATGGCAAATTTTGATTTTGATATTACTGAATAGTCTTTATTTAAATTTCTTTTGCCTAGGTCTTTTGGTCTCTTCTATTGTTCAAATTTTGTTTGAACATACTGGTTTTAATTATTTTTTGTATTTTTGTACCTAGTTATAGACACTTTTGAGAAAGGGAATTTTACTGTGCCAACTGATACTGGTACACTGGTATCAGAACAGTATAAGTATAAAGAAGTAGTGCTAATTAGTATTTGGATTTAATTAACATAGGGAAATGGAGCTACAGGATATCAAACCCAGTACCCGGGTCAGTTTCAAGCATACCCGCCACAGCCTGTTGATTCAGCCCCTGCCCCAGACTCGTTATTTGCTAGTAACAATGCAAATCAAGGGAACATTCTCTACTCTCAACCTCCTAACATGCATGTTTCTTCGACAAATCGGTTTCAGCAAGCTTCTGAGATTCCTCAGCTGCCGCCACCTCCTCCTCCTCCTTATACTGTACAGATGCCAGATACGCGTCAGGTGTGCAAAATTTGTGTCCTATTTATTTCTATTGACCACAGAACTTACACAAGTTAATTTAAGGTCACACTGTTGTCACTTGATTACCTTATTCTAAGTTTGATGTTATCTCAATGGATCAGGTCCAAGGGGGTTCGCACCTACATCCAAATATGGTACAAATGCCGGATACACGCCAGGTAAGCAAAATGCAGATCCCTACAAACCCTAGAATTGCACCAGGTTTAGCCACAGGCGCAGTAAAGATTGATAGAGGAAGCATCTCAACTGGTGGTTTGGCAAAACCAGCTTATGTTAGTGTCTCGGTATCTAAAAGTGACACCAAGCTAGCTTCAACTGCGGAAGATGCAGATAAGGTGACTAGCTTCTTATTTATTATTTTTATATTTGTCTTTTTTTTTTTTTTTTAACAATGCTTAAGAGCTCGCTTATATTTTTGGGCCATTGAACATCTTAATCGGGCTTATATACGTGGGATGTTTAAATTATAATGTTATAATGAGGGCTTTTTGGTGAAAATTAATTCAAGTCCTTTGTTGAAACCCTAGCCTCCTCTCTACAAAAATAAATATATCCAACCTAGCTTGCAGAGCTGATGCTCCATTATTACCTGAAGAAGCATCACTTAAGTTTGTTTCAATCTAAAATATATTCTAATATCTTTACTATTTTTTGGATGATGAATAGGGCGCCTTCCCTGTTTCTTTAAAAGCATACGTGGAGAGGTCCTTTGCTCGATGCAAGACCGATGTTCAGAGAAATGCCAACCAAAATCAATTGAAAGAGGTTCTCTTTACTTGAACACGTCTTTTTCGGTTTGTTGTGCATGGGGCTTATTTTAATTTTGGAACTGCTGATTTTTTTATGACCTCACTCTCTCTCTCTCTCTTTCGATCGAACATTTAATATATGGTTGTTGTTCAGCATTGGTTTATCAGTGGTGATTCATTAAATGGCTTCCATTTGTTCTCCAATATGCTTTCCAGGTGATTACCAAGGCAACTACAGAGGGTACGTTGTTTAGCAAGAACTGGGATTTGGAACCACTTTTTCCCTTGCCATCTGGTGACAGTACCAATACAAAGTATGGTATAGTCTTTGTAAAGAACATTTGGCTTATAAGCTCCTAAGTTTCGATTATTTCACATTCAGATATGGATAGCATGGGAGGCAACTGTGATGTTTCTTACTAATAACTTTATTATTGTTTTTTTATTAATTTTATGAGAAATACATTAATTTAACTTATTTAACTACAGTAGTTGCTAGTTTAGAAGTAACACATGTATGCGACTTAAGGTGAACGTGGGTTAGGTAAATGAACCTGAGTTGGGACAGGATCAGATAAGATTGACATCCTTAGTTATGATGACCAGTATTAACTCTTACATTATTGTTATTTAATAATTTACTCTTTTCTTTTTTTGTTATTTGATAGCAACACACTAGATTCTACTGTCTTTTCATCACTGAACAAAGAGAAGCGCAAGAGTCGATGGGAGCCCATAGAAGAAACTCCTCAAAAGAAAGTTGAACTACTTTCTAATACTAGTAACAGCGGTCCTAGTAATACTAGATACAATCGTCCAGAGGCTACTCCTAAAATAGTAATATCCTCTTTTTTCTTTTTTCTTTTCTTTTTGCTTGAAGATCACTATAACCAGAGATTACTCTTAATCTTTGGTTCATGCATTACTATTAATGTCTAGACCACTGAGGTAAATTTTTTTCTTTGTCCAGAGGAAACCAGTTCAGAAATGGTTAGAAAGCATTGCACTAAAAAAAAACCAACCAATATCAGATCAGTCATAAATGGCAAAAGTAAGAAATGGAAAGAAAATTTTGTTACCAATATGACAACTAGTTTGTTATAGTTCTAACCTTCGGAACTGTTTAAAATTAAAATTTTAGTCTGAGGCTGGTGTTTCTTTACTGGTTTCTTTTAAGATACTTGTACCAAAGCATTCTTTATTTATCCTACAGGATGGGAGAAACTGGAACACCATGATTTTCGTAAAGGCAAAAAAACAATCAAATTTCAATAATTCGGGCCGAGGTCGGTTCAAGAAACAAAAACCAAATGTGTTCATTAGAAAACCAACTGAAAATACTGACTCTTCAAGCGACAGTGATAAGGAAAGGGAACTTACCAAATACTATTCGAGTGCGATTTCACTTGCAAACTCTCCAGAGGAGAAGAAGAAGAGAGAGCATCGGTCGAAAAGGTTTGACAAGAGAAAGATGGAGAGTGCTTCTCCAAATAATAGCTCCAGTATAGTTACAAGAAAAGCGAATGCAATGCTTCTTGCCAAGAGCTATGATGATAACAATGGCCCCGACCGGGCAGTGGAAGATATAGACTGGGATTCACTTACTGTTAAGGGGACATGTCAGGAGATTGAGAAAAGATACCTACGTCTCACATCAGCACCTGATCCCTCCACTGTAACAACTTCTACATTTTCCTTGTTTATTTTCACATTCTTTAGCTGCCATGGTGTTACTTTGCCTCTGCTAGAATATTGATGCATTGCTATGTGTTATTTTGAAAACATAAAATCAAGTTTCAGGGTAGAAAAATCAAGATTTCATTAATAAAGATTGTCACACGATCCCTGGACTTTTATCCAGTGCCCATTGTATCCGTAGACGTTGATATCAATATCAATTTGGTGCCCGCCATTTTTTTTCTTGTTAATTTGTGTTTTTATTTTTTATTTTTTATGATCAAGTATTGAAGTAGAATCTTGTTTTGCTTATAACCTCCTATCTCCCTGCCTTATCTGGTTTACATCTTTTATACTTTGATCCTTTTTCATTTGTTTCTTTCAACTTTTTTATTTTTCAGGTGAGGCCAGAAGATGTGCTTGAAAAGGCTCTTGAAATGGTTCAGACAAGTAGCAAAAATTATCTATATAAATGTGATCAACTTAAATCAATTCGCCAGGATCTAACTGTGCAAAGGATAGAGAACGAGCTGACTGTAAAGGTTACCATTATAAATCCCTTTTTATTGCACTATTTCACCCACACATACACATAGAATAAAAAATCTGAAACCTTTGTGTTGTTGTATCTTCTTGAAGTGCTTTTATTTATTTTTATTTTTTCTTTTCTTTTATATGTGTTTCAGGTGTATGAAACTCATGCCCGCCTTGCAATACAGTTTGGGGATATATATGAATATAATCAGGTATTGCTCATGCTACTATAGTTGTAAATTTTTTAATCCAGGTTAGGTTCATAATATAGCTTAATATTTCACCTTGATTTTCATCTTTCTTTTGGTTACCCATTTTGCATGCCATCATTTGAAACATTACATTTAAAATGTTGCAGTCTTTCCATCATTTTTATGATGTGTTCTTCAAAATTGCAGTGTCAGTCGCAACTAAAGAGATTATATGCTGAAGGTATAAAGGGGTGCGACAATGAATTCTCAGCTTACCACTTGTTGCATGTCTGCTTACATTCCAACAATAAGAGAGACCTTCTCTCCTCAATGGCAGGGTCTGTCCTATCACATTCTTACGGATCATTATTTCATGTGGTAACTGGATACATTGCCTTATTTTATTTATTTTTTGCTTGTCAGGTTATCAATTCAATCAAAACAAGATGATGCAGTTAAGCATGCGCTTAAGGTGCGATCAGCTGTTTCATCGGGCAATTATCTCCTCTTCTTCAGACTGTACAAGGTTGCTCCCAATCTCAATACTTGTCTTATGGGTAAGTTCATTCTAACCTCCCACTTAATAATAATAATAATAATAATAATAATAATAAAAAATTCCCGGTGGTCAGAAAACTTACCTGATTAATTGTATTATTTCTGTTAATCTGATGAAATTTGGTTCCTCCTTATTTTGGGTCTGTTTGCCCCCCTATAACGAGCTTTCTTCCTCCCCTGCTATATTGATTCTTAAGTCTTTTGGGTTATTTGTGAAAGAGAAGAACAGAGGACCATTGGAAAGTTCAGTTAAACTAAGCATGCAATGACTAAATTGTAACTCCAATGTTAGCTCAACTAAATATCTTCATGGCAAATTCACCTAATTTAACTGGCACTGTTGTAATTTAATTCGGGCTTAAGTGGAAGAATAATGTGAGTTGCTATACCAGGATTTACAACTTTTTAGAATAATCTGCCATATTGAAAAGAAACTGTCTATTTTTTAGTTCTGATTTCTGGTGATTTTTACAGATTTGTATGTGGAGAATATGAGATTTGAGGCAGTGAAATCAATGTCTAAAGCGTACCGGCCCACACTACCAGTGAGGTATGTTGCACAGGTTTTAGGTTTTGTGAAAAATTCCGAGGAAAAGGAGAGTGAAACTACTGATAGAAGTGGTTTTGAGGAATGTGAGCAATGGTTGAAGGCCCATGGTGCAGTTCTTAAACCCGATGGTACTGGAGATCTCCAGTTGGATGGAAAGGTACTGATATAACCTCTCTTTCTTTGTATCATTTCTTTCTCTTTCTCTGCCCCTCTACAAGCATTATCTCTGTTCCATATGTCGCTAATTTACACAATGCCTCCAGTTGATGAGGAAGGTGAAGAATTTTAATATATGTTTATATTTCTAGCCATGCAAAGATCAATTGGGATGTTTTTTTCTGTTACTGGTATAGGTTGGTTAAAAAATTACGCATCATGTCCTTACTAAAGAAAAAAAACATAAAAGATGGGAAAAGGGACAACATAAGGCGACATGAAATTATTTTCTTGTGTTTTTCTTCCTTTCTGATAATAATGGAATTCATCAATTAACTATAATCTGTGCTAGGCTTCTATGAACACACTATACATGCCTGAACCTGAAAATGCTGTTTCACATGGTGATGCTTCACTTGCGGTAGATGATTTTTTGACCCGTGCACCATAACTTCTATTTATTTATAACTAATGGCCATCCAAATAACAACGCAAGCAAGTTTAATAAGAAATGGTTGGATATCAATAAAGACCGCTCCATTAAATTGATGTTGGGAGGAGCATTAGATGGGGCTCTTCAAAAACTCGTTTTAGGTACTGCTCAAGTAATGGAGAGATATTGGAGCTCAATCTCTTGAGATGATTAGATGTGAAATGTAGCTGGCATATAGCTTAGGAGAAACTTTTGCCGCTTAGTGTTTAGCCTGAGCGTGATGCAAATGTAAATGTCTGTATTTTTTTGGGTGGTTTAAGGCATGCTGTTCAATATGTACTTGAGATGTTAGCATTAAGTTTACTAAATTACGAAATTAGATTTGATATCAGATATTTCTTATTCTGTTGCTACTTTGCTATTTGAGCTTTTTGAAGTTTTGGTCTTAGGGGTGAAAAGGGAGCAGATAATATCTGATCCGTGTTCAAAAAATTAGATACGTATATCCGTATTTGAACATCCGTGTGGATACAGATACATATATGATTTCAAGTTTTATTCCACCATTCAGAACACCCCGACCTGTTGTGACATGCATTGATCTGTAATTTTCACACCAAGGGCCCCGCTTTATGCACTCAGAACCCTCTATTTAATCTGATGTGGCATCTCTCCCAAAGGAGAGTTATGAATTATTTGAGTCTCTTACAAAACATTCGCCGATCTGGTCGAACTCATTTTGTAGGACACCTTCATACTGGTACTTGACAAGTGAGAGATAGTAGAACCATAACCAGTAGTCTGGGATATGGACAAGTGAGATTCTTGTAGCATGCTAGGCCACTAACAGTCATCACTAGTTCCCTAATTGAAAGCTCTAACCTGGAATAATTTGCTGCGATTACATGTATTTTCTAGGCTTTTATGACCAGGAAGGAATTAGTATATTTTTCAAGAGGACCCTCCAGTACTATCGCCTTCGTAGAGGAAAGGGATGAGAAGGAAAGAATTCGACGTGTCGGCCAGGTACCCACGCTCCTGCTGCCTTTCCCTCTTTTTTTTTTCAATGAACACGTTCTGGAGTATGCCCTCACGGGAGACAAATGCAAGAGGAAATAACATAATTTACTTTTCCATGTTTCAAGCCTCCATGGAAAATGAGTTTTGGTTTGTAGTTTAGCATTGTGCAGCGTTAAGCACCTTTGGAGGGATACCAGCTCTATTCAGCTTTATGTTTTCTTTATTTTAAATGTAATTTTATAATTTCTATTTTTTTGTATTTAATTATCCCCATGTTTACCATGTATGAATGTTAAGCTATTGCAATGGGAGCCTACAGGCTCTTTCGGGCCGAAGGATTTAACTGAAAACAAAATGAAGAGTACGTACGTACAAGCACTTATTTGAGCCAATTTAAAGTTGAAGGGCCTATAAAAAAGGAATGAAAAAAAAAACAATATATTACATAAGTTGGTTTTATTTATTTTCATGAGGAAAATCTTAAATTGGCACCTCAATTGTTGTATTTGGTTAAACGAAGTCCCTCGATTTTTTTTGGGTGAAATTAGATACCTAAGCTTCTTATTTTGATTCAACTAGATCCTTTAATTAGTTGATAACTGTTAATTAATAGCCATAAAAATCACTATTATAATTTGTTAAAGTCATCAATGCTAATTTTAATTTGATTATTTGTCTAACAAACTAATTGAACAATAAAGAGTTTGATGACTTGATTGAACCATTTGTAATAGTTGAGGGACTTAATTAAAGGGCCAGATTTAGACTCTTACTATTTTCATCATATACAACAAAGTGCCTAAATTAGAAACAAATCAATTTTTAAATCAATGTTTATTTCTTAATTTCTTTTCTTTCTTGTTTTAGATTCTTTTTTTTTATACTGATTGGATCTTCTGTGACATCTCCGGACCACAAAAATTAATAATGGATCCATTGGTTCGTGAATATTGGCAAGTCCAGTCGGAACTTTATTTTGTGCGATGGCAAGATAGCGGAGAACAGGAGTTCTCAGTCCCATCACCTTATTCTATACTATTATCGTCAAATTTCATCACATGATTTGGCCTTTCTCAAATACTGTCGACTGAAATCGTTTCTCGTTACTTCTGACCGGTCGTACGCGGCGAATTCCATTTGGAATTCTTATTTCTTTATTTTTTACGCGTTCCGATTAGAACCAAAAAAAAGAATCAGCTTTTAATCTAACTAGGTGCTTCATGTTGCGGCTACGCCGCAACCGTTGTGGTGCTGCTGTGTGTTGAGGTTAGATTGATGTTGCTGGTATTGTTAATGTAGGAACGCAGATATGTAGATTAGAAGAAGTGGAAGAATTTGCATCTAGCAGTTATCGAGCGGAAGATCACCGAAGAAATAGTGTATATTTTTGGCAGTAATGACACATAGTGGAATTACAGTAAAAAGGAATGAAATTTTTCTGAATAAAGCTATGCGATCTATTTATATATTTACAAAGAAAAATATGAGTCATTAGCATTGATTTCTCGTGGAAATATTACATCATCAATGTATTTTATTGAAACTTTGATTTACTGAAGTAGAATTTTCCTAATTTTACATTGTGGAAAATAATATGAATAATTGTAACTGCAGGATGGAATTAATTTTGTAAGAGAAGCTGGCTGGAGCTGAACCTTTTACTTTTGTTTCTTTCCTCTGTAATGCATAAATTCAAATTAGAAAAGGAAGAGATCTTTAATTGAGGAACCGTTAGACATAAATGCATATTGAGGTTAAATTGAAAAGTTACATTTTTTACCTTTTATTTACCAATTCAGCAAGCTTGACCTGTGTAATTAGTGCGTGAAATAAGTGTTGAGTTTAATGAAGACAATATTTAGCATAATAATCCTACAAAAGGAAATGAACTGTAGAGACGATATGTTCTGCAGAAATTGTATTGACACGAAGTTTGTTGGATTAAAGTATTATACAAAAAAAATTACAGTTAGGACTTCATTACAGATATGAAAGTTAAAAGAGTAAAGAGGAGAAATATTACATCTTTGGTTGAGATTTCGGTAGCATGGGTTGTTAATTTGTCATTGTAATTTCTTCTTGCATGTAACCTTGCCATATGTATATTTACCTTCAAAAATGAAGAAAGTTAGATCATGTCAAGGGGAAATTTTCATGTTGCCCCAAATAAAGGATTCCAATTGTAGTCCCACTGTTTTCAGAAGGTGACCAAACTATCCTTCCTTCAGTGTATGATTTTCTGTTAAATTGTTGTTACATTAGTAAGTTGTTGTTATCTTTCATGGGGTCTATTTGATACATGTTTTGCTTTTCTGGGTAGATATGTGTTTTGAGATTTTTTGGAGGTATGCATCTTGCAGAAATGACCAGAACGACCTTGCCATGAACTTGGATGCTTATTTCATATTTTAGCTTGAAGTATGTATAGCTTGAACTTGGATGCTTATTTCATGTTTTGAGGTTTTTTACAGCTATGTCATGGAAATTGCACCTTGCTGTGGAGTTGAAACCGTAGATCAAATAGTCTACACAGAGGGGAACTTTATTGAACTATTGCGTGTATATATTACTACCTCGCTAGATTAATCGATTGAAACAACTAAAGCAATACGATGAATACTTGAATGTACCTTAAGAGGAAATCCAAGTCAAAATACATTATGCATATGATCAGTTCAAAAGTTACAACATCAGCATGCTGGGCAAGGTGGGTGAAATGAGCTGCTTCTCTCTGGATGAAGCTGACAAATATTGTTTTCCTGCCATTAGAAAAAGTGAAAGCAGTAGTAGAAAGTTTGAGGTTAGAAAATTGAGACTTGAACGATGTAACTTATTGGGGTGATTAACCTAGTCCAAAATTAATCTCTAAAAACTTATTTGGAAAAGGAAAACCCTGCATCACATTTTAATAAGAAAACTAAATTCAAGCTCCACATATCTTGAAACATGCAAAAACCAAACTTCATTCTGAGTTCTTGTAGGCCATACAATAGAAGCCAGCTTACAAAAATAGGTTTATAAAAACTCTTAGTATAATTATGAGTAGAGGTCAATTTGACACCAATAATCATAGTACTGATATCACATTTTATGTTAAGTAAATAAAATAAGGTTAGTAAATAAAATTCAAGTACTAGGAGCAACTAAAAGAGGAAGAGAGAAAATAAACAAACCCAAGGACATTGCAAACGCCTAAATGAACTGTTTGAGAAATCAATCACATCAATCAAATCCCACACTTACACCTCCATAAACCAAATTAATCCTTCCCTTCACCTACATAGATCTATTCCAACCGAGATAGGAGTAGGTCCGATGGGCATCGGGCCTACATTTAGGTTCAATTAGCTCTATCACCGTACGATTAGCATCAAGATCTATGCGCACGGAAATTGATACAGACTTGCACGGATTTTGATGCGAACACACGAATCTTGATACAGATCGGATGGTCATCACACCCATCGAACCAAGGTAGGTCCGATGGGCATTGGACCTACTCCGATTCCATTCCAACCAGACTAATGTAATTCTTCAACAAAATTCAATTTTTTGAAAGGATTTTCGAAAACTCAGAAAGAGAAGCGGTTAAGAGGCACACAGACCATTTCTTGGCCAAGTTCGAGCAACTAATAGATGCATTGATCGTCAGTTGTTGATAAATTGTCTTTGCTTTTATTTCTTTCACTGAACAGTGATTGCTAATCACAAATGCCAGCGCTCGTAGCCTACAGCTGCAATATATCACAATTACTTGTATGGAAATGATAAAAACTGGGGTAAAGCATTCCAGAGGTGAATACAAAGACAAGCAACCCTCCTTTGTAATCTTCGGGGGGTTAAGGAGTCAAATAAAGCCTATATTCACCATTAAGAAAAACACTTTTATTCCAAGATCAACCAACAAAATATATAGGTTATTACGGTAGATTTTCTCGGAGATTTGCTCATTTCATATGCCCAATAAAGAAATATCGCCTCACTACTCAAATCTAATCTAAGTTTTTACTGTGCTGAATTGCACTTTCGAAGCCCAAAATTTTTAAAACAGAATTAAAGGGGTTTTTTTTTATGGAAATTGCGACTTTCAGTGGACCACTTTTAATAACATTCATATTTCTAAGAAAGGATATAATATAAAATGCAAAGTACCTGAAACCAATTGGCTAGGTGGCTTTCCTGTTGGAAAACTTTAACCTGATAGAGAGATGAATTGGCACTTGTACGGACCATCGGAGAAAAGAAGCGAACAGAGGTGAAGCTTTCTCTTTTGTATTTCTTGCTCTGCAGCTTCGGCGTCTTCAAATTTCGGAGAGGTGGAGAGCAAGAGGAGAAGGGGGAAATGAGAAGCGACGTACCCAATGAAGAAGGCCCGCTACAAAGAGCAGGAGAAAACCCCAGGAGGCCGCGACGACTAACACGTAGCAGAGGAAAACACGTGGCGAGCGTGTAAGGAGGAGGAGATAACAGCTTTCACAACAGAGGACGACTTCGAGAGACGAAGGATGAATAAATTAGAATGACGGTAGCATACGTCAGCGAGAAATAAAATGAACCCTCCATATCTCATCGGACGGCACAGAGAAAGGGTAGCACTGTTCATCGCTGACGTCACAGTTCATCCAAAATTAAGGATTTATAATAACAAAAAATAATTCTGTTTTTAATCTAATAATTAAAAGGTTAAACCATCAACTTTCTGTCTCAATAAAAAAAACATGCTCTAACAGCTTTCATGGTATCTAGATGAGAGATTCTAAATTTGAACTCCATCAAGGCTCTATTATAAAAGTATTTTTTTTATTAATAAGCTCGCGATGATATATATATGAACTGTTACAATTATGTCATGACATAAATTAATCATACGGAAACGGCTTGTCAATTAATGAATCCAACGGTGAGATTTTCATGCTTACAGAAAATTAGCTCATAGAACTGAATCAACAATTCCACAACTGAAGTTCTTCTTATATTTAAAAGATTGTTATATAAAATATTATAAAAAAACAGGTACATAAATTAATTGTAATATGTCTATTTTCATCATTTTTTTACCGTTTGACTTTATATTAAATTAATCCAAAAATTTATAATTCTGACATATAAACTCAACGCTCGTGAAGTAAATCGATTTTAATAATTTGAATTCGTCGTTTGAAGTTAATCCGATAGATTTTGAAATTAGAGCTCAGAAAAAGATGGTGAGCTTAGGAACACCCTAACTAGTTCAGCTCATTTATATTCTCATATAAAAATCTTCAAGTGTCTATGTTCAATCAATATTCTCATATGAAATATTCAATGAAAAGTGCTATGTACTTTGTTATAAAGTAAGAGAGAAATATCTTTAAGAGTACTCCATCGCTCGGATGTATATTGATTATTAAAAAAACTAATATACAAATAGCCAACATGAGTATATATTGAGAAAACCAACATATAGTGACAAAAATAATTTTTTCTAAGTAAAAAAAGTCGTATATTCAAAATTCAACTGAAAATGCCTTCTAAATATTAAAGTGTTTGATGGTTTGATCTCAATCTTTTTTTCAAAAATAAGAAAAATAATTAACTTCCTACATAAATTTGTTTTTTACAACATATGACACACAAGTTCATCCATGTGTAATATATAACTTTTACAGTAACATAGAACATCATCTAATCAAACTGTTCCACTTCTTCCAACTCTTACTGTGAATTGTCCATTAACCTGCTCGCCGCATCCGGGACAAACCGAGTTCACAAAGAACCATGGGCCGATGCAAAAATCATGAAGCAAATGGTAGCAAGCCGGCAACCGCAACACCATATCTCCTTCCTGCAAGGGACAGACACAACTAACACATTTCTCAACACGTTTGCTCTCTTGATAAGTGAAAGCCGAGACGGAGGCACCAGCAGCTGAATTTGTTATCTTGGCTGGCTCGCGAGGCTCGGGGGCGATTGCCTGTGATCGATGTGTTGCAACTGTTGTGTGGGCCGTGGTTTTAACTTTGTGTTGAGGAAGCACTGATTCCTCAAGTATGCGATTGATTTTGTACGCCTTGATAAAGATCGAGATTCGGTTTATTATGAAAAGCATGAAGAAGACGATAAAGATGATGGCTCCTACCACCATGACATCGACACCGAGGCTTGCAAAGAACGACAGTGCCATTTTGATGTTTGTCTTAAAGCACCTTGCTCTTATTTTTCTGAAGAAAAAAAAAGTGAGTTAGGAAAACGAAGGAAGGATTTATAGTGAGAAATCTAGGCTAAATATAATCATACTTATTTATGTTAGGCAGATAAGTTCTAAAAATGAAAGATTGTATGTTGTATAAGAAAAATTGTTACAAAAATATTTTGTACGTTTAATTAGATTTGTTTAAATTGGGATTAGTTTCTCTATAAAGGTAATATATGAGATAGAACAAATTTCGCCTAACTAAAAAGGTGGGGTGATGATATTAACACAATTAATTATTTTATTAACACAACACATTCAACTTTTTTACACGTATGGACAAATTTGTCCTAGCTTAAATTTGCTTAGATGTCATATCTTTTTTAAGATGCATTTTCTTTATATTAATGGTAATTAATTATTTATTTATTTTCATAATTTAAACGTCTAGTAAAATCTTGAAGATCTTATTAGGAATGTTTCATTTTTCAAGTTTGAATATAGGTACAAAAATATACTAAGAAATTATTTCTTGCAGTAAAACAAGAATAGCTGAAAATAAGCTTACTTTTGACGACTGTAGTCTACTTAGTCGGATTTGTTACGTTGAATGCGTTATTTCTTGCATCATATATTGTTTTATTTTATCATTTAATTTTTACTTTTACTGATTATGTATTAGGTGGTTTTGTACAATTTTTTATTGTTGAGTGTTAGAAAAAAGTACCAATTAAATTCAAAATATATTATCAGAATTCAATAAAAACACACTAGAAACTCTATTAATTGAAAATAAACTTCGTACTGAAATAAAATATTATCAGCTAAAAGAATTGTTTGATAGAATGATTTTTCATCTGTAAATAGTGAGTTTTTTTTCTTCTTATTTATGTGCTTTGAAATTGAAATGTTTTAAGAGGAACTATCAGATAATTAAGAACACGGATGATATGGCATGAATAATAAGTGTGAAAACTCAATTCTCTTATGTACTTCATTTGATAGTACTTTATTACTTTTCATTATATATTACATTCAACATCATGTGAGTGAATGTTTTGTAATATTATATACATTTCTCAATAGTAATTTCCATAAAAAGATGCAGGTACTTCTTTTAATCAGCTTACCATCTATTTTATTGTTGTCATTAAACACTTTCTTTTATACAAAAATAATTATGTTTAACAAAACAATTTGAAAAATATTAATTAAGGACAAAGGGGGCATAACTATGAAAAAAAAGTTATGTGCGCTCAATTTAAAAAAAAAACGAGCCCTTAGAATAGCAGCGTCCTTATTAAAAGCATAAAAAAAATTGTAGCTTGAAGAAAAATATCACTCTTATAAGATACCCATTATACCCTTTACCCTTTATAAAATACCCATTTTACCCTAAAAAAATAGATACCCACTATACCCTTTACCCTTTTATAAAATAGTAAAATACCAATTGTGTCCTCAAAAACCAATCAAATATACGACCCATATTTTTCTTAAACAAGCTACAATTTTTTATACTTTTAATAAAGGGTACAATGGATATTTTATAATTTTAAAATGAGTTTTAATATAAATTATAATAAAATAGATAAATTTGTAAGTTTTGGAAGTTTAGAGGATAAATACGTCATTTTGTAGTTTAGAGGGGATACGTAATTTTGAACTTTTTAAGGGGTATACATGAAATTCTCCTTTTTTTTATTATCCATTTTTAACTTGAAAATATTATTACGAATTCTCCAAGTGAGATTCAACGCCATAAGTCAGCATATGCCAATAATGCCAAAGAAAATGATGCAATACCCAAAATAAAATTACCCACAAAACATTAAACTTCATTAAAGCAGCGCCTTTAGGCATAATTTAGCTTAGATAAACCACATTCTCAAATTATAACATTAAGCGACAATTCTAAAATTGATATGACCTTAAACATTCAAATTATTATATACAAGCATATGTTAGCTCACATCCAGTTTCCTAGTCAAAAGAGTTTATCTAATATTTCATTCACAACTCATCTTCTGATTCGTCAGAAAGCTCACCATTTTCCTAAAAAAAAAAGGATAGCAAACAAAAAATGAATGATTTCATAGAAACAAAGATGGCATAATTCAGGCAATATATGTGAAGGTGAGCATTTTTTATTTATGTTTTTTTTTTTTTTTTTTCTTGAACACAGGTGAGCATTAATGGATGCAAAAAGTTGCACTAGAATAGGAACTTTCAATGCCACAGCCAAAGCTTAGATGAGGCTTAATTAGTTTTAATAAACAGTAAAGGAAATGAGACCAGCATACCTTTCTCTTGATATACTCTGCCATGGTTTTCTCAAACTCGGCTCGTTTTTCTGTGGCAATGTCATAGTATGCAACCTTCTCCTACAAGCACATATTCAAGAAAATATAAATCAGATATTTCCCAATTTCAAAATTTAGCTATGAAGGGATTATGGTAATAAAGCAAAGCAATAGTAGTCTAATCATCAGTTGGTATCAGGAATCTCATTTTATTAGATTATCCAATTAAGCTCTTGCAAAGATGTACTTTCAGATAAAACTCTGGATACCAAATAGATGCTTTTACACAAGTAATGAAAAAGGATCTGTAAAATTATCATAAAGCATAGGAGCATTCTTTCCAATTCACTAGAGTTGACATGGCAGTAGTTGATGCACTCTTTGTGAAATTAGGGCTAGGGTTCGGGTTTCACTTATTCATTAACTCACTCAACACAAACGACCATGCTTCCAATGGACTAAATCCTACTTAACTGTAACCGAACAAAAATCTGAGATGCCAACCTGAAACCTAACAGTGAACAAGGTTTGTTTAACTAGAGTTAACTGGCTCAGTTACAATCATCATCCCTGGAAATTCATCTTTATAAGAATATAATCTTCATTATTTAAAATGAGACTTGTACGGACATGATATGATACCTCTGACGAGGCATTTCTAGTGAGACATTCATGAAAGATGAAGATTTCGATAATGGTTTCTAGTATTATGCCAGTAAACTGTAGTACAGGGCAATCACACTTATCAGATTGATAAAATTCAGAATCTGGTACAATCTCAGTCTTAAACATTTTTATTCCCACCCCCCTTAGCGGAGTAGTTCAGTGTTCAATTGATCTATGTGATGTCTCCTAAAAGGTTGAACAGAGACACTGAGAACTAAATACCTATAGCAATAACAGCATCAGTTTCATATCAGCTGGTGCTCTATCAGTATATATTGGATTGCACTTACAATAATCCTAACTATCAAGTTAAAAAAAATAAGGAAAAACTTAAAAAAGATAATATATTGCAGACCTCAAAGGACAGTGTTCTCCATTTATCTCCACATGCCTTCCCAATCTACAAGAGAAAAAAAGAAATTGCTTACTAAGAAAAAAAAAATGTAGATTATTGAATTTTGGTCCTGAACCATTCAGGCTTGAATGTGAAAAGAGGAAAATTGATACTTGTCTCATAGATTTGACATTGGGGTTTTCTTGCTGAAATGTCTTCCGAAAATCTTCCCTTTACCAGAAAGTAAAAAAAAGATAGGATTAGTTGCAGTTCCAAAGGAATACTGAGAGAGAGAGAGAGAGAGAGAGAGAGAGAGAGAGAGAGAGAGAGAGAGATGGGGCGGTAGCACAGTTGGCTAGGAAAGAAATCCTAGGATTGTGGCTGCCCAAATTCGAGAGTTCGAGCTCCGCTCACGATCATAGAGATAAAGAGAGAGAGAGAGAGAGAGAGTACAGATAGAAGAAGAAAGCGGTGGGAGGCTTCTTTGGTTTACGGGGATCATCCTTGAGAGACGACTTCTTCGCCTTGAGAGACTTGGGGGCGGTGGCGGTGGGTTTCTTTTTGTCTCTCTCTTTCTCCGGAGATGATCTCGACCGCGTTTTCATCTCCAACAACTCACTGAATCAAGACTGGGACTGGGACTGGGACTGGGACTGGGTTTCTTTGGCCTTTGCTTAGTTGCTTTATTTGTTTTTCTGTTGGGGACGGCCGGACAAGACACCGACGAATTCAGAATTTCAGATGCAGTGCAATACCTGATCGTGCAGAATGAGATCTGAGTCATCCGTTTTAATCTGTCAAATAAGACATCGAATTGATTTTAGCCTTACGCGGTCAGGTACCCTAAAAAATACTCGTTCATTTCCGACTATTCCATTTTGGCTCGCTGGTTCGCTGGCTCGCAGCTAGGGAAAAATGGAGAATTCGCACCCTCTGAGATATCTCATATCTTGCGTGACTTTTTGGAAAATCCCAACCGTTTAAATACGTTATGTACGAATGTCAAAGCTCAAATAATGCTGGTCCCCTGCGCTATTCCCGAATAGATATCGGACACGTCGAAAATTGATTGAATACGGAGCGGATAGTAGTAAAATCGTATATGTATCCGTTTTCATAAATCTGATACGAATACGGATAACAAATAATTAAATATTAGACAAATGCTAATATGGATCAAATTGAATATTTATTAAAAAGTATATAAATATTATTAAAAAAATTAAAGTTTATAATATTTATAATTATAATGGTGAATAACATATTTTTTTTCATATACAATATATATTAAATTATATGATATATATTTATTATTCGGATATATATAATTAAAATTTAAAATCATATTTGTATTTGTGTCTGTATCTGTATCTCTGTATTTAATTTTCGAATACAAATCAAATACATATTGGATATTATCCGCTCCGTTTTCACCTTATATACAGCAGTCTCGCGACTCTCGCTACGCCCAAGAAGAGTCAGTGTGTGGGTCCCAATTGACAAGTCCAACAGCAAAGCCATTGCAGTTATTTTCAAATGTTTTTTCAAATTGTGCCTTATTTTATATATAATTTAGAGTAAAATAATATGAATAGTGTATTGTTTACTCACATTCACAGCAAGAAAATTTTATATGAATAATTTTATTTTTATTTGACCCCATAATTTGAAAGTTTGGTTCCACTTCCGACTAAATCGCAACTGCTTTGCAACACCGTGTTTTTCTGCACAAATAAAGTTTCTTATTACTTGTATGAAAAAAAATGCGTGCTACCTGTAGCATAGTAACATGTCGTGCTACCTCCTTAAAAACCTATTGAATATACTTCAAACATTGAATTCAAACTACTGAAACTGATCTACTTCACGAGTGATGTATTTACATATAAAATTTATAAATTTTTGCATTCATTTAGTATAAAGTCAAGCGGTAAAAAAATAATGTAAAATGAATATATTAAAATTAACTCATAATTCTTTATTTTTTGACAGCTTGATTTTATAGTTTATACCAAATTATTGGGATAAATTTTCAGAATATTCGTATAGTTATAAATTAATTAAAATAAATCAAATTGAAATAGAGTTATCCGGATCATGTGAAGCACTGTCCTTTAAGCTTATTTCGTCTCATCATGTAAGATAGAACCGCAATCAAGATAATCCGGAGTTGTTGCTCCTTAGGCACACCATGGAAGCAACTGACGACAACTCCGCAATATTCAACAGTTGATCAGATATAATTTAATTTGATTGATACAAAATCAAAATGGAGAATAAATCAAAGAGGTTTATTTTGTTTGGGAAATAAATCAAAGAGTGATTTTAGTTTATGAATATCCAACAGAGGAGAAAGGGTGTGAGCAAAATGAAAATGAGTTTTTCGGATACCAATCAAACAGGAGATTGCTTTATTTATAATAAAGATAGAGATTTAGTGCCGATATTTTTATTAATAACCTCTAAAAAAAGAAAAATATCACGTATAATCTCGGGTTCTATTTTTTTTAAATATAACCTAACCGCTCAGGGGCGGGGCGGTCAGCTTTTCTAACGAACCGCCCGCCCGTGAGGCGGTCCGCTGCCTAAAAAAAAAAATTATCAAACCGCCTCACTGTGAGGCAGTCCACTATTTTTTTTTTTTTAAGATTTTGAGAAAAATATTAATAAAAAAACAGTCACGGCATATGGTGTGTTATATGGTGTGTTATATGTTGTGCTTCTTAATTCTTTAGTTTTAGTATACATCTAACTTCTATATCTAACTTCTATGCAATATTCATGGTTTTTATAAGAAAGTGGATGATTGGCTGGTTGAAAGTTGAAACTCTCAGCAGTGGGACCTTATCCATCATATTCTCTATCCTTATCCAGATTAAAATTGACTCAAAACCTCACGGTCAAACTTTTCAGCGGCCTTCAACTCAAAAATTGAACTTAATTATAAATTAGCACGGATTTTAAAATTGTCTAATTTCTATTGAAGCAAAAATTTCAAAAATATTCTTTTATTTTTGTGCCTTTTTAAAAAAAATTTGCTGGAGGTTACTAAATTTTGTTCTTTGTTACGAATTAGTTACTCAAGTTTGATTGTTCCTCCATAGCCACTGAATTTTTAATTTGTTCCAATCAAATCACCTTATAACTTTTTTATCAAAAATTAACGGAATATGCTCACTCTGTCCAAAATGCTAATGAAAAAATTATATTTTATTATCTTTTTGGATGGAAAAGTTATAGAGTGATTTGATTATAACAAATAAAAAAAATCAGTGGCTATGGAGGAGCAAACCAAAGTTGAGTGACCAATTCGTGACAAAAGAGATAACCTCGAGCGAAATTTACCCAAAAAATTATAAAATATATGTAAGTTTAAAAAAACTATAATATTGTGCCTATCACTGAATTTTCTCTTCCAAAAATGTTTTTATTTCAATGTTTTTCTTAGAAAAAATTATAAAATATAATTAATATTCAAAATTATGTCCCACAATGCTAATTATCCTGACTATGTCCTTGATACATATGTTGATTTTTAGACTGTTTTGTGAAAATTAAATTGTAGAAAGGACCGGAAAACGATGAAGATTAATTAAGTTTTTTTTGCGCACAACTTTCTCATAAACTTCATTTTTATGATTACACTTTGAAACCTCCAACTACATACTTTTAAGTAAAATATCCTATAGTGAATACAAACCAAATTAAGTACAAAAGTCTATAAAAGACTAGATCAAAAAGAGCACACCATATGCCGTGGTGGTTTGGTGATTTTTTTTTTTTTAGGCAGTGGACCGTCTCACGAGCAGGCAGTTCGTTGAAAAAACTGACCGCCCCCCCTCTGGGCGGTTAGGTTATATTTAAAAAAAAATCGAACCCGAGGTTATATGTGATATTTTTCTTTTGTTGGAGGTTATTAATAAAAATATCGGGATTTAGTGTATAGATCATGATCATCTTCAATAGCGCCTTTTAGGCTTAATTGAACTTTATTTTAATAACCGTTCAGAGAAAAGAAACGGTATTCAAATTGATTAGATATGAGAATTTTCATAGTAGTCCTCAGCTTTACAAGATATTGCAAAGGGTGATTTTAAACAATTTTGAGTTTTTAGAACTAAAATTTCAACACAAATAAATTCAAAAATTTATAATATTTGCATGTAAATGCATTAGTCATGAAGTATATTGATTTTAACAGTTTAGATTCGCCACTGCATATCTAATAATTTTTTTAAAAAAGTAGCACAGCATATTACTATGCTACAGGTAGCACACCAGTATTATTAACTTTGTGACATGATATGATATGATACACTAGTATTATTAACTTTGTGACATGATATGATATGATGCATGAATCAATTGCAAACATAAACAAAAGAAAATGTATACAACATGTTATAAAATAATTTCAACAATTTTGTTTCATTCATGTATCATTTTTGAATTAGCTTCAATAATTTCACTCATTAGCATTAGATAATATTTGGATAGTTTTTGAAAACAAATGCAAGTTAAAGTAAATATATTTTTTCTGTTAAAAATTCATAAAAAAAAAACGTTTAAGTTATCATGATGTTGTCGTACCCAATGACAGCTTTACTCAAATTCAAATATTACTGTTTCACTAACAATACAACGAATAATGAGCACGACATGTTGAAATATCTAGCAAACTGACCTGGAATGGTTCGGATCTCACAATCATAAGATCAAGCAGTTCTCTAGGTAATAGTAATACCCACCTAGTACATTATTTTAATTTTATTTCGAAAATAATTCTTCTTAAATCCCTTCTTTTTCCAAAGCATATGACGCATTTTGTTTTTATATTTTGTGATAAATCATACTAAAATTCATGCAGTTTAGTTTAAAATGTCCTAAGACACGATACATAATTACATATTTAATTAAGAGATAAGGACACTTGACAATTTTTTTTATTTTAATAATTTTCAAATGTAAAGCTTAAATTTAAAATCTGATATTATAGAAATGATCTATATTATTCACATATCTCGCATATAAAATATGATGTCATTTGGTACATGTAATGTAACTATTGTTATCGTATTAGTCAAGCTTTGTAAAATAAACTTCTAAAATAAAACTACATTGCAAGATATAAGAAACCATAAATCCAGAAAATCCTCACTATATGACCTAATAGGTGCATTTTTGACAACTGACAAGTATAATTCGGGGCTTGCAAGTCGAAACTAAATATCAACTAATTAATAAAAGTAAAACGATTTATCAAACAGGACTCCGTGGCCCAATGGATAAGGCGCTGGTCTACGAAACCAGAGATTCTGGGTTCGATCCCCAGCGGAGTCGCTAGTCAATAGTTCCAATTTTTTATTCTCCGAGAGACATTTCGACTTAAAAATTATTTTCCTAGTTATTCGTAATCCGGGACCGCTGTTATTTTTCTGTCCTCTATTTATTCTTTCTAACAAATAGAAATACATTTTACTCCGACATTTTTATTAATAACCAAAATTAATTATGAAATATTAATATTTTTAAAAATGTCCAAACCGGCCATTTTTTGGCCGGTTGGATTGAAAATTCGGACCGGTCATTTTTTGGCCGGTCAGGAGGTTTTTTTTTTTTTTAATAGTTGTAGATTACTTTTTTTGATGTATAATTAGCATAATTATAGTAAAATACGCTAAATTACTTGAAATTATGTTAAATTACGCTAAATTATGTTAAATTACACTAAATTACGCTAAATTACGCTAATTATACTAAATAAGCTGAATTACGCTAAATTACACTAAAATTACACTAAATTACGCTAAATTACGCTAATTACGCTAATTATACTGAAATACGATGAATTACGCTAAATTATAAAATTTGTAAAATTTTTATAAATCATAAAAATTCTACTGAAATACACCGATTTTGTGCCATCTTTCGTAAATCATAAAAAAAAAAATTCAAAAAATAGTAAAAATTGGTATTCTACAAGTTCATTATATAATCAATTTACTGAGCTACTTAGATCAAAAATAGAAATGAAAATCTTAATCGGAAACTTCAACTCAAGTTTGAGACTCTTCCCTTTGTTTTTTGGCAGTTCTGAATTTCAAAAAATGACAAAACAGTCACCGACGCATGCATATTTTCGCAAACTTTTCGAAAAATGGTCATTTACTGAAATCGGACACTCGAGCGCCGTTTTATGGCCATTTGAAGTTTCGTCGTCGTTTTTCGCCTTCTCAGTGAAGATATCGTCTCTTTTAGTGTAATTTAGAGTAATTTAACATAATTTCAAGTAATTTAGCGTATTTTAGTATAATTATGCTAATTATATATCAAAAGAAGTAATCTAACAAATATTTCTAAAAAAAAACTCTTGACTGGCCAAAATATAGCCAGTTCAAATTTTTAATCCAACCGACAAAAAAATAACTAGTTTGAGCATTTTTAAAAATACCCAGCAAAGCTGGGTATAATTAATATTTTGTAATTAATTTTGGATATTAATAAAAATGTCAGCATTTTACTTTACGTTTGAGGATCAATCTGTAACTTTTCAAATAATCCCAATCAGCGTTCGCGTACAATTTTTTCGATTTTACTTTCTTAATTACATTATATTTAGTTGAGAAATAAAAGGTGAAATAAAAAGTTATTTCATATTTAAGTTGTCAAAAAAATAATATAAAATAAGAGAATTAAGATAAAGTTACGAAAAAAATTAAGAGGTGAAATAAACTTTTTATTTCATATTTACTTTACTTTATGTCTGAGGATTAATTTCTAACTTTTCAAATAATCCCAATCAACGTTCGTGTACAATTCTTTCGATATTAATTACTTTCTTAATTACATCATGTTTGGTTGAAAAGTAGAGATGAAATAAACTTTTTATTTCATATGTAAGTTATCAAACGAAATGTAAAATAAGAGAATTAAGATAAAGTTACGAAAAAATAAGTTAAATTATCTGTTTAGATGAATGAATTTATTTCACTCTTATTTAGTCTACAAGGCACCGTTAAACATATTGCTAATTTCTCTTATGTAGACGGATACATTTAAGTCATGACTCATGACTTACAGTCTTACACTATTAGTTTGATATGTATATTAAAAATAAATAAGTGTAAATTGAAAGAAAATGAAATATAATAAGCAACTTAATCTTTCTAATTTAAGTAGCAATTATGAATCTATGTATATTAAAAATAAATAAGTGTAAATTGAAAGAAAATGAAATATAATAAGCAACTTAATCTTTCTAATTTAAGTAGCAATTATGAATCAGTTTTTACTTTTTAGTCTAGTGACCAATAATAACATCTTTGGAAAATCGTGGGTTCAAAATTTGAATGAAAAATCCTTATAAACAATTAAATAAAAATTAATAAACTAGATCTTTATCTCTCTATCTCAAAATAAAAAAATAAGAAAAAATTAAACTTATGAACTTGCGGTAACAGTACATAAATATGTTTCCAACCAAGCATGTTTATTAGCCGCACCATGAATCCATGATTGCAATTTTGAAATTCTGATGCAAATGCTTATTTTGTACATACCCGGCTCGAAGCACAGGTACCAATTATTAGCTTCTTTGACACGCCTGTTTTGCACCATGATTATTACACGCTTCTCTTTCCCATGTGTTTTCCGATATCTTCTTAACAAAAAGTTCTTGGTTAAATAAAAAATGGAAATCACAATATTGATATATATTTGAATAAAATTAAAATGAGCTCGAGACTATACTAAATTTTGTGTGATTATTAAATAGCTTTTTTTTACTTGTAAAGTTGCAATCCTTGACAAATGTGCTGTTTGCTCTTTGGTAGATAGTACCATGGTTATAGACTGAATAATTAATGATTAATTTGGAAGATTTAATGCCATAACATTCAAGTTTTCATTGTCAAATATATAATCACAGAGTCATTAATTATAGTCTTAAAAAAAAATTAATCTAATTAATTCACCAATTGAAAAGCAACGGCCCTGTGAACTTTTTATTTCATAAAAAAGGATAAAAATGTCTGCGAAATCTAATACTTAAAACAATCATATTATGCAAATTATTCTGTTTTCATGAAATTAATCCCTATCTATTTTTTATGTCCATTATGTAAATGTCTGCGAAATAAAAATGAATTATATCACCAAATAGCATATGAAAGACTGCTCTGTGAGGCAATCTCTACTCAATTCTTTCAATCTCAATTATCTATACAAGTATTTGATATCTAATTTCTAAATTATTCAGACAGAATTTTTTTTTCTAAAAAAATTAAGATGTCAAGATTGATATTTAAGTTTGTTGGAATTATCTTATCATTACGAAATTCGGACCTCTATACATTGTTGGATTATAATTAAATTGCAGTGGCGTCCATTAATTAATTATTTAATGCCTTGTTTATCATGGGTCCACTTTTAAATTCATAATAACAAAAATTGTAAAATTTATATAACAAAAATAATTCACTATATATAATCTATATTATTTTATCTGCATGTATATAAAAATTATTGCATCTCAACTTTTCCTGAATGAGATAAAAAAATCAGAAAATCGACATCAATAAATTGTCCACATCAGTTTATATGTACAAATGCATATTATAACCTCCTGATAGCAATTCAAAAAATATCACAATTTTTTTATGTATATATATGACATAGATAATTTTGTTTAGATATTGAATTTTAAATTTGAGTTATTAAATTTTAAAAATAGAGACATAATATAAATATAAAAAATAAATAAATATTCCTCACATACTTATTTATAGAACTTTTATAAATCTCAGTGGAATCATTTAGATGCTTCTCTCCTACTTGCATGTTTTCCGAACTAAAAAACAAATAAAATTTTGAAATAACACATGTTGCTAAACTTGTCCGTTTTAGGTCTCCTTCTTTGACGGAGACACACGAGAGAGATGAGAGAAAAAGGAAGCGTCAAAGTTAGAAAGGAGACGATTAAAATCCTTTTACTTGCTTAGTTGCTCTGCATTTTACTGAATTCACATCACCTCAGGTTACTTGACTGAAGACAATTACGATTGGATGGCTCTTTTAACATAGAACGAATCTCAAAATAGATCCCCTACAATCTCCATAGGCACCGGATTGAGTTTGGCCCAAATAAGTTTAATCTGGACCGTCCGTTTCAATTTGCTTGAGTCAGGTACCTGGAAGGATACGGATCCCATTTTACTTGGGTGGTCACAAAAAGTTTCTCTTTTTTATAGCATTATCTTCTAGAGAAATTTGGATATATACCCATCACAACTTCTTTAATTAGATATTTACCCATTCAAAATTGAAAATTAGATATTTCCCCATCTAAACATAACATATTTATTAATATACCCATTTTCATTTTTTCTCACTAAAAAATATTAATTAATATTAGTTAATTATTTCCATGACGATAATACCCTTCACCTTCACAGTCCCGGATTTCATTTGTGGTGTCTTGGCGTACCCATTTATAGTTGGCATTAGCAGTTGAGATGGCATGGATGCCAACTATTGCCAAGATGCTAATGCCCATCCTCACCTCACCGCTGGTACTTCATTTATAGTTGCTTTGAGATGGCTCACCGCTGGTACCCACAAATGCCAACTATTTCCATAACTGCTAATGCCAAGATGCCAACTATTCCATGTCCCGGATGCCATTTGTGGCTTTGAGATGGCTCGAGGATGGCATGGATTTGACCGATGAGGCCGAAGAAGCAGGAGGTCTGAAAGCACGCATGGGGCTCGCAAAAGCCTAGCCCAGCCCCTGTGACTTCTCCCAACACCCCCGGTCGACATCCTAGCACTGCCGTCTGCAACCATTGAGAGCCAGCAAGAGGATGAAGAAGAGGAGACAGATTGCCTTTTCATAGCAGCTGCATTAGTAGTTGAAGTACCAGCGGTGGCTGTGGTGGTGTGAGGAGAAGAAGCACTAATGCCAGTAGAGGTAGAGGAAGAGGGGGAGATCTAGGTAAAGGAAGGACCAGCAATCAGTGAGGGCGGGTTGGGGAAGAGGGAAGACGGGGGAGAGGAAGGGCGGGCTGGGGAAGAGGGAGGGCGGGAGGAGAGGAAGGGTGCGATGGGGAGTGAAGGTGAAGGGCAGTATCGTCATGGAAATAATTAACTAATATTAATTAATATTTTTTAGTGAGAAAAAATGAAAATGGGTATATTAATAAATATGTTATGTTTAGATGGGGAAATATCTAATTTTCAATTTTAGATGGGTAAATATCTAATTAAAGAAGTTGTGATGGGTATATATCCAAATTTCTCTATCTTCTATTTAAATATTATAAAAGCATGATAATATCTTACTTTTATTCGTCTTTTATGCTTAATTTCTGAAGCACAATATGTAAGATCTAGACCAAAAACTCTACGAGCAAAACATGCACACTTATTATTATTATTATAACTTATTCCAAGCACGTTAATTTGAATACTAAAAAGGTTTTTATTCATTTCCGGTCTCTTCTCTGATTCTCTCTCTCTCCATTCTTTCACTGTCCCCACCTTTTAAATATTCCATTATTCCTCCCCACTTTCACTAATAATTCCCAACTCGACCGTTGCTATTCCTCCCCTTTATTCCTTATCTGCCCCTTCTCTCTTTCTCACAAACCTCATCAAGAGAAAAGAGAAACACTGAGAGGCAACATCTCATGGCGAAATCTCCTCCAGTTGAAGCGAGTGCTGGTTTCTCCACACCAGAGCAACCAAAACTGAGCGACGCATCTGAAACGACGCCTCATCCGTACGAGTTCCACGTGTCAGGGCCTCGTAATCTCTCCTCTCCTAACTGGCGAGATCTCATCCGCTCCAGCTGGTTCGTTTTTCAACCTTCCCTTTTCTGATTTTCCTCTTTGGATCTGTGCTTTGGTGTTTTCCTTCTTTTTTTAGAGTTCGGGGTTTCTTATTTTGGTTCCGAACTCTGAGAGAGATCTTTCCTTTTGAACAAGTAAACTTCATCTGAGGTTCTTGACATTACCCGAAAATTTAGGTTTTGGATATATGTACTCTTTCCTTTTTGAAATTGCGAAATGGCGAACAATGTTCAATTTGTCTCTTGCAAAGTTGCAATCGACCGGTGTTATATTTGGGAACAAACTTTTCTGGCGATTAGAAGTAACGGTTCGTGTAGCGGGTCGTCGGGTAAGCTATTTGATCCGCTATACATATAACGACACAGATGATGTAAAAGGAAAATCCAGATTCTATCTTTTCAAATGATTGTTTGAAGACAAATTTCCGAATTTGTTCGGCCAAAACAAAATTCCAATTTTGTAGCCTTCCTTAGTTTTACTTTTAAATTTTTTCACACGCAACCCTGAAGAAATTGAGGCTCATGTTTGTTCGTTTCGAATATTCGAATTAAGAATTTGGGGCTTCAAAATATTCTCAATTCTTATATTCTTTTTTTTTTATTAAAAAAATGTTATTTTGCAAAAAAAAAAAATACAAAGATATGATGCCTAAACTTTTTTAATTATCCTTTTCCTCTTTCTGAAAAAGTGAATATGCTCTACCGGTTTTTATTTCTTCTCGGAAACAATTTACAACAGAAAAAAAAATGAGAAAAGAAAAAACCTAGTCCAGCTTAACGCACCAAAACCTAAATATGCAAATTTTACACTTGCTGATTAGGATTCCACTGTTTTGCTTTTAGTAGTATGATTTATAAATTAACTAACAGTGTGTTGATCAAATTTTAAGATTGTGAGACTTGGTTGCACAATTGTTGGAAATTGGGCAGGACAGATGACACTAGATTACTCATTTCAGAATTGATTGAGGCCAAGTTTCTTCAAAGTTGAGTGTAATTGCACTAGTTGAGGGTTAATTGACAGAAATGTGCATTAAAAATGAGCTTAAAGTGAGAATATTCAGGTTAAATGTACCCATTAAATTCCCAATTCAGCATAATTACAGGCTTATTTTTACCACCGTTTTCAATATTAGGTGCATAGTTGTGTAAGCAAATGAAACAAAAACTAGTGAATTTAATCTTTTAAATTTACAGGAAAGACCCAAATTACAAAAGAATGGTGATAGCATGCTTCATCCAAGCTGTCTATCTGCTCGAGTTGGATCGGCAAGAGAAAAAAAATGAAACGACCGGCCTAGCCCCAAAATGGTGGAAGCCGTTCAAGTACAAGCTGATCCGAACCCTAACTGACGAGCGGGATGGCTCAATTTATGGTGCAGTTTTTGAGTGGGACCGAACAGCAGCTCTTTCAGACTTCATCCTTGTCAGACCAAGTGGGGCCCCACGAGCAGTGCTTGCTCTTCGTGGTACTCTATTAAATCGCCCCACTATTTGGCGTGACCTAGAAGATGACCTTCGGTTTCTCGCGTGGGAGAGCCTCAAAGGATCTGTTAGGTTTACTGGCTCCTTAAATGCCTTAAATGAGATAGTTGGTACTTTTGGGAGTACCAATGTTTGTCTTGCGGGCCACTCATTAGGTGCCGGGTTTGCACTTCAAGTCGGGAAGGCACTTGCCAAGAAAGGAATTTTTGTGGAGTGCCACTTGTTCAACCCCCCCTCAGTTTCCTTGGCAAGGAGCTTGATTAGTTTTGGCGAAAAGGCAGGGTCACTTTGGGAAAAGGTGAGAGCCCGGCTGCCATCAAGAGGGACCGGCACAGTTTCTCCAGCCATAGGTGGAGAGAAGAGGAGTTTAAGTGTGGTTGACGTGAACAAATGGACGCCATTTTTGTATGTCAATAACAGTGATTACATTTGTTGTTATTATAATGACCCTGCGGGGACCGCAGTGGCAACAGATGTCGGTACGGGGAAGGGTGGTGTAGTTGCCAGTGGTGGGGCTGGAGATGTTGTGGCGAAGCTTTTTGTTATGTCTAAAGGGCCACAGAAGTTTCTGGAAGCACACGGGCTTGAGCAGTGGTGGTCAGATGATATCGAACTGAAGGTAATTTATTGTACCTGGTGTACCAGGAGGTGCTGTACCTGAACTGGTACAGCACCTTGTTCCTTCATTTGGCCAGGCTTGGGTTTTGAGCCTGATTTTCTAAAATTATTAGAACAATAGTTTGGTGTACACCACAAGTTTCTGGTAAGGAAGGTATATATGTACTGGTAACATGCCAATACTGACAGTACCAAAATCCATAAGAATGTTTGCAACATGTGGTATTGATCTGCACCTTTTGGAAATTGTAGCTTTTGATCCTTTCATACCAATTGTTGTACTCATTTTTGCCTGATTGCTCCATTGTAAACCAGCTGGTTCAACAGACCATTGCATGAATCTACAGAAAACCTCTTTTGTTCACATTTCTATTATATAGGATTAAGCATTAACAACTGATTGTAAAACTGTTGTTTAGAAATTCCCTTTTTGAATTGTGCATTTCTCGAAAATGAATACATGTACTTAATAATATCATGACTGCTATCTTAACTCTTGGTACTTGTATTAACAGGTTGCCTTGAACCACAGCAAACTTATTAACCGACAACTGCGGTCTCTTTATACTTCTTCCATGCAGCCTTCCCTACAATTAACAAAACCCTAGTATTTGTGTTCTTTTTTTTTCTTTTTTTTTTTCTCCTGCTGAGCATGCTCTGCTCAAGTATTATTTCTATTGTATCCTTCAGGACCTGGTTTTAGATAAAATATAAGAGATGTAATCACTTTGCACGCAAGATATAATGTGATCTGAGTCGGAATAATGCATAAATATCCACTTGACTGTTATTCATTTATACAATGACCTGTTGTATCCTGTGTTTTACTAGTTGAATTTAGACCTCCTTTGTTCAATACCTTGATTTATGCAAGAGGCATGTCAAACCCTTAAAACAATGCCCTTACTGATTAGTGGTCAGGAAATCGAGCCTATCCTAGAAACACCAACTTTATGGTATATTTATTCTTTAACAGCTTTTAACTAAACGTCAGTCTGTTGTTTCTGGTTTATAAGCATGATTATTGATTTCGCATTTGATATTCGAGTTAATATTAGACATAAAATCATAGTTTCTCTATTTCACAGGTGAATACCATAATATAACTCCATAGAATAAAACTTTTGATGATCTTGATTATTTTTTTTCATATGGTTTTCTTTCAATTGCTCTGCTTTGGATGACAAGTGACAACATTTAAAAAAATAAAACAAAAAAAAGGAAAACATAAATTTAAAGGCTCAATTGAATTTGTCAAAATAAACTTAAAATCCACACCAACTAATGTACATTAAAAAAGTAACGTCTAACAAATCCTCCAAATGTATAATTTGTCAGATCAACTTGCATTCTCATATTTATGCTATCAATTTGACATTGAGATATATAGCACTTGAATGTATGAAATGTAAATAAGTTACATGTAAAACCAGAGAACAGCAATCAATTCAGCCAACTGATACTGATAATTTAACTGGCGATCGACATAAAGGACAGCTTGGTTCCTGCACCAGCCATAGAACGATGCACTTTTGATGATACAAATGGCTACAGACCGGCATCCGCATAACCTTCTCTCCATTCTTCAACTCATTAAGACATACGACGCACTCGGTGTTCTTATTATCTTCATATTTTTGGTAGATAAAGGCTGACATATAGGCATTATGGATATCTGAATTTCCACTTTTTGGTCCTTCCCTGGGCTCGGGAGTCAGCATCTGTGGTTGGCGAGAGTTGCTTTGGTGGGGCCCATGGGGTGTATGAGCTCTTACAATGGTGTGGGACCCATAACGCATAGGGGTCATCGTCTGTGATTGGTGAGGCCCATGGATTGTATGCGCCGTGATCTGTGATTGGAGGATTGTAAGAGGCATGTCGGTCCCATCATTGCTCGGGTTGGGCCCGTACCGCATCGGGGCCAAGGCTCTGCTTTGGTGGATCCAGCAGCCGCAGGGCATAGGGACTCTGCTTTGGCGAGGTCCGCTAGGCAAAGGTGCTGTTGTCCTTTGTGATTGATCTGTTGCCGGAGGTGCATTGACCGTGGTAGCGTTGGCTCCGTTGCTTGGGCGGGGCGCCGCACGTGGCATGCGGTGAACAGAGGATATAATATGTGATCGCAATCGAGTGGCAAGAGGAATGTTGCTGCTAGCGCTGTTTCGGCGGGGCCAGAGGGACCAAAGAGTTGGGAGTTGCATGTTCCACATCGGGTTTCTTCGGGGAAGCCGGTGCCGGTTATCTCTGACACGATCTATGCACCTCTTACAGCAGCTTCCAAACAATGTAATAAGGAGGAATATGAAAAAAACGGCCAAGACGAAGCAAATTAAACACACGAGATACAGAGACAAGACATTCATGGTTGATACAGGAGCTAGCTGTGAGATGGCCTTCAATTAATTAATCCAAGTAATTTATTAGTGGAGATTATATGCTCTTTTGCAACTAGAGTTTGGGGTTAATATATAAGGTAGCTGAGTTCTAAACATGATACTTCTTAATATTTGATGGCGCATTTAAAGCTGATTATATTTAACAATACAATATGGATTAGCCTTTAAAAAAGGAAAGGATAGTACGTAGTATAGTACTGAGAGCATGATTTTGTAATTTTGGTTTTACATTGTAAACTAGCTATTTTTATAACATTAGTGTTTTTTTAGTTGCATTAATTGTTCTTTTTTTAGGTGCATTTTTTATTTTACTATAATATATTTTGTTGTTTCCTTTTATGTTGTACTTATTGCACAAGATTTGATGTGAAAACAATTGAAGAACAAATTATTTAGCTCTCACTAATCAAAATCATGCTCTTAAAATAGTATCACCGTTTAAATAATTTAAGTCAATTAGACATAAATAGAATGATCAAAGTTAGCGTAAACAAAATAGTAAATGTTGCCAAAATTATCTAGCAATAATGTTGTAATTGTTAATCACAATTTTATTAAATTCGTGCATATATATAGCATAAAGAACACTATGAAATATAAGAAGAATGTGTGACGTGCTAACAAAATAATATATTATTTTAGTTAGTTAATGAATTCGTAGTCCATTGTGTTTTAATGATTTTCATAAATAGAAATTGTGAAAATTGGAAATTTGGACCGACAATTGTGGCCTTTGCGCTCCTTGTATAAATATAAAGATGC
Organism: Carex kokanica; assembly: GCA_025461125.1. Lineage (NCBI taxonomy): Eukaryota > Viridiplantae > Streptophyta > Magnoliopsida > Poales > Cyperaceae > Carex > Carex kokanica. The sequence goes on from JAJGRX010001457.1 coordinate 251,490, forward strand.
GTAATTGTATTAATGCCTGAATCATAGTAACCCAATTTGCGATAATATGCGAATAATTATTTTACGAGTAGACGTACAATATATACCTATGACTTAGAGCATCTTATTTCTGAAAATATGAAAGTCAATTTTTTTTTGCCCCATCAACAATTTTGGTAAATATCGTCCCATAAAATTTGATACTATCTCGATTTCAACAATTTCTTGTGTTCAGTAATTTTGTGATATAACTTTTACATCCATGTATATATATATTTTGTAAGCTGATGTGTCACTTTTTGATAATTGCTTATATAGAAAAATTACTAAATTAGCAATTACTTTATATTTTTACATTTTTTTTAGATAAAATTAGAAATTAAGCCACCCGATTTTGTAATTGTACAAGATATTTTTCATACAAGTTTTAAATATGCTGCTTTCACACGGATGATATTATCTCAGCCACTAGATTAAAGTCTGATTTTCATATTTTTAGCATTGAAATTGCTAATTGTTATATTAATATTTGTAATTATTTTGTAAGTGGGATGAAGTTGCTCTTCTTGCCTTATTCGAATAAGAGTGAGGCTATGGTGCTATGCATAGCACCAATGGCTAGTGTACTACGGCTCAATATGGTACTTTTTAAAATCCTAACGGTCGATCCGAACCGTTCAATGTGATATCCATATGAATATGTACTTGCAAACTAAATTTTATATTTTTTCGAATTTTTTTAGATAGGTAGAAAAATCAGTGTTTTTTGAAAATTCTAGACCATCAAAATTCTACCTATCTAAAAAAATAGTAAAAAAATTCAAAAAAATATAAAATTTAGTTTGCAAGTACATATTCATATGGTTATCACATTGAACGGTTCGGATTGACCGTTAGGATTTTAAAAAGTATTATATTGAGCCGTAGTACACTAGTCATCCGTGCTATGCATAGCACCATAGCCTCACTCTTCGAATAATTCCCCACTTGATTATTTATTTGGTTCTCCTTTGAGAAAATAAATCTGCTGTGATTCTCGGGAATCACAGGACCCTGCGATCCCGAATCTCAGCTGTTGGTTTTTTTCGTGATTCGTGCATGAAAATTTACTTTCCAAAGTGTTTTCGAGATCCGCGCACAGAAAAATTTGAACCGTTGATTCGGAATTTTAGGATCCTGCGATCCCACCCAGGATCGCAGCGATCCCACCCAGGATCGCAGCAGATTCGGACTCCTCCTTTGAACCGACCATTTGATGTCTGAGATGAAATACAATATATAATAGTCGTTTGATCTGTTGATCAGAACAAACGCTTTAGCCTCATTGTTTTTTTTTTCTAAATAGAGAACTAGGGGTGCACAAAAAATTCGAGATTTGTGATTCGATTCGAGTTCGATTTGAAAAAGTTCGAAAAAAATTCGATTCGAAACCAGTTCGATTCGAAATTAATTCAATTTTGAATTCGAACCTGCCTAGGTTCGATTCGATATAGTTCGCGAATTTTGAAGGTTCGAAATCAGCCAACCGTCCAATTAATATAGGCTAGCGAATAAGAGTGACTTGGCCATTATTTTTCTCCCTCTCGCAGCCAGAGTCGCTTAAACCTAAATCTAGGTTTAGCCAACTTTTACTCTCCGCCGTTGCTCTCACTCTCTCCTCCTCCGTTGCTCTCCTCTCTCCTCCGCCGTTGCTGTCACTTTCTTCTCCGTCGTTGCTCTGCTCTCTCCTCCACCCTTACTCTCCGTTGCTCTCCATTGCTGAATTTCGAATTTGCACTGAATTTCGAACTAATTTCGAATCAAATCGAACTAGTTCGAATTATACCGAACCAAATTCGAACTGGCCTTTCAGGTTCGAAATCTATTTCAATTTCGAACTGGGTTTGATTCAAAATTATTTCGAATTTGAATTCGAACTAGGACAGATTCGATTTGGTTCGGTTCGTTTGCAGCCCTAGAGAACTGTAGGTTTACCTTTCTGAATATCATTTTTTAATATGTATAAATGACCACATTCGGATTTCTAACATACAATCTCTTTGAAATTCTTTATCATTAGATCAGAATTTTTTTTTTTTTTTTTAAGAATGCATCATATGAATTACTCAGGAGTATAGAGGGATTCCACATTCAAATTTCGAATCTGCAACCTAGAGTACAAAGGATTCCTCGTTTTACTATTATTTAATATAATTGGCGCAATAATTATATTAATAATCATTTTTTATAATTTTTTAATATTTCTTGCATAGATGAACTATTCTTTTAAGTTTTTGTTTTAAAATTGACCAAACTTGATATATATCATATTTAAGTGATGAAAATACATCTACAATATTAACTGATGTGTTGTGATTGGGCTTTCATATCTTTTTTTTGTCCAACTGACTTCGTAAAATATTAAATTTAGTTCTTTTAAGTCTCCAATCTACTAGCACTCAACCATGCTAATATAGCATTTGTATTAACTGACACGCATGGTGATAACAGGTCGATCATGTGACTTTGGAATTCAGAGTAGGTCCCTACTTTGGTTCGGTGAGTGTGATGACCATCCAATCAGCATCAAGATTCGTGCGCTATGCATCAAAATCCGTTCGAGTCTATTTCAATTTCCGTGCGCACAAATTTAATGCTAATTGTACGGCGCTAGAGTGAATTGAACCTAAAAGTAGGTCCGATACCCATCGGACCTACTCCTATCTCGTGACTTTGACACGGGGCGGACTCAAATGACCGCAAATTTTATTAATAATATTAAAATAAATCAAATTAAAGAAAATAACATGACTATTTGGAAATCCAAAAATTACACAATGAATCAAATCAAATTTTTTTATGACATGGAGCTGATACCGGACTCATGTAATCATGTTCAACCATATCGTTATTCAAGAAATTGATAGAACCAAATTAGACCAACTGCATGTAACCTACGGAGAATGTGTTAATTCTATTGCTACAGAATGGGTTCAAATTATGTCCGATAAGATCCGTAACTGGAACAATTTAAAGAGACACTAATATCGCAATAATATTTTTTTTTATTAATTTCAGAAATAAAATGTGAAAAAATAAAATTTTAGGCATACAAAAAGTAAACAAAAAAAAGAGTACAACAGCAGCTATAAGTTCTGTACAGTATCTGTTTTATCCAGTGTTCTAAATTGCGCGCTATAGCGTTTTTGGACTCCAAACGCTACGCTATGACATCAAAATGCGCTATTTGTGCTACGGCCGCTATAGCGGCCGCTACAGCGCTATACAATATAGATTTTTTTTTTAAAGCAATTTATATGGGTTTTAAATAAAGATAAAAAAAATCTCAAACCAAAATTGAATTTGTTGCTACTTGCTATAGATAAATCAATTTGAAATTGGGAATAAAAATTGAAATTTGAATAGAAAAAAAGTCCAAACCGAAATTAAAATTTGAATAGAAAAAAAAATAGATTATGTCATGAATCATAATGCTTAAGATATTTTTAATAGGAAAAATCGATAGTTTATGATATTACTATGGCTATTTTGAACCACAATTTGGACTTTGTACGGGTTCAATATGAATATTATAATTTCTTAATTACTTTGGTGTTATTTATTGTTCTATGGGACTTTAGATAATGTTCATATTTAGTACAAATATTGAATATACGAAATGTAAAAAAAAAAAAAAACGCTATTTGAAATAGCTTCTGCTATAGCGACGCTACTCGCTATAGCTTTTTTTTTAGCCTTCCCGCTACGACACTATAAACGCTATTTAGAACCTTGGTTTTATCTGTAACTGTGTTACATGCTTTCATTCTGATGCAGTTTCCTAAAACTAGTGCAAATGCAATTTAAAATACATAACATTAAAACCATCACAATCAAATAGTTACAAATCTCACATGTCATGTTTAATTGTTACTTAAATTTAAAGAAAATTTAAAGAAGATTAAGATGCACCTTAAAATCATGGCTTAAATTAATCCGTTTAATTTCATTCTGATGCAACTTCCTAAAATATGATTCACTGTGGAATAAGTTAATCCGTCTGAAAAGATAATTTAAATTACTTTGTTGTAACTACATCTTCTGATGTTTTACACCTCATTTGCCTACTTATGTATGATGTAAGCGGTCTCGGTCTCTACCTCTTACTCTACAATTAAACATGGCCACATAATCTACATTGACCGGAGATCGGCACAAGGGGCAGCTTGATTTGTGCAACAGCCATTGGGAGATGCACATCTGGTGAAACAAATGGCCGCAAAACGGCATCTGCTCAACTGTCTCTCCTCTTTTCATGTCACAGAGACATACAGCGCACTCTGCGCCCTTGTTTGTTTCGTGGTTTGAAGCCGGTGTGAAGGCACCAACAGCTGAATCTCTTGGAGGCTCCCGGGGCATTGGCGCCATTGTTTGTCTTGATTGGAGCAAAAGCAATGTGTTGCCAATGGGGTCATTGCTTGGGTGGAGCCAACTGGGCAAACGATCTGTAGATCGTGTCCCGAAGGTTGTAGAAAATGGTAGGTCGACTCTCACATCAGGGGGTGCGTGGTTTGCACGAGGTATATTGGTCGTCCGGTTTCTCCACGAAAGCGCCCCCAGCCGAGCAATTTTTTTCCAACAACACATTAGCAGACAAAGTATAATAACCATCAGGGAGGATGCAAGAGAAATAACACTCCAGACACCTACCATGGTCGATATCTAACGGTGCTCAGAAATCCTTTGCTATCTTCTTCTTCTTTCTTTTATTTTGTTGAAGGCTCTGGCAAGATGTTAGAGATTTTAGTTTTGAGAGTTCAATGAGAAAGTAGAAAATGCGGCTGTAGTGAAAATAGATGACTTATAATTAATATGTACCAGGTAATTGGTTCTAAAAAGAGAAAATGAGTTACTTAATTTTGAAAACATATATAGATTTTGTTATTTTAAGCAATAACTTTTAGCCTGTCAGATATAAATTCCGTCTAAATATATAGATCCATCATGGATCCCCTACATCCACTCTTCTTTGTTCAAATTATACACACGGACCGTGTGCAAATATATAGACCCATCACGTGTTATATCCTCCCGAGGCGTACCCTTCACTCGATGACCCGATAGCGAGACATACGTATTTATTCACGTAGGGTGAGTTTGAACAGACTACGGTTTTTGGTCCTGAAGTCCAGACATCCGAGATTGAGGAGATTCATGAACAGAAAGACGACTCAGACGAGTTAGACCACAAGCCACTCTCTAGGCGGAGTAGGGGGTTCAAGAAGAAGAAGGCGAAGACGGTATTTAGTCCAGACTCGTAGGTTTTGATTTGTACTTTGTTAGGTGTTTTGTCAGATACTGTGATTTATTTATTTTGTTGCTTTGTTATTTATTTATTTTGTTCATTATATCATTATATCTTCGTACACAAACGACATTTCAAACGAACGATATTTTAAAAATAAACAACTGACACAGAATTTTGATCCGACAAACGAATGATATTTTAAAACTAAACGACATATCCAATAAACAACATTTAAAACAAAATAAGAATTAAACATAATAAATAAACTATATAAAAAACAAATAGCCAAACAAAATAATACAATTTATGTTTATTTTAAAAAAAAGTAGGGCCGTAATGGCAATTGGCGGCCCCATTCTTGGGGCCGCAACATCAAATGGCGGTCCCCAAGAAAAGGGCCGCCAATTGTCATTGCGGCCCTGGTGTTTTTCGAAATCTCCAAAAAAAAGTGTTTTTTTTTAATATGGTATTAATAAAAATTTCAGATAGCGCTAATTAGCTTGTACTATGAATTAATATTTCTATTTTCAAAATTTAAACAATCAATCTAAAGTCCGAGATTTTTATTTTTACCCAAAAAAAATAAAAATTAATATATTTAACCAAGTTTTTGAAAAAATTAAATTTTTACCCAAACCGTAAATAATATTTACGGTTTGAAACTTTTTTTTTTTTTTTTAGAGAGAAAAAATAGCTAAAATGCTGAAATGAAATATAACACAAAAAAATCGAATTGTTTTTTAAAATATTTGTTAGAAAATACGCTACGAATAGAGCCGATTTTGTGCTAAAATACGGTAAATTACAATAATTATGCCAAAAGACATGACGTCTGTTTAAATACAAACCCTAAAACAGAAAATATATATAAAAGATACATCAAAGACCCTAAAAACTCTAAAATTATAAAGAAAGGTTCAAAAGTCCATGAAGGAAGACTCGGATCGCGAATCTGAGCCCGCAAATGGGCGAAACGGATCGTAGATGGTTTCGGATCCAGTTTTGGGTTGTGGAGTTTCTGTCAAAATTTCAGCCCGATCCGACGGACGGATCAAAAGTTACGCTCCTTTTAGTAAATTTATGAAAGATGCCACAAAATTGGCCCAATTCATACGTAATTTAGCGTAATTTAGCGTATTTTAGCATAATTCTACATAATTATTGTAATTTCAGCATTTTAGTAAATTTACCGTATTTTAGCATAATTATTGTAATTTACCGTATTTTAGCACAAAATCGGCTCTATTCGTAGCGTATTTTCTAACAAATATTTTAAAAAACAATTCAATTTTTTTGTGTTATATTTCATTTCAACATTTTAGCTATTTTTTCTCTCTAAAAAAAAAAAAAAAAAAAATTTCAAACCGTAAATAATATTTACGGTTTGGGTAAAAATTTAATTTTTTCAAAAACTTGGTTAATTATATTAAAATATTTTTTTTTTTGGGTAAAAAAAAAAATCTCGGATCTAAAGTTCTATAACATCATTATATGCAAAATATATTTGGAGATCACATTTTACATTTTGTATATCTATTATTTTTTAAATAGGTAGAAAATAACTTTATATAAAGATTCTAGACCATTCAAAATAGTAATTTTTTATTTATCTAAAAATTTAATAAAAAATTCTAAAAATATACAAAATTTAATCCGCAAATCTATTTTTATATGAAATTATGTTAAATGATTTAAATCGGCTATTTAAATTTTGAAAATCAAAATAGTGATTTGTAGTACGAACTAATCCGTGCAATGATAGCCTCACTCTGATACTTCTATGTAAAATGTTTGTTTTCAAATATAGCTGCTTTGCAGATGGTAGCCTTGTTAATCGAGTTCTTGTATGAATTTTATGATGCACAAATTTTATATTAGTAATGCCTGAAATGAAGAAGAACAACCAATTTTTTTTATATTGATTTAAACCCATTCCGTTTTTTCTTGAAATAGACCTAAAGTGTAAAACCTAGTTCATGTTTGTTTAAATTTGGAGAACAAATCTTTACTCCAAATTGGATTTAGACACGGGGACTCACGTTTCATTTTTCTTTTCTTTTCTTTTCGTTTGAGGTGAAAGGCCCGTGGGCCTCGCTTTTCATTATAATAATTTCACTTTTCAGGCGCACAAATTACTAACTAGTTCCCTTTAATCCACTCCAAGTAACTCTGTTGTAATCCACTCCAAGTAACTCTGTTGTAGGGATGTAAAAAAAGTCGCACCATGACTAGATATGTCACATTTCATCACCTACTGTGACTTGTGTGTTTCTGATTATTTGAGTAACGTAACCATTCTTCGGAAAATTGGCACGACACAGCATGTGGTAATGCGAGCCACACGTAATCAAAACCGCAAAACCGTTAGATCTTTGATCAAATGGTGAATCTTTAATAATCTAATTTAAATTGCGAAACAAAATAATTAAATGTGACCGAACATGACAAACATCACCTGTCACATTTGGACATGACACGTGTAGTCACAGTGTGACTAACATGTATGACCATTCACACATCGCAACTGTTCATCCCAAATTTGATCATGACACTGTATGACATGAATTTACGTCCTTACTTTGTCAACCAAACACTCCATTCCCTCCCTCCCTCTACTCTTCATCCAAACAAAGTGTTAGTAAACTGGAGAGAATGGGTATAATGGGTTGCCCCCAATTGTTCACATTCTTGAGCTGTCAGGATAACAGCAGAATCTGTTCTTTGCAAAACATACCGTACTGGTACAGTTACCAGTGTAACATTCAAAAACTCATGTTGGTAATTCTTGAAACATAACAAATACAAATCAGACAAGCTATAAGTTGCAACTTGCAAAACCCGAACAGTTCACACCAGACACCCGAAAAAAGAGGAAACAATAATAAATTACAAGATTTACAAACATGATTCTCAAATAGGTTAAAGGTCAAATAGTTCAAAATAAATGTTCAGCCCACTTTTTGCCTTGCAGTGCATCAAAGTTTTTAAAAAATATTTTTCACAATTTCAACCAATAGAGATTCACTAGCCTTGCAACCATGATAGACAAGTCAACTTCATGCGTAGCCTTTGCCAAGGCAATTGAGACAGTGTTGTACTCTGTAAAGAAAGTTATTATATTAGTAACATCCCGGTGACTTGGAGAGAACCAAACCATAGTTACTTTAAACTCTAGAAAAAAAAAAGTTACAATTTGGGCCTGAATTGATTCTCATTTCTTGACCGTCTAAAAAACCTTAAAAGACATGTGCTTAAATCAGAAATGGCTTTAAGAAATAAATGTCATGTAATTACGGATTACCAAATATTCGAGGTCTAACACCAAAGTATTCAGTATCTACATTAAAACATACATATGAAAATAATTGCAAACCTGTTTCCCTCGCAAGTCGGGCATACACATGGATTAATGAAAATAGGATCATAAAGTGGCGACCACTCTATGGTCGAATTCCCTTTGCAGAGTTTACACTCGTAGAAGCCGGTTCCTTTGCACGCTTTGCAAGGTAGCGCAAACTTTTTCTACACCTCAAATAGCAAACAGTTATAATTACATTTAATTTAGAAGTAATTTACAAAATTTAAGATTAAAAATTCTGCATGATTCATATGGAAAGAAGTCAAGAACTACCTATCCAATTACAAGCTCGTACCAGACAGCATTACCTGTAAGTTTGTAACTGGTATTGTATACCAAATATAGTTAAATTAGGTCATTAATCATCTACCTAAATTTCTTTTTTTGGTTGTGCTTGTTTTTATTTTGGTATATCTCAATCTCAATTTGTCCGCCTAGTTGAACTAGTAAAAGCACATCCTTCGATTATAAACTGAATCGTATCAAGAGTAGTTTTTTTTTTTTTTTGTGATATATTTTGGTTTTCTTGGCTGAACCAGCACCTGCCTAAGGCACTACACTTCAAAATTAATTTGAACCACCAAAAAAATGTGCTAAACATTTAAAGTCCAGATTAAACAAACAATTGAAGGAGAAGTTTAGAGAAATAAATCAGTTTTTCCTTACCCGTTTTGCTTCAGAAAAAGCCTGTAAGGATCGGATGGTGACGGATGAGGCTACAGAGAGCGCAAATAAGCTGCCAAATAGAAAAACAGCAGTCCGACCCAAAACTCGAAGTGGTCCTGGAACCCTCCCGCCTCCCATCATTTCTCTTCTTTAGATTTCTTCAAAAAATGAATATAATTTATTTATTTACCATGAGAAAACCATCGAATAGTTCAATTAGTGTACTGGGACTCAACGCAGTGGAATTAGAAATGAAATTGTGCAAGTTTTCAAAATGTTTCGGTTCACATGTGGCAGAAAGGAAACTTGGGTTAGTCTCGGGTTTCAATAAATCTATATAAAAAAGGAAGAATAACTCTAGCTCCAAGACAAAATATAGGCTTAAAATTGTTGGACATTTCATCGAACAGCTTATGTGCATTCTGAAATCTCCATCGTTTCAAATCTTCCGGAAGCAACTCAACACATTAAATTGAGGAAAAGGTACTCAGTGGCAAATAAATAAGCATTATATGGACCAATTAAACAAATAGTTCAAGTTATCTAGCACACACCAATAGCATATACAAAGAAGAAGAAGGCCAGTACCTAGGTTTGAGAGACGACTGAACCGTACTTGTCTTTCAGACAGGATTGCGATGAACCCCCCCAGATTCTACTACTACTATTATTACTATATTATTTTCCTTTTATCCTTTTATTTGGATGTAGGGAGTGTTTCTCCTGTTAACAAGAGAAGATGGGAAACGAATGAAAGGGGCGAATCTGACCTGTGTGCCCCATTTTACATGAGAGGATAAATTATGGATTCTGGGTTTAGTGGGCTTTCTTTGCTTTCTTCATTGCGGGCTTAGCCCAAGTAATGGATAGTACAGAGTACAGACAATATGTTTTCGTTGTATTCCGGGGAAATTGACAAGTGAATAATGATAGTACCATGTTCCATCATTTAAATTTATCATATTAAAATAAATAAAATAATTGTTTGAAATTTGGTTTTATTGCACCGATTTGACAACAAACTTTCCAGTATTGTATCGCACAAAAGCTAGCTCCTACTGTTTTGTATCCCAATTGGCATTGTTTATGCATGATCACTCAAGTTTAATTAATGCATCTAGAGAAACTTTCTTTTGGTTCAAAGTCAGATTCACTATGTCCATTCCAAATTCAATTATAAGCACATTTAGTAAAGTTTGGAGGTAACCACAACCAACTATTTAATATCCACAAGGAACTTCATCCGGATTTCGAGCTCGCAATCTCCTATACAGAGGACATGCTATCTGTCACTGAACCAAAAGCTGGTTCTCGTAAGTATTTTACAAATATTCAGCATGAAATTTGAACACGCCAAATTTGAAGCCAAATTTTTGTGAACATTATTTCAGAGTTGGTATTGAACTAAATAATATATACAGCAAAAGTACATTGAAATGAGACAATGTACTGGATAACATATTTTCTTCAATACATTGGAGATAATTCCACACACATAAATTGGCCAATTTCTGGTACATTCAGATTGCAATTATTTTATTTTCATATATAATGGAGCATCTGACATAAATTGAAACAGCCTAAACTAAAAATTCATGCTCCATGTACCCATAATATACCAAATATACCCCTACACCATCTTATTACGAAATAAAATCACACAGGTACAAAGCTTTAATTGGCTACATAATCCATGTTGTAAGTTCATTTGTGGGTTTTATACTGGTACCAAAAATGAGAAGAGTACACAATTAATTAATTGTGCACAACTCTTTTGACTTGAGATGAATGTCTAGCTGGAAGCCCCAATGCCTCTGATATGCTCTTTACCTCGGCAATCATGGCCACCACATCGTTCAACTTATTTACTGCTGACCCAATACCCTGCATTAGAAAACAATGTCCATTTGTTGAGTTAATATAAGAGAAATGGTAGAAAATTTACACTATCATTTTTTTAAATCTTGCATTAACGGTTCAATATCAATTCCAAGTGATCCAGAGATAACTCAGAAGAGTATTCGCAAATATGAGAATGTTGGGTCTTTCTTCATTAAAATAATTTAAGTTAAGAGTTGAAAATAAAATATTTAAAAAAATAAGGGGAAAAAAGAGAGAGATAGAGAGCACATACCACACCAGCTGCTCCAGCTGTGATGGCCAAAGGTGCAGTGACAGAGCTCAGCCCAGACGCACACATCACTGGAATTTTAACTGCTCGGGAAATTGAATATGCCGCTGCTAGTGTTGGTGAGGCCTATAAACCAATCAATTTCATTAAAAGTAAAAAAAATACAGAAGTCACATATAAACCCCTCAAATTGTCATTATATGAAGCATAACCCTACGGAGCATAAAAAATATATTGTATCCCTTAAATGTCCACAAGAAGTTTACTTATGTGAAATTGAGGAAGAAACAAATAGTTAATGGATACAATTTTTTTGGGGGCATTTCAAAATTATAAGAGTAAATTACAAGTGTAATTCCTACCTTCTCAATTAGCCCAAGAACGCCAGGTTTTGTGGGATTGGAGCATTTCCCCCCTTCGGTTTGTATTATGTCAACACCTTCCTGTTCAAGCTGCTCAGCTAATCTTACCTAGTGGGAAACCAATAAATTTTTCTTTAAAGAATAATATTGGTATTTAGAATATCACTTCTTTTAATTGGGGAAATTATGTATTATATATTATATCAAAGACCTTAGCACTGGACTTTGTATAAATGGATGGTGAGCTGATAACCCTCTAAATATGGTACCAAATTTCAGTTTGAAAAAACCTTTATTATATTTTTAACCAGTTGTCACTTTTGTGGAACCAAACCCTTTTGCATTAATAACACCAAAGACTTCTCAGGTAGCAAAATATCATATGTGATTATGTTTTGAGATATTGTGACTACTGTAAATCATAGCTAAATATATGGGTTGAACTTGGAAGTGCTCATTTTATGTGATAAAAAGTTATATGAACCTGATCAGGGAGACTGAGCGTATGAGGCACTGTGACAGAAAGTGTAATGTAGGGAAGAATATCTCTCGTCTCTCTGGTCAACTTAAGTATCTGAAAGTAACAATTTTACTAGCTTAAAATCAGGAGTAACAAAAGCGATATTACATACACCAACAGGATGCAGTAAAATTATATAATGTTGTTCCCTACCTGGTCAGAGGAAAACTGAACACCCAATTCATAAAATGAGTCGTAATTTCCAATCTCAATCTGCAATTTCATAATAAATTACACATGCATTAACATAAAAATATACATTTTGAGAGGGAGGGGTGGGGGGTGACAGAGATAGAGAGAGAGAGGTGACCATTTGAGCACCAGCTTCAACTGCAGGAAGGAATGTGGAAGGATCCACAGATGAGACACATATCTGCAAAAATTGTAACTATACTCTATAAATCTGGAAATATCTAATCAAAGTTACCATTATGGTATGTGTGGCTACTACATACTGAGAGGTGACCATTTGATTTATTTTTTCTCCTTGATTATACATTAAAAAGTAAAAAAAAATGACTATCTCTGTTATTACCAGTGCTACATCATAAAAATTACAAGAAAAAGAATTTACCGGAAGAGAAGTTAGGCTGAGAGCAAGCTTTACTAAATCTTTGTCACATGCTATATCAACATGGGTTGCTCCACCCTATAAGAAGTTGACAGTAAAAATAGAATTAAAATGTCAATTTCAAATTTTGAGTAACAAACAACCAGATTGTGAGGGTACAGGATAGATCTGATTTCTCTTAACTACATTATTTTAGGAATATAAACATTCTTCCTTTTTCTTTGACTTTTATAGGTTTCAAAATGCTATTGCTTGATTGTTGTCACAATCATATAAACCAATGAAGTCCATAAATTTTTAGCTATTAACAAAATGACATAATAACCCTACAATCCAGTTCAACCCCAAAAATTACATAAATAAAGTAGATACCATTTCATGGTAATGGCAATAATCATGGGCAAAGAAAATAGTTGCACCTTATCAGCCGCAATAACAACAGAAGACACTTTGTCTTTGTCGAAGTTTGTTAAACCTGAGATAATCTGCATTTTAAAAATGAACGGTAAAATTCCAACAAAAAGTAGCAAATGGGAATTTAATGCGTGCCCCAAAAAACTTCAAAATACAACACATAAACCCAGAATTTCTAGGCCAGAATCACAGGAAATGTCATCATTTCCATTTATAACCAACCATAGAACGGGTTTGCATCCTCTTAGATAACTGAAAAGTTGAGTTCATTCATAAATCGGACCATATTAAATTTCTGTCCTGAATTCGAGTTTAGATTTAGCGGGGTACCCTATCGTGTAGAATGAGGGATTTGCACCGTCCGTTTTAACCTGACATGAATTTTAAAGACCCGTGTATCTAAACCTGGCCTGAAAAAAAATTGCCTGGCTGGAATTGTGTAGAGTAAACATGGTACCCTAGAGGATACTCTTCCCCTGAATTCACAGAGCAGAATTAATAGGAAATGAGTTGCTTTAAGATTCGTGCTTTAGAAATCTGAAAATCTGAGATATCTCAAGGGATGTACACTCCCATTCCCATACAAGCACAGAATATATCCTCTATGCCATAACATGCCCAGCCCAAAGGTAATAGAAAGTGTACCAGTACCGCCTGTTTCAATTTTGTTTACTTCTAAATATACTAGCAAGAAATTATGGGTAGTTTGATATTGTGAAGAAATTATAACACAGGTTTTTACATGATATCTCATTTCTAAAGTCTTCAGGGAACATAAATTCTGAAAAATGAATATAAGAAAGAGAAAAGGGTCTCAGTAAAAAAAAAGGAAAAGAGACCTTTAGAGCTCGCTTATCAGTGAAATCCTGGAGCACTAGCTCCTTTGAAGTGAAGGCGGAGGCTCTAATGGAGAAGAAAGACCTCGCTCTTCTTTTAGAAGCAGATGTAAATGGAGAGACGGATGGCACTGGAAGCACTCCCACCATTGTTGCCATCTTGCTCTGTCACTGTGATTTTTTGTTTTTGTTCTCAGTGCCAAGGAGATAAGATATTTTTGTGGATGTATACATGTCGATGTCGTATATCAGGAGAGCGAAATTAAATAAATAAATAAATAAGGAACAAAAATAAAAATATAATAACTTATTTCTTTGTTAGAGTTGACAGTAATTAATTTAATATAAGGCAAGAAAACGCTAATAATATTAGCATTTCGTGCTTTGCCCAGTAAAATTATATTTTAAAAATTTTAATATGACAAAATGTTGTTATTTTTAATGTTTTGTTAGGTGCAAAACGAAATGCTAGTATTGTTAACGTTTCGCCTTGTTCATGGATGAAAATATTTTAATTTGTTATCACAATTTTAATTTTTATAAATGTTACAGATAAAAAAAATCCCGATTGTTTTATTAATAGAAAATACAAAACAAAAATATCAATAATGGGATACGGTTTCATGAGATTTTGAAATATAGGAAGAACGTTATGATTTATAACGTCCGGAGCACTATAGCGAGACGTTATAAACCATAACATCCAGTTAATCCGATCGCTAATGATCATATATAAAAAAAATACTGTAGCTGGACGTTATGGTTTATAACGTCCAGTTACAGTATTTTTTTTACTTCAGTTCTAATTGCTGCTGTTGTGAGATTGTTTTTCACGCAATACTCCATGAGCTGGTAGGTATTTTTTTATTAGAACTGAAGCGCAAATCAAAAAACATTGTAGCTGGACGTAATAAATCCTAACGTCCTGCTATATTTTTTTGTTAACAATCATTGGTAATCGAATTAACTGATAACGTTTTGTTTATAAACTATAATGTTCTTTCAATTTTTTTTAGATCTCACGAAAACGTACTACATTGTAGATATTTTTTTTATTTTTCCTATTTAATATAAAAAATCGGTAAAAAGATCGGCATAAATTGTCCAGCTACATTGTAGTTTTATTCCAATTCTTTATGTATATTATCCCATTTATTTTTTAAGAAAATTACACTATTATAATAATAAATGCATGCTATATCTTGGCGAAAAGAAGTTTCTAACTACATGATGTGATAATAAATGCATGCTATAATAATAAATAAATTATAACATTTTTTGTTTTTTTTAAAAAAACTTAAAACCGCAAATTTAATTTGTAGTTTTGGAATTCTAAAATCAAAACTGTAAATTTTTTTTGCTGGTTTGGAATTAAAAAACCGGAAAATAAATATGCGGTTTGGTAGTTTTCGAAATTTTATCAAACATGATGTAGATTTTGAAATTTAATATTTTTTGGATATTAATACAAAATTCGGCGTTTTAAGCCACCAGGCTGAACTTTTGAACGCACAATTAATAAAGTGATGAATTCGATGTCCAATTTTGTTTGAATTAATTATTTATTTATTCTGCATTTTTTAAAAATAATTATAATATTCTGATAATTTTATGTATAAAACTAAATATTTGTGTTCATCCGATACTTCAAACACAGTGTTTGAAAATCATATTTAGTATTGTTAAAATTTGAAATAAAAAATTATTGGTATTATTTTTAAAATTTTTGGAATAAATAAATAAATCGTCCCGTTCCTCAGGTAACCCCACCAGTTAGTCATTTACACAAAACTGTGACTGGTCTTTGAAAAATGTCAAATGCATGACTATTCCTTTTTTAGGAACCAGAAAGTTTTATACTGAGTCTGCATGTCTACCATGTACATTATTATCAGCTAAGAATATTTAGTGCATTATTTTCATTTTGTTCCACGCTAAAAGAACTATAAGTCTATAATATCACTTAATTTAACCATTGTATGTCACAAGTAACTTACTCCGGTAGTAGGTCATGACTCATGAACAATGCCAGTTCACAAAAAAAATATGTGTCAATGAATTCAATAAAAAAATTATATTGACAACACTATTTTAACTTTATACAACAATGCACAAATAATATAATTAAAAAAAAAAAAAACATGTGACTCATACAAGTGTTGCCAGTATCTTTACCCATTCAATAAATAATTAAATATTGACAACTTTAGCTATTACTACTAGTTTTGAGTAGGTTTCTTAAGCCGCTTTTCATTGATTCAAGTCAACTATTCATAAGACCATTTAGTAGGTGAAGTTTGAAGTTTGAACAAGTCCATAATAATATGATTATATGGACGTCAAATTGTGTGTGACATCATTCTTGATACTTGACATATGAAAAAAAAAAAACTAAAAAAAACAAAAAAACAAAATTGTAGTCTTTATTTTTAATTGGGAAGAGGACATATTTGGATTTTTATTAACAAAAAAAAGTGGAAAAGTCCTCTTAAGTGACTTGACTTGGGCTACTTGGATTTTGTTTTTTTTTACCAATGCAATTCTTTTATTTTGACAATTTCAAAGTCTAATCCGCTATATACTAAGCTAAGTCATAGAGGTTAAATCTGTAACTGAAATCATTTAATGAATACAATTAATTAGCATTTGAACAAGAAAATAATAACGGTAACAAAATAAAAAAGAGAGAATTTGAGGAACAATTTTTTTCTCTTTAGTTAACAACAAAAAATTACAAGATAAAAAACGGAAATAAAAAGGTTCATAAATGCTAAAATTACAATATTTCTTTTAGCATGAATCAGAAATGGCAACCGCAACAGAGGAAGAAGCAAGAGAGGGTAAGCACGAGCACCACGGCTTCGACGGCCGACAACAGATGATACGAGAGGTTCTCTAAAATTGAAAATTTGAAACTGAAATTGAGACTCATTCGCCGTAGCCGCCATGACGATCGCAATCTCGGTTTTTGTTCATGGTTTTCTTCTTCTTTCTTTGAGTTGAGCTTCTTGAACCAGAAAGAAGGCATTGTGAAATTTGAGAAATGTGAAAGGGTTGGAAGGAAGATTGGTTTGGTAACAGAGGATAGATGAGATACTGAGATGAGAAAGAGACGAGATAAAATGAGAAGAAACAGGAGAGAAAGGAAGGGATTTAATCAAGGGGAAAGAGAGCCAGCAGCCTAGGGATTTTGATGCATCATTACATTTGGGTAGATTTGGTGCATAATTAAATTCCTAGACCATACTACAAACGTCTACAACGATTGATGAAGTAATTATTTTTTCTCAAACATGATTTAGATACGGTGATGTTTTAGATTGAAAATAAATACATAAATTATAATTTATGTACATTAAATTACGGTAGTTTAAACATGATTTAGATATGGAGATTGATACAATTGACTTTTTCTCAAAACAAAATATTGCTTGAAGTAATTTGATTTATTTTATTTGTAGAACTTTTATTCATTGTAGAATATTTTCATAATTATCCAATTTCTTTAGTTTTAGGTTATTTCTATGAGAGTGAGATTTAGCAACGAGAATTCATGAAGTGGCTTGAAGAGTTTGTATAATGTTAGGGAAAAATAAAAAAGTACTTTAAATATTGTTTTAGTTTTATTTCTTTGAAACTATAATTGAAATAAAGAAGTCAAGGTTTTGAAGTCTGATATTCG
This sequence comes from Carex kokanica, assembly GCA_025461125.1. Lineage (NCBI taxonomy): Eukaryota > Viridiplantae > Streptophyta > Magnoliopsida > Poales > Cyperaceae > Carex > Carex kokanica. The sequence goes on from JAJGRX010001457.1 coordinate 269,296, forward strand.
TAAAAAATTTAATTTTCTTATTGAGCATGCTTCGTCACAAAATTGAAAAATTTCTTAATAAATTGTCAATTTCTTATAATCCGTGTATTGTCACTCGTTAGACAAATCAGCCCTTCTCAGTTAGTGAATTAACGGGGGTGCACACATTAAATGTTGAACCGGTAGGATAAAGTTGCAACGTTCTAGAGACTAGAAGAATTTTTAAAGGCTAGCTGGTGAGGCTTTTAAATGCTTTCATCAAAAGAAAAAGAAAGAGAAGCTTTCAAATTACACGCTTACGCGGGTCGTGATTGGCCAGTGATGTAACCTACACATGGTATTTGTGAACCGCCACATTTGACAGCGCCGCTCCTGTTGGCCGTTGGGTTAGGTGTGGGAAAAACGGGTCTACGAAACAGTAGACGATGAGTTCAGCAACAAAACCTTAAAATCAAAACGAAAACATCTGCTGTCCATTCCCTGTCTGCTAATGAATATCTTTAATTCAGTTACAATATTAGCTCACTAGAATTTGACAAAGGTTTTGACTGAATATTGCCAGAACTGAGAAGTAATATAAAAAGAATATTTGACAAAGAAATTGCTTTATGTGGTTTCTCGATTTAAATTATTCAGTGTTTGGTGAAGAGAGTTTACTCAAAATTATTCAATGCAAAAATTATCATCTGTATGATTTCTCATCATCTTCCAAGTAAAAAGATTCTGACGTGGATGTTAACTATTCTAAACTGTATCAAACTTTTTTGTTATATATATATATATAGAGCAGGGATCCAATTACGTCCTTTTTTTTGACACATCATGACACCATTTTTTTTATAGGTCGATTTTGCAATTTCAAAATCCAAACAGTCGATCCGAACCTTTCAACATGATTACCATATTAAAATGTACTTGGAGATCAAATTTTACATTTTTTTGAATTTTTTTACTATTTATTAAGATGGTTACAAAATCGTTGTTTTTCAATGGTCTGAAAACAACGATTTTGTAACCATCTTAATAAATAGTAAAAATATGAAAAAAATATGAAAATTTTGATCTCCAAGCACATTTTAATATATCCATCATGTTGAACGGTTTGGATCGACTATTTGGACTTTGAAAATGGTAAGTGTCAAAGTGTGTCACAAAAAAATGTGTAATTTGATCCCTCATCATATATACACACACACACACCTCTCTATAATTCCATTACGATAATTCGCGTCGTGTTAAATATTTTTTTAAACTAAAAAAAAATTCCACAATTTTTTAACGTAGTCCAAAAATAACTTATCTATTAATCTATAATATATTAAATTTATATTGGATTAAAATTCTCATTCATTTCACCATTTTCTTGAAGTTCCAAATTAAATTAAATAAGCAATGTATCTTGCAATAACATAACAAGAGAAGTGAAGTAAAATAAATATATTGCATCACAATATAAATGTCCACAGACATAGAGGTTTTGATCAAATTGTGCTAGGAGGAGGAATTTTGACGCAACATATATAAAAGTTAATCATTTGAGCACTTCTACTCAGAAATGAACTTTGTTTCAAAATGTTACTAAAAACTTTTAGAACCACTGTCTTACTAATCATTTCATTGATCACATACTAGACAAGGATTATCAAGAGACAAGCTTTGGAATTGGTACCAGTATGCAGGGGCGGACCTAGAAATTTGAGCAGGGGTAGGCACAAATACTAATAAAAGTGCAAAAAGAAAATTTTTCCCTCACGTGAAGCAAGCAGGTCTTTTTTTTCCTCTCACGTGAAGAAAGATTTTTTTTTCCTTGGTTGTAGTGTCACTACTTTCTTTGTTTTGTTTTATTGGGTTTCAATTTTTTTCCTTGGCTGTAGCGGACCGACTTTTTTATTTCAATGGAGGATGGGCCTTGCTATTTAATTTTTTCTGGACCCAGGAATAGGCACAATAATGAATCAGGGGTAAACACTTGGGTAAATTTATACTGGGCCTATTTTTTTTTTAAATCCAGAGGTAGGCACTTGTCTACTCCTGGGCCTTTATGGGTCCGCCCCTACCAGTATGGTTGCCCGATGATATTAAAGCAGGTGTGGAACCTTAAAGATATACAATTGGTGATCTACCATCCTCTGTAGAGCTAGAGGAGCCTGGCCCTGCTACTTAATATATATATTGTGCTTTGGTTGTAATAGGATAACAGTTACTACTTTTGTTTGTCAAAAATTATACTAGGCAGTTATGTTTTAGATGTATTAGCGAAGTACTGGAGGCATCCAGTGCAAGCACAACTGCTGATGATTCCAAGACCTAGAAGCATCCTTTTCTGTTATGATAACAGTCTCTTTACTGTAGTTAGGTTGCCTTTTACCATAGTTAGTCAATTATAGTTACATGTATAGAAGGCTATAAATACACAGCGATGTAAGCATCTGAATAATAAGAAAGAATCATTTCAAACCATTGATGCATACAGTGACGCCGATTGGGTTGGTTCGATCGATGACCATTGTTCCACCTCGGGTTACTGTATTTTTCTTGGCAACAACTTAGTCTCCTGGAGTGCTAAAAAGCAGCCTACAGTGTCGCATTCCAGCACTGAGGCAGAATATCAGAGTCTTGCGCTCACTTGTGCAGAATTACTTTGGCTTCAATATCTCCTAACCGAATTGCGTGTTCCTTTAGCTGCCCCTCCAACTCTGTGGTGCGACAATATTGGCGCAACCTTTCTTGCTTCTAACCCCATGTTTCACTCGCGCACAAAACATGTTGAAATTGACTTTCATTTTGTGCGTGAGAAGGTTGTTGCTAAAGAACTCTTCGTTCGTTTCTTATGCTCACAAGATCAGCTGGCTGATTCTATGACCAAGCCTCTGCCCACTGCTCGTTTTCAGTTTTTGCGCACCAAGCTTCAGGTGACAGAGTCCCCTTTCGCTTGTAGGGGGGTATTAGCGAAGTACTGGAGGCATCCAATGCAAGCACAACTGCTGATGATTCCAAGACCTAGAAGCATCCTTTTTTGTTATGATAACAATCTCTTTACTGTAGTTAGGTTGCATTTTACCATAGTTAGTCAATTATAGTTACATGTATAGAAGGCTATAAATACACAGCGATGTAAGCATCTGAATAATAAGAAAGAATCATTTCAAATCAATTTCTTCTTCTCTTCTCTTCTCTGTTAAGATGTTACCTTTCTTTCATGCTATGTGATGTGGATATGTGGTTTAATGGATACTGATGCGGCTGCATCATGTTCAGTTTTTGATTGTAATGGTTCTGACAAACAGTTTCTCTAAAAAACAGGCGAAAAGCTTTTTTATCAAAAAAAAAAAAAAACATTTGAGCACTTCTAGAATTCAAACTCGTTTTCAGTTCTAATTATTTTGGTTCAATATCTCATCGATCTTTAGCTCAAATTAGACTCGATTTTTTATATAAGCAAATTAATTAGAGTTAGAGCCAACTCGTTTAAGTGACACTAGATAAATTCATTTTTTATTTTATCTTAATAAATCTCATAATTATATTTTATCTTGAAGAAGCTATACAAATCGATTTATATGTTTTTAGGATGAAAATAAAACGTGTTATCTTTTATTTGTTTTTTTTCTCTCGGATAACACCACCGTTCCTTTGTTCGCAGGGGCAGGCGGATGGTAGTAACTAGTAAGGGAGAAATGAGACTATAAGTCCTCCTATAAATTAAAATTTTGTTATTTTATAGTTATTACAAACATTAAAAAAATAAAATTAGACAACATATTAAGTTTTTCAATTATAAATTTTTAATTTCACCTCTTCTTGTCCGTGATTTTAAATAATAATAAGTAAAAAAAAAAAAAAAAAGGCTCCTAATGTGCCACTTAGGAGCAGATGGCCACGACAAGCTACCGCCAAACTTTGCAAAATAAGAATAAGATATGAATCTCGTGAACATTTAATATCGTCTTATCGCGAACAAACATGGATTGAAAAAAATTAACAATGTTATTAAGTCAAATTTTCTTTACGCTTTTCTAGACGGACTCATTACGTACGTATAAAAATTTAAATAATTGAGCCTTAAGCCTTAAGGAACTTTAAAGTAGTGTTTGTGCACGAAGCTCAACACCGTATAAGCTCATTTGCATGGATTATCTATGCAATTAGCATGCATTATATGCATGGATAGTCCATACACATGAGCATTTTTTGTCCCATGTTAATAATTTAAATTCTAGTAGTGTTTGTGTACATGATGAAATCTCTTTTTTATATTATAGGATGCAAATTGGTACACATAGGGATTATCATTTGTATATTTTTCTTTTCAAGAAATAATCCGAAAATCAAACAGATATTGTGTCCATCTTTTGTATAATTATGTTTATAACCAAAAATAATTAAAAAATCAAACTTAAAATCTAAATAATTATAAAATTATAACTCATTTATTCTTTTTTTCCCATCCCACTTTACATCTGGTTCCCCCACTTTGCATATTTTCCATCTCTTTTCCCATCCCACTTTGCATATTTGTGTATCACCGTTGTTGTGCCTTAATTGACTAAATTAAGCATCATTTAAAAATTAATTTGAGAGATGATTCCCTAATTGTGGAGGTCATTTTCCAGTGAGCTCACCACAGCTCAGAGATTCCAAGCAATGAATTATGATCAAATCACAAATCTTTTTTATTCAAAGAATATAACTTTTCCAGCAGTAGAAGTGTCAACATTATTCCCATCTTTTCATTTCTAGTTGTCACCTTTATATTTTGCTCCATTGCTTTCGAGAAAGAAAGCCGCCTAATTTTTTTGTTGGCATCTTTTTTTTCCTCCATTTGGCATTTTTTCTTTTTCTTTTTCTGGAATGAGGAATTCTTGTTGGCAGTTGTAATTTACAAAGACACAACATGGCAACAAACAAGCCTACAATATTGGATGTCACTGATAAGAATGGCTAAACTTAAAAAGAAGGAATTTTATGTATATTCTTTAAAAAAAAATTAAATTATAATGTTTTTTCTTTTAAAATTTATAATATCATATTGACAATTTTAAACATGCTACATAATTTTAATTTTATTTTAATAAAAAAATAAAATGAGACTTTATAAATTTAAAATGTGTAAAGCCACAATATTTAGGTAATGGACTAATTTAATTCAATTAAATTAATAAAAAAATAATTAAATTAACTTAAAACGTCCAAGCAAGATTTAATTAAAACCTAGCTCACAAATCCAACCCAGCTCCTTAATTAACTTGCTAAATCTAACCTAAACCTAACCCCTATTTAAACCCCCCCCCTCCCCCTCTCTCTCTCTCTCAAAAAAACCGAATCCCCCTCTCCATTTCGGCCTCTCTCTCTCTCTTCCACCCCAAACCGGCCCTCCCTCTCTCTCTAAACTGAGCCTCCCACTTTCGATCTTCCCTCTCTTCCACCCCAAACCAACCCCCTCTCTCTCTCTCTCCCTAGCCAAATCAAGTTTTTCTCCTATACAATAAATACTATGACTGAATTACTTGATTCATTAGCCTTCTAAGGTAAAAGAAAATACTAAATCATTTTATTACAACATTTTAATTAAGTTTTGGTTTTATTCTCTCCTAAACATTTAATAGATTGACTTCTCTTTGTTGAATTTTAGTTACTCGAATTTTTCTTGATTAAAATAAAACAAATATAAAGTCTCAAACTACATCGGATGTCGTACCAGTTGTAGTATTGAGACTTTATATTTATTTAATTTTAATTAAGGAAAATTCGAGTAACTAAAATTCAACAAAAAAAAGTCGATCTATTTAACCTTTAGGAGGGAATAAAACTAAAACTTAATTTAAATGTTGTAATATAACTATTTAGTATTTTCTTTTACCGTAGAAGACCAATGAATCAAGGAACTCAGTCCTAGTATTTCTTGTATAGAAGAAAAACTTGATTTGGCTAGGGAAAGAATGAGAGATAGAGAGAGGGTCAGTTTGGAATGGAAGAGGAGGCCGAAAGTGGAAAAGGGGGCTCAATTTAAAGAGAGAGTCGGTTTGAGGTGGAAGAGAGAGGCCGAAATGGAGAGGGGGGTTGGGTTTTAGAGAGAGAGAGAGAGAGAGAGAGGGGGGGCGGTTATGGGGAGGGTGTGTGTAGGGGGGGGGGGGGTTTAAATAAGGGTTATGTTAGGTTTAGCAAGGTAATTAGGAAGTTGGGCTTGGATTTGTGACCTAACTTTTAATTAAATCTTGTTTGGGCCTCTTAATTAATTTAATTAAATTAGTTCATTATTCAAATGCCGCGGCATTACAAAATGACATTTTATAGAAGATGTAATAAATTAAGTAAATTTGTGAGTTGTTACGATTTATAATAGTTAATATGATATTATGAATTTTAGAAGAGAAAATACTTAATTTTGAAGTCTTAATTTGAAGGGTATATGAGATTGTAGATAATGTTTTTGAGTTGGTTCTTTGATCTACTATTTTTGTAGCTAGCATACAGTTTGGTACATATATATGAAACTGTAGATAATGTTTACAGTAAAAAAGAGTTGTGCAACTTTATTTGACAGCATATCCTTATCCTTTTATACAGCAAAAGTTATGAAAAATATGATATTCTAGAGAAATCTTGAGTGCAACGCGTTAAATCGTTGATCAATTTTAATAAAAACGAAATTATATGTGGTTTGCAATATTTTAATCAATTTTAATTTTCTTCTTTGCTCCTTTTGTTCTTTGTTTTTATTTTTGTAATATGTACTGCTGCTTAAATATATTATTGAAATTTAAAATTAGTAGAGATAATGCTTCTTGATATGAGTAATAGAATCTGATCATAACACCTTACAAATAAATTTCTTTAAAATTTATGAGGGATTATTTTTGGGATTTATTACGGCATGAAATAAAATAAAAAAAATAGTAAGAACGATATGCATAGCATGCAGGTTATTAGTTAATAGTTATACATAATATGAAGTTCTTGCAATGCGATTGGTCACTGACATTGGGACCCACAACATTATTAATTCATTAATTCACTGTCAGTGACTCGTCTAGGCAGTAGGCCCTGTCGTCTTCGTCAGTTCTTTAGCAGTCCGAATTCATGTCGCCAGCCCAGGGATTCGGACCATCTCCACTTGTACGAATTCATTGGTTCTTCTTACAGAAATCAAAGCCGTAAATTTTAGATCGTGCCGTTAATATCTAGCCCCAGGTCCAGAGGGCGGAAAAGGGCAGGTATACCCTTGGTTTTAAATAGCCGATCGATCGGAAAAGAACGGCTCATATACACTGGTAAGGTGACCAACACCGAATTCTCACTGTCCCGGCCGTGTCCGTATCTTGTGCTCATTCCGATACTGTTAAATGCGATACGAAACGACATGTATTGTCTTTTTCTCGTACTGACACGTAACGACACGTTTCTCGGACACTCTGGAACACTGTACGACACGTATGCAATACGCTAGTCCCAGTTTCAACTTTCAACTGTCAACGCAAAGTCCCAAATCCAATTAGAAACGGACGTCGTCCGATTGGCATCTGACCAAAAACGGTCTAATGTCTTTAGAAACCGTCCAATATTCATTAAGATTCGAGCAAACTGCACTCGGACGTATCTTGAAACATTTTTCTCGAATATTGAAGCTAATCGGACAGCTCCTATGGGGCATCGGACCGACTTTGGTCCAATGCCCATCGGACGCCCCCTTCAATCAATCCAATTTTCCTCGTCTTCTCCCTTCTGTTCTCTGTCCATATCGCATCGCATCGGAGAAAATGAAAGCAGCTATACTGAACCCCCGGTTTCCTTCTACTGCCTTCCCGACCCGCCACACCAATCGCCCCACCCGGATTCCTTCCCACATCTCCTTCTCCATCAACCCCGCCACCTCAGTCTCCATTTCCTCCTCGCCAAAACCGATCGTCATCGTTGGATCAGCCAACGCCGACATCTACGTCGAGATCGACCGCCTGCCATTGGAAGGCGAGACCATCTCCGCCCGTTCAGGCCGCACGCTTCCCGGAGGCAAGGGCGCCAACCAGGCCTTCTGCTCCGGCCGCTTGTCCCGCTCCGACGATGCCACTTATTTTATTGGTCGGGTTGGTTGTGATGCTCACGGGAGGCTGTTGGAAGACTCCTTGGGTGAAGGCGGTGCAGTGCGCCTTGATCGGCTAACTCGTGCTGAATCTGTGCCTACAGGTGATGATTGGTCGCTCATTAATTTAAGTAGATTTATGTAGGTATTTTAGCACGGGGTATTGTTTTGATTTTGTAGGGATTAGTACCGGGATGGTACCTGCTGTATGAAGGTGAAATGTCAGTTTGGAAATGCACAATGCCGTGTTGGACTGGATTGCATTATGTGCTCTTGTTTTAATTGTATATAATTTGAGTTTATATTGTCACATTTAACAGTTAATCTTAATCATTGTTGTTTGCTTTTGTATCTGGTACATTGAAACTGCCGCTCGGGTTGTAACCCGGCGAATAAGGAAAATAACAGATGAATATTTGTGAAGTTCCTCGCATAGGTTTTGATTTTTAATCTACTCACACCTGATCTTTTGAGTATTGACTTTTAGATCAATTTCTGGACTGGCATTGTTGCTTGGCTCAGTTATCTGCATCAATTTCATTGATTTTAACAAATGTTAAATACTTGGATTAATATATTAAGTTCCTTCGTAAAAACAGATCTTTCTATAATCCAGGTCATGCAGTTGTGATGTTGCAGCCAAATGGACAGAATTCAATCATTATTGTAGGAGGTGCAAATATGAACGGTTGGGATGAGAAGTTGAGTGTCGAAGATTTGGAGGTGGTGACAGGGGCCGGAATGCTTTTGCTCCAACGCGAGATTCCTGATTGGGTCAATCTTCAAGTTGCCCAGGTGAATTTGGGATTTCATTGTTTAGTAATGGATGACATAGTTGTGGATGTTCTTTTTTCAAATTTGTAGTAGTACAAAGAATGCTGGTAGCTCAAACCAAGGGATATCTGATTTGTAAGACCGTACTGATCAGGTTCAGTATTGAAATATTACAAACTGTGCTTGTTTTGTGCCTGTTCTGATTTGTAAGCTGTGCTTGTTTTAAAAAAGAGCCACAGGAACCTCAAATAATGCATTATTAGTAGCGAGGACCTTATATGTGCCATTTAGTATGTATCCTCCAATATAAATCCTTACCGTGCCACAAATTAGTGAAGTATATTTTGTTAAACTTCTCTTGTGGCCTGTTTTATGTTTGCTTAATTGAGGCTTAACCTTAAGCACATTTCAGCCAACAAAACCATAAAAGATAAAGGAACGTGCTCTTTCGTTAGGACATTTCCAATCACATTGTACTGTTATCCATATAGGCATGAGGTGGTGCGGTACCGCGTAGCATATATTATATTCTATCCTTCTGATTTCATATTCTTTTCCTCTTTTTATATTGTTTTATTAATATCAAGTAATTGATTTGACTGCTGTATCTTCAGGCTGCAAAAGCCGCAGGTGTACCAGTTATAATGGATGCAGGAGGGATGGATGCTCCTATTTCCAGTGAACTTTTTAGTCTTATTGACATTTTTAGCCCGAATGAAACTGAGCTAGCTCGTCTGACAGGAATGCCAACTGACACATTTGAACAGATCAGCCAGGCTGCTACAAGATGTCACGAAATGGTACTGTTAAATTAACTTCTGTTCTATTTTTGGAAATAGTATTTGAAATTTTGAGCACCCCAGTTGCTGGTGGTTATTTTTTCTAGAGGAAAGTCAAATTTTGGCTCCTTAATTATTGCACTTGATAGCTCAAATAACCTCATATTACTTCAAAAGCCAAATACTTCTGTAATTTAGTAAGTACTCAAAGTATTAACTGAACTTGTACCGAAAGGGTTTAACCTTGAAAATTTTCAGGGGCTTCTGCAAACAAGGTCCAAAGGTTTTGATTGAACCGAGCGTAATAGTTGAGGGGATACAATCAGACTTTCTGTTTTCAATTATTTATTTATTTTTAAGTTGCAGTTTCTCTATCTCTATCTCTGTCTCTCTTCCCTATATACATCCTAGAAGAACCCGGCATACTTTGATATCCTTTTTTACTTTTTTCTCAATGCATATCGTTCTCATTTATGGGGATGGTAAATGAAAAATAAAGGAGTGTTTTTTTTTTTTTTTTTTGGATTGGTGGGGTATTTGATTGACGATAATTTGGGACATGGTGATGTAAGTTATTGAATATTTCTGTACAGGTTTATATATTCTTTATACATCTAGATCTTTGCTTTTCCTTGTTAATTTTTAAGCTTTCCTTCTGACACAACTGAAATTGATTTCTGAGCTCTCATAGAGTGGGGATACCAATTAAGAATGCATGCCATTAGTAGTGTTATTAACCTCAATACTCCTCAATACTTAATCTATATATACTGCCTCAAAATTCTTTGATTCATGTATATTATGAATTAATCACAATGCATGCTTCTTTTATGGAATTAAAGCAGGGTGTGAAGCAAGTGCTGGTAAAACTTGGGTCTCAAGGTTCAGCTCTATTCATTGAAGGGGAGGAAACAATAAGACAACCTGTCATTCCTGCATCAAAGGTTGTCGATACAACTGGAGCTGGTGACACCTTCACTGCAGCCTTTGCTGTGGCACTGGTCGAGGGGAAGCCCAAATCGGAGTGCTTGCGATTTGCTGGTACTGTATATAGGAATTTAGTTTTCAAATGGTCTTTTGTTTTGCAAATTACACCATTTATTTGTCTTATATTTACAGGTGACCCCTACTTGTAGGGGTAATTTGAAAATGACTAAATTATAAATCAACTTCTTTTTTTCTGTCTTTGTTTTTTAGCATATATAACCCAAACTGTACCAATTGGCTACTAACACCAAACATAATTGAACATTGCTAGGTTTATTTTTTTCTTTTTCTTGGACTATCTATAGGCGATTTGTTTCTGAACATGTATGGATGTCAAGTGTAGTTTTTCATCTTTTGTTTGAGTTGACGTGAAAGCATTGGTCTTACTTTCAAATAATAATAAAAAAAATAGTGTTTTAGTCCCAGGGGGCAAGTGTGTTTAAAAAATGATAACTACGTGCAAATTTGGGAGGGAAGAAGAACCTTTCGGAATATATTTTATTTTGAATATGCAAGTAGCCATCCATGGTTGTTCTAAACTAGACATGTTTAAAATTTCAGCTGCTGCTGCTTCACTCTGTGTACAAGTTAAAGGGGCAATGCCGAGCATGCCATGCAGAAATTCTGTAATGAACCTCCTCCAAACCAACTGAGAAGAGGCACTCCAGTAAGCGGGTTATTATCTTCATTTCTTCCAAATAAAATATGTTGAACTTTTTGTCTTGTTTACCCTGCTTTATTTAACTGTTTCTAGTCATGGTGGCACTGAAAAAGGACTAGACAGAAGTGTTTTCTTGGAATAAAACCAAAATGGTAGTTCGTAGAGATCATTGTACAATTACCGGCTACTACCATGGTATCTCTTTCTCTGAGGGGTCATTCAAACTTTTCTTTTTCTGATTTTGAAATGTATATGAAAGTTTCCCCCTTTTGTGACAACTGAAAAGTATGTACCAAATTTCATCTCTTTAATGTGCATAGAATCAGTCCATTTGACCAAAAATAAAAAAACTGAATTCTTGTAACAGAATCCTTTGGATTATAATTGTTTGTTTGAAATGCACAAGTATTCATCTCCTGAGAGATGGAAGGTAAGAGGCTTGCACACATGGATCACATTCTCCGGTCATTGCTTCAGGTTATTTGGGCTCTCTAAAATATTTACCCTATGAGTCATTTTCATGCCAAAATTATTTCAGTTGTGATCAAGTATTCGTTGGGTTAGAGCTTCCTGTCTTGGATTTTGGTCTGGCTGAGTTTGAGCTTTTGGCTCATTTTCCATTTTGGGTGACTTGGGGTCAGCTGTGCCAACTAGGCAGACATTGTTGCCGGGTATACTGGAATCTCGGGCTGGCCCCCTCGGGAGTGAGATTTTTTTCAGAGAATTTTTTACCCATAATATTGTTACGGAAGCAGCATGTTCTCTGAGTGCTCTGTGGGACCCACAAATGATTAACATTGTTGACATCTCCTTTTTGGCGAGTGAAACAAGTTTACTTTTAGTTGTGGCTTGTGTAATTTGGGTTTACTGGAGGCTCAACACTAATACTTTTGTTGCTCATTGAGTCGGGGTTTTTTTCTACTTGCATCATTGTTTTAGAAGCACATACCTCCTATGGATTTGCTTAACTCATCTCAGAAAAATCAAAAAATCGGTACCTGTACCATGATTATATACCTAGTATGTGCTTCTAAAACAATTTTTAATCTATAGAAACATCAGTTTGCAATCAAAGAAAACCATCTAGAATTTCACATAAACCCATCCACACTATTATGCTATTAGATCCTGTGGATAAAACAAATCTTTATGTAACTGTTACTGTAAAGACGTGTCTCCTTTGCAGTAAAAGAAAATTAGTTAGTTGTTAGGTTTCTCTGTCACTGAAACTAAAAAAAGAAGAGTCAAAGCGTATCTGTCAAAATCCTAATAAAGGATATGGTTGTAATATGGTCTGACCTTCTCTGGTGCTGGCCGTTTTAATGTTTGATGTATGATGTATATGTAGTCAAATTGTAGATGGAATTGCTGCCTTAACATTTACTAATATCATAATTAGCTCTCACTTTCGGCTGAACATTTACTGACACCATATTAGCTCTCACTTTTGGATCTGACTCTAGACTAATTCAGGCAGTGTTTCTTTGAAGTTTTTTAGTGATGTCCATTAAATCATTCAAATTCAAACCAATCAAATAGATGGCACATTTACTCTCATATGTCAAACATTCAAGTTACGGAGGTACTCTTTTCATATGATTGAGTAATTCAAAAGAATTGATTATTTTTGAAAAATAATAAATTAATCTTCTTAATGTCTCGTTTATTGTGGTTTTTGTGAGTTCTTTTCTTCTTGGCTTACATTAAATGGTATAAATCCAAGGCAAAAGTGGCTACACCCCCACAAATTCCACAATTTTTTTTTTTTTTTTTGCTAAACATCTTTGATGGTAAAGAATCTAGGACTCTAGCAGTGCTGCATCAAAGGATTTTAAAGGGGCCATGTCTTTTTTAACCCAATTTGCTCTATTGCTCTTTGACTTTCTGGTTGTTGTGCTATAAATTGGGTTATCGTGTTTGTCTAAACATGATTTGTTGAAGGAAATTAGACCTTGTATTGTTGGTTTGACTGAACTTTGTTTCTGTAGAAATGTATAGTCAAGACTCAAGAGCTAGTTTTCATATCATGTAATACTTTTAGAATCTGCTGTTGGTTTAAACTTGCAAGCTGAAAATTTTCACAGCCAACACAATCCAATTATCATATTTGCTATTTATTCCTTGTCAATATTACATATTAATATATATCTGTGTATGCTTTAGCTTGAAGGAACTTTGTACTTTTGTATAATTCATAATTGTTGTTATTTTTGTTGATTCTTCCTAATTGTTAGAGCAAACCCCCTTGTGCTCTTAAACATAGTATTTCATTTATTAAAAGTGAAACCAATGTCAAGGTAAACAAAACTTTCATAATATTTATTTTATGTACCGAAGCAACTTACTGTAATTAATTAAAAGCACTCAACACCTACACAATATCAAAAGAAAAAAAATAATCTAAGATTGCACACTATCTAATCCTGTTCAGATGGGCTCCTCTCCATCACCCAGCAAAATGCAAACTAGCTAGTTTGGATTTAAATGTAATTAAAATTATACAAATTGATAACAACAGCAATACGAGGCTAGGACGCATCCACAAGTAATAATGCTTCATTGTGAATAAATAATGTTGACCAGGACCTAACATTCCCCTCACAAATCTTCATACACAATCCGCATGGATGGCGTGGATCAATTGATAAGACAACTTGTTATTTAACAAACAATGCACATGTAGGTATTCAAAAAAATTCCTAATCAAGCTACTAGTTATATAATTCATTGCACTATTATTGGATAATCATCCGATAACTTATTATATATTATAGTGCGCAGTCATACGCAGTTATCTACTTCTTAGTTTAAAAAGAATATCTATATATGTCAACATATCATTTGAATGGACAAAAATATACGTTCTAGTTAGGATATCAATTAGCGCCACATAAATTTATGGATTTTTGAAAGCATTGCATCTGGAGGGATCCATATCCTCTGCATTCACTCAAAAGGGAATCTTTTGAGTTAATGAATTTCAACTGTCTAATTTTAAATAGAGTCAATCCGGTTCGTGTTTATAACATAGAGGGTCATTTAATATTAGTACAGATCTAATTTGCATGAATCTTAAAATAGATTGGACAGTTGAGATTCATTAACTCAAAAGATTCTCTTTTGAGTTAATGCAGAGCATATGAATTCCATCTGGAGTGCAGTTGTTGTCTCTGGCTAACTGTGGTCGTTGTGTTTTTTCTTACCAAAATAAGGACAAAAGGGCAATTACTTGGGAAACGGCTGTTGATATAAAGCCCAAATGTGAACCAAACATCCAAACAAACTTCCAAAATGACCAAACTCACTTTCAATTATTTATTTTATATAAAGATGGGGGTCCTTCTCAACTTCAAATCATTAAAAAAAAAAAAAATTCCTATCGAATTTTCAATAGATGATTTTGTATACTGAAAACGTTCTTAGTTAGTTATACTAGACTAAAAACTTATTTTCAAATTCACTTTAAATTTAAATTATTTCTTGTCGAATTTTAAGTATGTAATTTTTTATACGAAGACATGATCTTAGTTATGAGACTAAAAACTAATTCTCAAAATTTACTTTAAATTAAAAATTTCTTGTCGAATTTCAAATATGTAATTTTTTAAATGGAGAACATTATGTTAGCTTAAATTAAAAGCTGATTCTTAAACTAAAAATGTGACCGGAGAATTACGTTGGAATAAAATAAAAGGTGAGAGAAAGAGATCCCAACAGCAGCATTTGTAGAATATAAGAAGAACATTTTTATACAAGTCACACATCATATAGTCAAAGGTCACAACAGTTAGGGATTAGGTATATCTGGGTCCCAACCTTGATAAATCTTTCTAGTTTATAGTTTCTACTATCACACAGTATGTCCTTTAATTTTCTTATTTCATTAATCAACAGGTTTGGTCAGATACATGTAGCCAGGTACCATATATTATAATCATACAAATTATTGCTCCATCTATCAAGCATATTACATCACTAGAATATGGTACACATTAAATTATTAAATCCATATAGAGAGAGTGATGTTACTCAAGCCACCGAACCATCTTGGCTACTGGATATAAAATAATTAACCGTCTTCGCCGCAACTAATTACGAAAATCATGTGTTTAATAAAACATTTTTAGTACAATTATGAAATATGTAGGTCAATTGACCAAGGCTACAAAATCATGTTACATTTTTTTATTTTGATCCTTCAACAAATTCACAAAAAAAAAAATGAATTTCACTTTTTTTTAAGAGGAATGTCCTTACAAAAACATACAATATAATAAGGTAGTTGATTAGACAGTACATTTATTTTAAATGGGTAAGGACAAGCTATTTTGATTACTAAAACACGAATCTAAATATATATATATATATATATATATATATATATATATATATATATATATATATAGTGCTGGGCTTAGCTAAGCCATGGTGTAAAACGACTTGGTGCTCCACGCCTCATTATTTTCATTTTGAAAATCCAAACGACCAATCCGAACCGCTCAAGTTGTTCTCCATATTGATATGTGCTTGGAGACCAAATTTTACATTTTTTGGAATTTTTTTACTATTTATTAAGCCACTTTGAAAATCACTGATCCGGCGGTCCAGAAATTTTTACTGTTTTTTACTGTTCATAAGGATTTTCAGATTTTCAAAGTGGCTTAATAAATAGTAAAAAAATTCCAAAAAATGTAAAATTTGGTCTCCAAGCACATTTCAATATGGAGAACATGTTGGAAGGTTCGAATCGACTATTTGAACTTTGAAAATGAAGATATGGCATGGAGTACCAAGTCGTTTTACTCCATGGAGTAGCCTAGTCGGACTCTATATATATATATAGGGAGCGGCTAAGTTGCTGCCGGCAGCATTTCGGCGAGGTGCTTACGGGGGCATATCTTGCAATTTGATGTTCAAACAACAAATTCAAACCGTTAGATGTTCAATCTATATTAAAATCTACTTGGAGACCAAATTTTACATTTTTTGGAATTTTTTTACTATTTTTTAAGCTGGTTTGAAAACCGCTGTTTTTATTAAATTTCTGAAGCATTGAAAACAGCGGTTTTCAAACCAGCTTAAAAAATAGTAAAAAAATTCCAAAAAATGTAAAATTTGGTCTCCAAGTAGATTTTAATATAGATTGAACATCTAACGGTTTGAATTTGTTGTTTGAACATTAAATTGCAAGATATGCTCCCGTAATTAAGCACCTCGGCCGAAATGCTTCCGGAAGCAAATTAGCCATACTCTATATATATATATATATATATGCGAGTTGCTTACGGGGGCATATCTTGTAATTTGATGTTCAAACAACAAATTCAAACCGTTAGATGTTCAATCTATATTAAAATCTACTTGGAGACCAAATTTTACATTTTTTGGAACTTTTTTACTATTTTTTAAGTTGGTTTGAAAACCGCTGTTTTTATTAAATTTCTGAAACATTAAAAACAGTGGTTTTCAAACCAGCTTAAAAAATAGTAAAAAAATTCCAAAAAATATAAAATTTGGTCTCCAAGTAGATTTTAATATAGATTGAACATCTAACGGTTTGAATTTGTTGTTTGAACATCAAATTGCAAGATATGTCCCCGTAAGCACCTCGGCCGAAATGCTTCCAGAAGCAAATTAGCCATACTCTATATATATATTCAGTGGTATGGTCACAACATTGAAACCAAACCTTTTAATTGGAAAAAATATACAAAAGTTTCTTTTTTAGGAACAAAGTTATTGGATAGATTGAAGGTAGCAAAACTATATACATTTTTCTTCTTTTTCTTTATCTTTTTCTTTTCTTTGGAATGAAACAATAAAGAAGGCTCAAAGTATATTGCTTTGCTTTGTTTTCTTTACTTTTTTCCTACACAAAAAGAGAATGATAATCAGGAGAGGGTGATGTAACAATGAGTAACGGTTGCACTTTTAGTAAGCATGCTCAACGCACATACAGATCAAAAACAGCAAACCCTAGCTTCAAATTCCCTTGCCTAAATGCTTGCACATTTTTGTATATAGTTTCCATATTTGCTAATCTATATATACTGATCTACCAAACTAGAACAAACAAATCATACTATCATAGCCAAGTCCAACCCTAGAATTCCGTTCCACCAAATCAGCTAGGCATGCATTTAATGCACATGCACATTCAATAAATTAAATTAAAAGCATCAGTGCATCACCATGCCCTTCTACTAAAATATAGCAACCTCCTCAGTACTTAATCCCCATGGCCATGTTTGGTTGTGGAGTAAGAGGTGGAGTAAACCCCTTACTCCACACTTAGGTAGCCAAACGAGAAGTAAAAGAAGAGGAGTAAGGTGGAGTAAGCGGTGAGTTAATCCGGAGTAAGTTACTCCACCATTTCAGGTGGATTAACTTACTCCACACTTACTCCACCTGTAGGGCCCACTATCATAGGAAGAGGCTCAGTTTCCAACACTTTACTCCTCTAGGCGGATTAATTTAAGCTATGAGTTATACTACCAAACAAGGTGTAAAATATGTGGAGTAAGATGGAGTAAGTCATTTAATCCTCATTAACTTTACTCCACAACCAAACATGACCCATAGCTCCATTTTGCATGAAAAATATAGCAACCTCCTCAGTACTTAATTCCCATAGCTCCATTTTGCATGAAAAATATAGCAACCTCCTCAGTACTTAATTACAGTCCATATTAGAGGCTTAATTATTCATATTTATTCAACTAAAATCCTATTAATTTTATCTATACATTAATAAATGAGCTTAATTTTGTTAATGTAATTTCATGGGTTAATTAACAGCTGACTTGCTTAACAGTAAATAGAAGGGATATCTCCATTTATCACAAAATTGGAGAAGTGCATCAAATGATATTACAAGAAACAACAAAGAAAATAAAATAGAAAAACTGAAACTGTGTTTCCAGAAAACATGGAGAATATTCTCCCTCAAAATGAGTTAATATAGATAAATATTTGTCATTGTACTACAACTCATTTCTAGTTAAGTGCATGCATGAAATTAGAATAAGACTACCCTCTAGCTGATTAAGTACATGTACAAAAAACTATATATAGCAAGAAATACATAATACTAGGCCTCATGGTTGGTTAATCAAAGAAGGAACAATATCTTGCAAAAGACCATAGTCAGTGAGTTGATTCTCAGAGCGAATCCCCGTGGCTGATTGTGTCAGTGGTTGTAACGGAAAGTTCATTGGCATGGTCATGCCATTGCTAGGATTTGTGTCCATTGGTGCAGTAATCATGGAAGACGAGACTAAGTGCGGCATCAACAGGTCCCTATGGAAGCCCATGTGTAGTGGCAGATTAGGTGGCGGTGGCGGTGCCAAGAGGTGTGTGCTACCACGTAATGTTGCCGGTGTTTGGTGAGTGTGCTTCCCCTCATATGTCGTGATAACAACCGTTGGATCTTGGTATGATCTCTCCACTCTCTTCTTCACCACGCATTTTTGTGTTGTGCATCTATAGTAGCTCCTGCGAATTAAGAAATCCAAGATGTAACTAAAAATTCTAAAATGAAGAAGAACAATGGTTTAATATATATTTTCAGATTCACATAACTACCAATATTTTAAGATGTAATGTGCTTTTAATTAACTATTGACCTCGTCAAAGAATACTTAAGGTTGTCTTAATTGATCTCTTCTTCATCTTAAGATAAGAAAACGACTCAATTTGAATCTACATTAAATAGAGTATTATATATCCCTATCTTGACTCTTGTTATCATGGGCAAAGTTGGGAACTCTCATCTTGACCACAATTTACAATTATATCAGATACGGGTTTGACTCTATTTGTCGACTTGAAAATTATTTTACCTCATAGTAGGTGTAATCTACATCTTACAAGAAACTACGTATAACTAACAGTACATAATTAATGATACTATAAATGTGCAAAACCTTAAAGCAGGTGATTTACTAGAAGAAAAGGTGAAATTGCCATGCCTTAAAAATTGATATCATTGATATAAAATTAACTAACTATAAATCATGATGCATAAGAAAAGCTAAGATGGCCAAATGTATAAATCTTTTATAAGATGTATGTGCACAAAAACATGCATCTGAATGCAACCTAAATTGTGATCAGTACAAACTCTACATGAACTAACTTTAACCAAATTGAATTGAGAAACAAATATGAAATAGTTAGAAAAATTAATATCTTGATGGCAAATTAATACAAGTACTAACCTTGGATAAGGGCTATTTTTCACAGCCTTCTGCCCATACTTGCGCCATCTATAGCCATCTTCCAAGTGATCAACCTCGCTTTTAGTCATGAATGCGAACCTCGGTTGCCTTTGCCTTTTCTCTCCTTTAGCTCTTGGCTTATTCCTGTTTGATTCAATGAGTTGTGCAAACGGAATGAGCTACTTCAATTGTACATGCTACATAGACCCATGGAAAAAGCAACGGCGATAGAAAGGTGGCACGGTTGCTCCGACCAACAAGAAATGTTAAATAAATCCATTCTTTTCTTGTTGTAAAAAATTCGAAAGCAACATAAAATTGAGTTTCACACCCATACTATACTATCACTACTACTACACTCAGACTAATTTTGATTGGTCCTTACATGTGTACATTTTCATAAATGTGTTCTTGTCACAGGGGCAAGTAAAGAGAGAAAAAAATGAAGGTTTAATTAGTTACGAATTTTCTTGGGTCTAAAATGGAATATACACGCAAGACTTAGTTATAAGGAGCTTCCCCAAATGGAATATGCATGGTGGCTGAATCTAGCTAGATAGTTAAAGGATTAGGTTTGGTTGCAAAAAGAAAACCCTAGCATGAGAAACCCTAGAAGTTCACACTTAGCTTCAAAATAAATTATTAAACGAAACTTGAAGAGAGATAGGAGGAAGGAGGGATCTAAAAAAATTATCTATCAGAAAGCCTCTTCTCTTTTCAATCTCAAAAGATCTAAACTAGATCTAACAGTACTAGCCCTAATTAACAATTAATAGCACACATTAATTAAGAAAAACAAGATTTTGCTTTTAGTAAAATTAATTATTCATAAAATACTTACACTTTTTTTGCCTTATCACCTTCTTCAACCTTTGTAGTTGCTTCTCCTTTCACTTCCTCATCTCCTTCTTGCTTCAGTACCATACTATCAATCTTACAATCGTCGATAGCTGCCGCCTCACTCGAAGACGACGACATGGATGAATTCGGCGTGGCAGGCCCAGTTCCACAGTCAGCCCTAGAAATACTTGAGGTATTACAAATAACACCAGCTGTGACATGATCCATGCCATGAAGTGCTTCCTTCTTTACATTTGATGAATACGGTGCGTCGACAGATCTATAGACTGTGTCATGGTCTGATGTGCCATTGAAATAGTCGGCAAACGCCGGAAAGGATGCGTCGATGGAGGGAAGATCGTGCAACAGAGAGTTGGTACCTGGTCCCGGTCTCTGAGAGAAGAGTGAGGAGAGGTCATAAAATTCGGCGACATCTCGAAAGAGATAGTGGTGGCTGTGGTCAGGGTGATAGATCTCCCCTTTCTCCCCTGACATGTCTAGAGAGAGGAAGTGATAGAGAGAGGAAGAAAGAGATCGGATTGATCAAGCAGTTGAAGTGAAGAGGAAAGATACAAGAGAAGTATAGAGAGAGAGAGAGAGAGAGAGAGAGATCAAGTTTTGGTCATATGGCTTGGCCAATCTCTGTTGATGGAGAGGTTTGTATAGATAGGTGGGGATGAGGACTTTTTGGAACGGCCTTTTAATTATTAAATTACATAAACAAAAATGGGCAACTTTTGAAAAATACATAATATTGCTAATTTAGTACCACATATTATTTTAATCTCTGTATTGATTAAGTTATCTAGATTAATTAGTCAAGTGTTCAACAGATATACAAGAGAGAATGCAATAGTCATCTGGTCTCACAGTGCCAGCGCCAAGGATAAATTTTCCTAGACCTGTTTCACGTAAACCTCATTAGTTGAAAATAGTAGTAATGTCCGCGGTTTATAAAGAACATGTCTATATTAAGTAGTTGTCTTCTAGCATCAGTCAGCGATAGATGGGAAAAGTAAACTGGAAATAGCCGGTCACGTGGGAGCTACGGTCAAAGTTTCTCGCTCCACCGTCGAACAGACAACTGACACGTTGGCAACCCTTTGACCGAGTTGACAGCTATGGTGGGGCCCGCTTTACGGTGACGCGGTCCAGTACGTCACCGTCTAAGGCTCTAGAATAAATATATATCCTCTTCCATATCCACCGTCAAATTTAAATCTCACGGTGTAGGTACAGCCGTACTAGTAAAGATCGGTGTAGACACGGCTCGTGTCGGCCTTTGAACCCTGTATTACGTGTGAATCAAATACCACGAGTTCAACGAGCTGCTACGATACAGCTGATCTTGGTCTACGGTGGACCCAATATGGAATCCAAATTAAATTAATTATTGGAAAGAATTACATCCCACTAGTACATTTTATTTTTAACTAAACAAGACTTAATGAGATGTTGTCAATTTATAATTATTAGATGTATGCAAGTCACTAGGCGATGGATGCTAATCAAATGAGATTGATATATTTTAAGAATTGCATTCATATTATATATAAAAAAATCATTAGTGGAGTTTATTCATACTAGTTCTCATGGTCAAGATATGTTGAATCCGGATCTTTTAAGGTAACTCAATTTTTTAGTTTGGTCAAAATCGAGTCGGCAGAGAAAACGAATCTGATTGAAATTTAGAAGACAGTATTAATACAAATGATATTTATTAAATTCGTGCTAATTTATAACGAACAATTCGGATTTAAATTCAATTTTTCAGTTATCTTACGGGGCATGAATTCATATATGATGGTTTTTTTTTTAAATGGATAATTCTAACCAAAATTTTTTAGCTACCATCTTAATATTTCAAAATTTTAATCTTCACAACGCTTTTCTCAAAATACAAAATCTACCATCCACGCAGATTCAATACGTGTGGAACCATTTATGTTTTATTAGAAAATAGCTCTGTGCAGATTCAATCTACTTGGAACCAATACTTTTTTGTTTAGTAAATGGTTATGCACAGATTCAATCCACTTGGAACCAATTATTTTTTCTTTTGAAAAATAGTTAATTCACGGCCTATGGTATAAAATGACAAAAAAAATAGAAAAAAATCTCCAAATAGTAGTTATTATTTTAGATGTTGGTTATTGTCAAATTAAATATTCTGATGAATAATTAACGGTTATTGTTGAGGAACAAAAACTTCAACTGAAATTTTGAGACTCTAAAAGATGTTTTGTTTGCAATTCGGATTGCGCTGGCTTTCTGAGTGCCTGTGTCTAGCCCGATCATCAGGCCCCCATCTCTTCATGAGTTTTTCAAATTACGGTAAAATGTTCAAATCGGAGTTTCCTATAAAAAATTTATAGTTGTTTAAATTTTGAAAACAATGTATTAATGTTTCATTGCATACTATCAATGACATGCTGATATTTTTACCATATACTGATTTTGTCTTAGAATTAACAATTTTCGACACACAAAATATTTTGATTCTATACGCAAATTGAATTTACACAGAACTATTTAAAAAGAAGAAGAAAGAAATTGGTTCCACGCAGATGCAATCTACGCGGAACCAATTTTGCAGTCGCACATATAAAATAAGATATAGATAATTTAACGTAGATTATCTAAAATTAAATCTATACTATTTATAAAATGTCATAACTACTTCGCATTTAATTCTCAATCAAACATTAGTATAAGAGAGATGGTGTTGGTAATGAAACTAAGGCCATAGAATATGAAAATGGCACAAACACCAAACAAGACAGCTCGGTGCTTTTTTTGGGGAATAGGGGCATTAAATGAACGAAGGATGTGTGGTCGGTATATGAGAGATTAGGTGTGATGTACTATCTGTCTCATTTCCATTTCTCATTTCTCATTTGGCGTGTGATGGGTCCCACATTTCGGATCCGGATCCTATGCTGGCATGCAACTGCTTTCCTTTCAGAATTCAGACGCGCTTTCCTGTCGTTTTTCCCTCACTCTTTACTTCTCCTTTCTCTTTCTTTTGTACTTTTTTTAAGAGACAAAGTTGTCTACTCAAAGTTTTAAAAACCTGAACATTTTCTAATTCCGATAAAAGAAAGACGAAATGTTCTGATGGGAATGAGAGTAGGTCCGATGCCCATCGGACCTACCTTCGTTCGATGGGAGATATGACCATCCGATCTGCATCAACATTCGTGTGTTCTGCATCAAAATCCGTGTACGACTGTATCAATTTTCGTGCACATAGATCTTGATGCTAATCGTACGGTGATAGAGCTAATTGAACCTAACTCTAGGTCCGATGCCCATTGGACCTACTCCTATCTCGTTCTGATTGCAATCTAGATTTAGTGTCGTCATGCCACGCAGAAATTAAATCAAACGGGTATGGTACATAATGTTTCCAGACCATCTGTACTTCCACAATTGCATTATAATTTCAATTTGTGACATACGCTGGATTGTTACAGCCGCTGTCTAAGTTTAAAAAAAGAGAGAGAGAGAGAGACGCTGGATAGTTTAATATTTTGTATTGTATATATTTGAAATATGTGAGGGTATGGTATTTTGCATACTGCATGTTGTCCGTGTTATAGACTCAAATTTTCGTTTTAAAAGTTTTAATGGTCGATACGAACCGTTTAATATGGTCTCTATATGAATTTGTACTTGTAAATTAAATTTTTAATTTTTTAGATTTTTTTTTACTATTTTTGAACGGTCCAAATCAGCTATAGAAATTTGAAAACAATCACATTGATTGGTAGTAGTACGGACCAATCCACGTTATACATATGTAGTACCGTAGCCTCACTCTTTGAAATAAATAGCTGGATATGACATATTTAGAAAGATCGTTGTTGCTAAATTAGTAGTTGTGCTTACAACAAGATATTTTGTTTTATTTCAGCAAAACCCATCGGTGACGATGACCCACCCCATAACAGTGGATTGCAATCGTCAATTATGACAACATCCAGAATTAATCATGCATAAATCATAGGAACATAAGACATATAACTATATGCTACAATATTTTCTTTCAACGATGGGTCCAATAGAGTTGTGGTTTTAACAATAAAAATTGCGTAGGTTTCATTTTTATATGTTATAGAGACATCAGCTTGGCTCACTGTTTGGTACATCATACATTGGGTCTAATAAGTCACTAAATTAAAGCTCAGAGAGCCCACCTACACCAAACTTTGGTAATAATCTAACATGCTAAAATAAGTATCTTTTGAAGCTTCATCCCTCAATTATTCTTATATGAGTTTCATTCTTTCATATCAAAATACACACTTTATTCATATGAATATGAATATATACATTTTTTGTCAATATAAATGAAGAGTAGGGTTAAAATACGTCACTAGTTTTGTGCTCCAATCATGCTCCACATCCTTATCTTTATTTTCAAAGTTTGAACAATCTATTTGAACTGCTCAATATGATCTTCATATTAAAATATGTTTGGAGATCAAATGTTATATTTTTTAAATTTTTTTTACTATTTTTTTCAAGGTTCTAAATAGCGTTTATAGCGTCGTAGCGGGAAAGCTAAAAAAAAGCTATAGCGAATAGCGTCGCTATAGCGGAAGCTATTCCAAATAGCATTTTTTTTTAACATTTCGTATATTCAATATTTGTACTAAATATCAACATTATCTAAAGTCTCATAGAACAATAAATAACACCAAAGTAATTAAGAAATTATAATATTCATATTGAACCCGTACAAAGTCCAAATTGCGGTTCAAAATATCCATAGTAATATCATAAACTATCGATTTTTCCTACTAAAAATATCTTAAGTATCATGATGCAAGACATAATCTATTTTTTTTTTCTATTCAAATTTTAATTTTGGTTTGGAATTTTTTTCTATTCAAATTTCAATTTCTATTCTCAATTTCAAATTGATTTATCTGTAGCAAGTAGCAACAAATTCAATTTCGGTTTGAGATTTTTTTTATCTTTATTTAAAACTCATATAAATTTCTTTAAAAAAAAACTCATATTAGATAGCGCAAATAGCGGACCGCTATAGTGCTGTAGCGGCCGTAGCGCAAATAGCACATTTTGATGTCATAGCGTAGCGTTTGGGGTCCAAAAACGCTATAGCGCGCTATTTAGAACACTGATTTTTTTAGATATGTACAAAAACACTGTTTTCATAATATTTTAAACCATCCAAAACAGTGAATTTTCACCTATCTAAAAAGTAGTAATTTAAAAAAAAATATATGAAATTTGTTCTCCAAACACATTTTAATATGAAGATCATATTGAACGATTTAGATCATCTGTTTAGACTTTGAAAACAAAAAAAATGATGTAAAATACAAAACCAACGATGCATTTTAACCTTGCTCATAAATGAATACATGAATGTTTTAGTCCAACATAATTGTTGGCAGTCAACAACTGTCTTAAACTTTCAAATTTATTATTAGAACAAGTCTCATTAGTTTTGTGCTCCATCATGCCTCAACATCGTTATCTCTATTTTCAAATTTTAAGCAGTTGATCCGAACCACTCAATATGATCTTCATATTAAAATGTGTTTGGATACAAAATTTTATATTTTTTGAAACTTTTTTTGCTAATTTTTAAGATAGGTACAAAATCATTGTTTTTACAAAATTCTGGACCATTCAAAAATAGGGATATTGTACCGAAAATTTTTTAAAATAAAAAAAATATATTAAATTTCAATATCTCCATCATGTTTAACAAGATTTTGAAAACTGTCCAAACCGCATATTTATTTTTCGGTTTTAGGTTGAATTACCGCAGATTGATTTTTCGGTTTTGGAATTCCAATATCGCAAAAAAAAATTGTGGTTTTGGTTTTAGAATTTCAGAACCGGGAAATAAATTTCCGGTTTTAAGTTTTTTTTAAAACAGAAAAGTTTCGGTGACAGAATTCTGACAATTCTCTGACAAAAAGTTACGGTGACAATCTTTTTCTCACAATTTTTTTGTTTTTTCAAAAATAGAAGAATTCAAATATTTTATGTATTTATCTAGAAATGACTTTTGAACCAGGATCAATAACTCAGATTCAAAAATTTTATTTTTTTTCCAATAACACACAAAGAAATATTTTAATTTTTCTTACAGCTATGAAAAATCCGGCCTGAAAAATGTTGATCTGAGTTATTTGTCGCAGTCTTTCTAATAAATCAAATAATATAGTATTTCATATATTTTCAAAGAAATATATGAAATATTTCTAATATTTCAATATAAAAATAAATAAATCATAATATTTTCTGTTTAATTAAAAAAAAACTCAAATCTGGAGAATATTCTCCGGAAAGTAAGCCCGATCTGGAGAATTATTCTCCGGATTGGTCAGAATCGAAAATAATCCGAAAATGAGTGCAGAAGTTAAATTTTGAATTTTTTAATATTAATAAAAATTTCGGCTCACCTTTTATCTCCAAAGAATTTATGTTTCTTTCAGCAAAAATGAAC
Organism: Carex kokanica; assembly: GCA_025461125.1. Lineage (NCBI taxonomy): Eukaryota > Viridiplantae > Streptophyta > Magnoliopsida > Poales > Cyperaceae > Carex > Carex kokanica. Next base: position 296,102 of record JAJGRX010001457.1, read on the forward strand.
ATTTTCAGTTGGAATGTATATTTTATTGAACCAAAATGACCTTATATCTATTCATTTCCCCTCTCTTGATAAAGTTTGACCAATGGCATTTGAGGGTATTAAAATATGAACATTTTTGTTTTCTAATCATTAGATATTATTGTGGTCTTTTAATCTCTAAGGTGAGGTCAGCTACTTTTCAACAAAATTTCAATTTATTTAAGTAGACAGAGAAATTCCATATTTTTAAAAACTATTTTTCTGTAATGGAGCAATGCAACTAAAGGTAAAATTTGGACTTTTGGGACATGATGAGATAATATAGCACTTTGAGGAATTTGTGTCTGTGTGTTTTCTCATGCTCATACCAACTTTTGGCCTAATTTCTTCAATATAAATAAAATAATTTCTAATCAAGTACATAACGTTGTAATCAAGGTACAATTTTGTCCTAATTTCTTCAATGTAAATAAAATAATTTCTAATCAAGTACATAACGTTATAATCAAAGTACAATTTATTTTCCGTTTGGCAAGATTAGAAAAACTTGTTTAACCAACTTAAAAGGATGTGATATTCTCTTTATTTTAGTTATAAATGCCCTTATTCGTTAATACAGAAGTACAAGGTTTCTAAAAAAACTAGTTTGGAGAATCAACTTTTGGTATAGTGGCAAAGACAATTCTCACTATGTGAGACGTTACAGGTTTAAAACTCTGAAGGAGAAATTATTTGTAGATATTAAATAGTACGGTGACTTGAGCTCCAATATTTAATAAAAAAAACTAGTTTTGAAAATAATTTGTACCCTTAATTATTAGTCATAACCAGTTTTTGGATAGAGCAGTTGTTCTGCAAAAATCCAATGCAATAGAACATAACAATGAATCTCTGGCCAGTAGTCACACATACTCACATGCATATTCCAATTAATTAATCCTATAGATGGTGTTTGGTTGTAGACTAAAACTAATAAGGTCTAATTTGATTTTTGTAATTTGGACCTTCCAAATTATTCATATTTGGTTGATGTCTAAAGTTATACTTTGACTTAAGTTATTTCTTATTTGATAAGAATTTAGTAGCTTACGGCATTATTTGATATTACAAATTATTTTGTCTTACAAAATTTATGATATCAATAATAAAACTATTCTTCATATTTTATTTTTTTTCATTTTGATTGAAATGAAATGTACAACAAAATGAGTTATGTACAAATTAATTATATATCTCAGAGATGCACATTGCATTAAGTGAATCTTGTTTAATTAAGCTTATATGTATACCAATATATTTTGTTAAAAATTGGGTTGCTGAACAAAAAAAATATATTTATTTGTAGTACATTTTCAAAAATTATTATATTTAATTATTTTCTAGATTGCATATTTTGTTAATTTAGATAATTATGTCATTTTAAAAAAATGTTGATTTTATAATTGCTAAAGTTATAAGTTCATTTATGCTTAAATGGAAACAAAATTAATTGTTTATTTTATATTCCTTAAAAAGTGATTGACAATAATAAAAACAATATAAAATTAGACCTCATACTCAAATAAAATTAAAATACCTGGAAAGATGAATTAGTTTAGACTAATTTAGACCAACCTAAAAGTTAGCTTATTCCATCTTAATCCGGCTCAATTAAACTATATTTAACAAAATAATTAAATAACTGATACCCCTTATTTCACTATTTAGTCCACATCAAACATGACCAAAAATTATTTCTACCTGTATGATTCTATCATGTGCAAGTGCAATTCTGTGGTTACCAAACAAAATGGCGAGTGCAATGAATACTGAAAATTTGACCATGGTTTTTTATATGTCTGAATTCATGTTTCCCCAGATTAACTCTTAATATAATAGTTCAATTTATGGAAAATCGCATAAACTATATAGTTTTTTTTTTATTTTGAAAGGGAATATTCATGACAAACGACAAAGGGGGACTCTTCTTTCTAACATTAATTTTTTTTAAAAATTGATTCTCTGAGGCATGTCTGTTGCATCATTTGTTTAATAAATCAAATGCACAGAAAACAAAAATTGACAAACCTAAATAAACTTTATCTCTTAGATAAGGTTTCAAATGTTTTAATTTTTTTTGTCAATATTATGCTTTTATTTTTTATTTTTTTAGTAACAAGAATGATAAAATTTATATGTCAAAATAATAAAATCATTAGAAGTGATTTATATTATTCTTTCTACATGCACACAAAAAAATATCGCGTTTTTATTTTTTTTGTTATATGAATAAATCAATGTTAAAAAATTATCTAAATCGGTGTATATTTGCATTATATAAGTTTTAAGAATGAACCCATGATGGAGGCACAATATATGAAAGCATTTGAATCATTATTGCATGAGATCACTCAACAGTGAATAATTGCACATAATTCAGCATTTCTCAGACCACAGAGAATCCATAAAACAAAGCAGGAGAAAGAGAGGGACTGGAGCATTTATGATGGTAGGATACATGTCACTATATTCGGTAGATGCTTTGACATTTTAATTAATTCTATAACATAGGGACAAACCTCAAAGTCAAAGTGGCATATCTGACAAATTCTATTAAATTATTAAATCTGCCATACTCCGTCTGTGATTTAAGTTTTTTAAATTATTGAATCCAAATATCAAGCAAATAATTATGTATCAACTACCATTATATGCTAGTATATTATACTTTGGGCAATGATTCTGTTGGTAGGTTGACGATTTAGATCTGCCAACGTTTGACAAATTTTCTTATGTCATTATATTATTTTCCTCGTTTGAAACATAAATAATTGATAAATAAATGATGCTAGTTTAAATGCTGTGTCCTCATTATTCTTTTATTTTTAAAACTTAAATATCAAAATCAAATCAATTTGTTAGATATATTATTACATTAATTTTTTTAACTTATTTTTCATATAATAGAAGTTAAAAAAGTCATAATTATTTATGTGTCGGTAGAGAAAATAATATAGATCAATTGTAAGTTGTAACTGTTGTATTTTGATAAATAAATTAAAAAAATATTAAAAAAATTAAAAGTCAAGAGATGATAGACGTAAATAAATTACATTTGTACCTCTGTGAATAAATTGAGTATCAAGTTTTACAGTAAAAGAATAGCTTCGTTCAAAGCGTTACAGTAAGCTAAGTACTATTCCTTTTGCTAGCAAAAATATGGTGTTGTAGGATAAAGTATGGGTTATTGTAATTGTACATTTTATTAACATACTCATATAAATATATATTTGAATTGAAATATTTCGAATTTATGAGAAAAAAAAAATGTTGATCCTTCACATAATTTGTGATAACTCAAAAGTAATTATGAGGAAATAAAATGTGGGCTAAAAAAAGAGATGATAGATCATCCAAATCTGTAGGCAGACATGATATATCCGTTCTAAATTTTGTATTAAAATACATAATTAGATAATGACAAATAGTTCTATAAAACTTTAATATTAGCAATAATTCTCCTAACTTATTATTATTCGAGATTGACCCTGAAATGTTAACCTCAATCATAATTAGATGATAAATGATAAAGGTATCGTTGCATGTTTATAACGTAATTTTTTTTTACATTTTCGACTTTAGAAAGAAATTAAATTAGTTTTTTTTTTCAAAATATTTGAAAGTAGAGTAACATATACGAAAAATATCATGACCAACCAAAATTTGTATAGTTTACTTTTAATTAACAAATGCAAATGGAGAATAATATGAATCATATTATTAATTATATATTATCTCCTTGATATCAGTATTGAAAATGTATAATAAACTACGTTTGATTAAGAATTAGAGAGGTATTATAAAATTGGAAAAGTTCATGAGGGGAGGGGGAAATTGTCAAGATTACATACAAGTTTGAGGGCAATTATAAGTATAATTCTCAAAAAATATAAACAGAGGCGGAGTCAAAATTTATAGTAGAATGGACACAAATTTAAAATAAAACACAATTTTGTAATGTAATATTGAATCTTTAATGTACTTTTGTAATTTTTTTGCAAAAAAAATATAAAAATAGAAACATATTTTGGAAGAAATTTTTTTTATTAGAATGAGATATAATTTTATAATTTATTGAATTTTTAAGTGTATTTTTACGATTTTTTGAGAGAAAAGCATAAAAATAAAATTATATTTGTGAAAAAAAAAATTAAGCCGGAAAAGTAAGTGCCTCTCTGGCTCAATGTGACTACGCCACTAAATATAGACCCTATTATTTTCTTATAAATTATAAAATAATGAACTTGAATAGGTGCTAAAAATTTTCAAGATTCGGGTCGGATCCAATACTGACACCCGAACCGGAACATTGATTGGTATGGATCTGGGACCCGAATTTTAAACCAGTTCAACAACAGTCAACTGATAAGGCAAAATTGCATGATTAGAAATATGTGCACCGGTCAGGTACACCTCCATATACATAAGAACTTTACCACAAAAATGCCAAATGAAAAGTTTTCCTGTCATGTCATGAGCGCACTTTAATTTGAAGCCGTCAAAAAGATTATACCACTAGCATATATTTTTACCAGTAAAAATCCAGAATTATTTGTATGACAGTGCCACACTGAGCCTTAGAACCCTTTCGTCTGAGCAGTTGAATTCAAAGGCTTGAGATTTGAGATTTGGGTTGAATAATTTAATGTTATAAAAAAGTTGAAAGGTGTTGATGGATGCAAAAAAAAATTACAAAATTTAATATACAAAATTAGAAATTAGAAATTTATGAGAGTTTTTTTCAAGTATGAAATGATTTTTTTAAATTTATTTATAGTTATTATAGACACTGACTTTTATTCCGTATAATCTACATATAATAAATAATATTTTATCCACTAACCATATGTAGTTTTTAGTTTGAACGGTTAAATCAAATCTTTTAAGTAAAATTAACAGTCTGATTGAACGGTTAAATAATAGTTTGGTAAGGTATTTGTTTGATAATTATCTAGTATTGTGAAAAAAAAATTGCACCGAAAATGGTATTAAGAATTTGAAAAGGATTTTGTACGAGTAAAGAATACAACATAAAATCGATAGGTTGCATTTTATGCGATAGAATATACTTTTTAGTTGTATGTATAACATTAAAAAGACTATATAAAATAGAAAACTATAAGAAAAAAAAAATGGGACATTGACCCATTATATCCATTTAAATCCACCAATGCAATTATTAAATTAAAAGAAATAGTTAATTATAAAAAAGGTGAAGGAAAAGAACTTTCCAGTAATTAGATTTAGTCTTTGTGATAAGGCGATGTAATCATCAAGGTCCTTTTATTATATTTTGTTTGTATTGTGGTGTTTGATTGTGGGCTTGACTGGATCTGGTCTAATGGACCAACACAGCGGTCAAATTCATACTTTGATTTGAGACCGCCACTGACTGGATCCAGTCAACGTCACAAATTTTATGGGTACTTGGTGCTCTCCTTTTAAGTTTTTATAGATAAAAATGAATTTTAATGTTCAAGTTTTTTAACTTTAAAACTGAATTTTTAATTTGTGATTTTTTATACGTACATAATTTATTTATGGATAAATTTGTTAATACAGAGCGGAGCCGAAAATATTTTAAAAAGACAGAAAATGACATCTTTTAATCAAATATGCGCTAGGATTTTATGATTCCCTATGATGGCTGTAATTTTGAATTTTGAGAGTCATTCGATCTACTTATGAAATCTTGTACGAAACCAATTTTTTTTTTTAATTTTTAGTTAATTTACTTCTTTTTAATATTAAACAAAATATTTCTATTGGAAGGTAAAGAATTTTTAAAATAATATTAAAGTTTAATGGAGAAAATCTTAGAAGATATATAAGTTGGTTTTCGATAAGATGTTTGATATTTATATCGAATTGAGTGACTTGGAATGAATTTTTAAAATCTGGAAAATAAAATTTTTAAATTATAATAGTGATCAGTTGATACAATGAATAGTATGGTGATGTATATTAACTCATTAACATTTTATATTTTATCAAGATATTCCTATTAACACTTTGTGTGTTTCCTTTTCAAAACATATGCCGCAAGTGTGAATCCCTATTATACAATGTTGTGCGCTTTTGCTCTCCACATGATGCCACATGATGCAAGTGTGGATTCATGGTACTAAAACAGAGGAAAAAAAAATAGAATTTTGTATACTTGTAATTATTCTTTTGATTTCTTGAAGCTCTCCATTTCAAAGATGGCACACTAAAAGGCGCACCCTGACACAAACTTTCTGAGTAGATAATATTTGCGTTGATTTGGGGAAGAATTTTTCAAAAAGGAATGGATGTCTTTTTTAGTTTCACTATGCCGAATTTTTTATTAATATCCAAAAAATAAATAAAATTACAAAAAATAACCATGTCAGGACTGAAATTCGAAATTTACCCAAACCGGAAAAAATTTTTCCGAACTAAACGTCTAAGTTCGGAAAAAAATTTTCCGGAAACTCAACGTCTAAGTTCGGAAAACATTTTTCCGAACTTAACATTTTTTTTTTTTTTTTTTTTTTTTACAAATTTCGGAAAAAAAATTTCCGAACTTAAATTTTTTTTTTTTTTTTTTTTTTTTTTTTTTTTACAAATTTCGGAAAATTTTTTTCCGAACTTAAATTTTTTTTTTTTTTTTTTTAACAGATTCCGGATAATTTTTTTTTCAAAACTTAACAAATTTTTTTTTTTTTTTTTTTTACAGATTCCAGAAATTTTTTTTTCCGATCTTGACAAAGTTTTTTTTTTTAAGAAAAAATAGCTAAAATACTGAAATCTAACACTAAAAAATCGAATTATTTTTTAAAAATTTCAAAATAGTGTAGAATAATTTAGAAATTATCAAAATAGCTAAAATACTGAAATCTAACACTAAAAAATAGAATTGTTTTTTTAAATATTTGTTAAATTAATTTAAAAAATTTCAAAATGGTGTAGAATAATTTAGAAATTACCAAAATAGCTAACATGCTGAAATCTAACACTAAAAAATCGAATTATTTTTTTACTACGAATAGGGCCGATTTTTGTGCTGAAATACGGTAAATTTACTAAAATGCTGAAATTACAATAATTATGTAGAATTATGCTAAAATACGATAAATTACGCTAAATTACGTATGAAAGATACCATAAAATAGGCCCCATTCATACGTAATTTAGCGTAATTTATCGTATTTTAGCATAATTCTACATAATTATTGTAATTTCAGCATTTTAGTAAATTTACCGTATTTCAGCACAAAAATCGGCCCTATTCGTAGTAAAAAAATAATTCGATTTTTTAGTGTTAGATTTCAGCATGTTAGCTATTTTGATAATTTCTAAATTATTCTACACCATTTTGAAATTTTTTAAATTAATTTAACAAATATTTAAAAAAACAATTCTATTTTTTAGTGTTAGATTTCAGTATTTTAGCTATTTTGATAATTTCTAAATTATTCTACACTATTTTGAAATTTTTAAAAAATAATTCGATTTTTTAGTGTTAGATTTCAGTATTTTAGCTATTTTTTCTTAAAAAAAAAAACTTTGTCAAGATCGGAAAAAAAAATTTCTGGAATCTGTAAAAAAAAAAAAAAAAAAATTGTTAAGTTTTGAAAAAAAAATTATCTGGAATCTGTTAAAAAAAAAATTTTTCCGAAATCTGTAAAAAAAAAAAAAAAAAAAAAAAAAAAATTTAAGTTCGGAAAATTTTTTTCCGAAATTTGTAAAAAAAAAAAAAAAAAAAAAAAAAAATTTAAGTTCGGAAAATTTTTTTCCGAACTTAGACGTTGAGTTTCCGGAAAATTTTTTTCCGAACTTAGACGTTTAGTTCGGAAAAATTTTTTCCGGTTTGGGTAAATTTCGAATTTCAGCCCTGACATGGTTATTTTTTGTAATTTAATTTATTTTTTGGATATTAATAAAAAAATCGGTTCACTATGCCATGCTTTTGCTTCCCCAAGAATAGATCTTAATTTTGTAAGTTAATTTTGTCTGAAATTAAAATTTAATGTTTTATTCTGTTGTTAACTCGTTACAAGGTGCTAATGCTTTGCTCCAATTAATGGATTAAATTCTTTTATAAGAGTGACATTCAATATTCTTTGTAAATAATTTATTACTTTGAAAATTTGATAAGTTTCCAAATCAAGTTAAGAAAGTATTGAAAAATTATTTATGTGTTTTTTATATTATCGGTTGGAGGTGTACCGAATTTCATACAATTCGAATGTCATTTGATATAGTATCAAAGATAGTTAATATAAGGAGAAATCACTTTACAATGGTTATATTTGACAATTTTGACAATAAATTTTTCAAGAAAATCAAATAAAATTAAAATTTTAAAAGTAATAGTATGGTATGTCATTATACATTTAGATAACCTAACAAATTTATGCAGACCGTTAATTTTGGACTGTTGGAATTTCAAGTCAATTGATATACAAAAAAATATACACCAAATTTTGTTATTTTTATAAACATGATATGTGAATAGTATAGATCACATGTTTATAATTTGAACACACGATGCTCTATTATTGGGGTCATTTAATTAAATTCTGATGTTTTATTATGTTGTTACATCGTGCAAAGTTTTTAGAAAATTTCATTTTTTTGAGCTTATTTTCTCAAAGCTTTAGAAACAATAATATATAGTTTTCATATATTTTCCCTTTTTATTTTCTTAAACTGTTGTTATTAGCTTTAGAAGCATTTTTTTCAATATTTAATATTTTAAATGGTTTCACACTGAAATAAATTGCTTCAGTCAAATATATACGAGTAGAACTAGGGTGTTCTTAAGCTCACCAAGTCTCTTTGTGAGCTTAACTAAAAAATCCATCATATTAGCTTTAAGCAACGCATTCAAACCGTTGAACCCGATTTACCTCACGAGTGATGAGTTTACATGTCAAATTTATAAATATTCAAACTAATTTAATATAAAGTCAAGCGGTAAAAAAAAATATGGTTTATAAGTTAATTTTAATGTGTTCATTTTCATCATTTTTTAACCGCTTGACTTTATATTAAATTAGTTTGAAAATTTATAAATTTGACATGTAAACTCATCACTCGTGAAGTAGATCGGTTTCAACAGTTTGGATGCGTCGCTTGAAGCTAATCCGATGAATTTTTTATATAAGCTCACAAAGAGACTTGATGAGCAGAACACCCTAGTTCTACTCAATATATACAACATTACAGCTACAGTATACACTGGCAGCACTTTCAACCACAGTGACAAACAAATAGTTCGGGTTCGGTTCGGTGGGGTCGAAAATTCGTGATTCAGAAATAATTCAGATATAATTCAGAAATGATTCGGTACTACAAGAAAGCAAAAAAAAAACCAAATTTTCTTTTAAAAGAAGTTAAAGAAAAATTGCGTTTTTTTCATGAATAATTCGTGATTCGCGTTTTATTCGCGAATAAAACATATTATATACTTTTTTGCATTTTATTCGGTATTCGGTTCGGAAACGTAAAAAAAATACAAATAAAACACAAATAATTTGTGAATTAAACGCGAGTTTTGTTACTGTGCTCTCAACTGGAAATCGAAATTTGATTAACAAATAGATTCTACCAAATAAATAATTGTAGAGATACTGAACCAGGTTGATTCTCTTTGCATAGTACTGGGTCCCATGTGGGGCCCACATCCTTTAAGACCAGATGAAAAGGTCAGCTGATTGAGTCAAGCTTTGACGGTTTCCAGCTACAATACAAGTTTCCATCTAGATCTCAATTCTCTTTTCATTGTTTATTCAAAATCATTAGTTAGGAACAATCTGGTGAAATGCGGTTTTGTCAATGCATGTGCAAAATCACTGCATCCCAAATATGCTATATGTGGTTATATATACGAATTTTTATACGGATTTATATATATGCAAATTTAAAATAAAAATTCAGATATATATTTATATGCGTATTTTATACTACATGTATATGTAGTATATGAGAATCTTCACTTAAACATATATATAATATATATAGAGCTCCTCATATGTAATATTTATATTTATATGGAAAGCCAACCCAGCGCATATTTACAAGTATAATAAATAAATGTCTAGCAGCTGCTTTAATTCGAAAATGACTAATAGGTCATAAATGCAGCTGCTTTAATTTGAAGTCTTTTGTAGTCAATAGCCAATAATGGGTCATAAATTCAGCTACTCAAATCCTTCGGCCCAAATTAGTAATAAAATAATGTAAACACTGAATTCACGTGAATTTCACCCAGAGCGTCCGTCTGGAGTAACCGGTATAATAGCACTTCTTTAGTCCCAACTCTTAAAAACAAAAGAAATAAACTTTTTGAGAGCCTATAAAAGAAGCTGCATGGACTATGGGAAGCTTCACTTAACTGGACTTGTGTCCGGATGAGTATAAAGAATTGGGTCTGGGTTTTACTGCATATCCGATCCTTTTTTTATTAATAAATGTTTGATCAGAACTTGAATTTTTTTTAATTAATTAAAATAAACATTTGTATGGACTGCATGGTATAATGCGGTATGTATGGACTGGATATGTGGTTGTATCGCATATATGGGACTGCATGAAGATTTTCATGCAGTTTCCGACTGCATAAGCATATGCGGTATTTAACAACACTGGTTTGAAAAGCACTCAACTAGAATTCAAGTGCTCTATGGGGTTTATATTAAGATAATCTAACCTCCATGTATGGTCCAAATTTGGTATGGTCAAGGAAATTTGTTTATTTTGGATTCAAATACAATTAGGTCCGTGGTACTCTATGACAATGTTTTGGGGGTCCGGATCTCCTAAAGTAACTCAATCTTTGGGTTTTGGATTGAGACCGTCCGATTCGAATTCGTCGCTTGAGATTGTCTCGGAATTCGAGTTCGTCATTGGAATGTGTGCGTCACTTAGCCGATGGATTTTCACGGATTCGAATCGGACGGTCCCGATCCAAAACCCAAAGATTGGGTTACTTCACTGGATCCGAACTCATGTTTTGGAGGGGAACAAAATTGAGAGGTGAGGACATAATTTTTTATTGTCAATTTTGTTATTTTGAAAAATGTTATTAAACTTTAAAAAATTTAAAAATTTATTGTGTTTTCAATTATTTAGATAGAATCTAATATCTGTATCAAATTGGAACCGATTTTAAAATTAAATTATTTAAATTCTATTGTTAAAATTTTAAATTATTTGGTGAAAGGCTGAATGTTTTGTATATCGATCAAAGGTTTAAATAGCGTTTATCGCGTCATAACGGAACGGCTGAAAAAACAGCGTTATGCCTATATAGCGCCGCTATAGCGTGCAATAGCGCGCTATAGCTCCAATAGCGCCATAGCTTTTATAGTCCAAAAACGCTATAGCGCGCTATTTTGAACTTTGATATCGATCCAATATTTGATACATGTGCTATTTAAAAAAAATGGAGAATACATCACAATTTTAGTTTTCTAATTGGAATAATATTTTTCAAATTAACAAAATAAATGTACAAAAAAAGTTGAATTTATACTAGAATTATTCATTTTATAAAAAAATAATAGTCATTCTTTTATCTCTTTTTTTTTATCTCCCCTATCAAACAAAGTGTTATAAATAATAAAAGTTTGAAAGCTTGGGGGCTGCGATACGATCATACGAATCCGGATCCCCTGAAGTAACCCAATCTTTGGGTTTTGGATAGGGACCGTCCGATTTGAATTCGTTGTTCGGGATCGTTTCGGGATTCGAATTCGTTGTCGGAATGTGTGCGCTTACTTCGGAGATGGATTTTTGCAGATTCGAATCGGACAGTTCTGATCCAAAACCCAAAAATTGAATTACTTCAGGCGATCCGAATTCCTGCGATACGGCCTACGAAACAAATGGATTGGTCAGTTAACAAAAATAGTATCTTGTTTTTCTTATTATTTTTTAAATATTTTTAGTGGATTTTTTTACCTCTTGAGTCTTGACTTGCTCCTAAAGTATTACTTTGCATGGTAAAATCAGGAATGATAATTACAGAGTTGTGCACAATTTCAGTCACTAGAGCTAAAATAGTAATTATATTTATATTTTTGAGAAGACTGAGGTTAAAGATACTTTGCAAAGTGCGAATCGGTCTGTGTTGGATTTATATTTCTGTTTTTAAAATATAAATAGTCGATTTAAACGGCTCAATATTATTATCATATGAAAATGTAACTAGAGATCAAATTTTATATTTTTAGGATTCTTTACTATATTTTTAGACAATTAGAAAATCACTTGACCTAAAAATTCCAGACCATCCAATAATAGTGATTTTCTACCTACCTAAAAATATAGAAAATAAAATTCTAAAAAATATAAAATTTAGTCTCTTGGTACATTTTCATATGAAGATTATGTTAAGCAGTTCAGACCGACTATTTAAAATTGAAAATTGAAAATATAACTCGTACTGATCTGCACTTTGCAGAGTACCATAGCCTCACTCATTTGAGAATATGTATCTGTTGTTATTACTTTTATTGTGATAGCATGTGTCATTAGACATCCGAACCATCAAATCAAAACTCTAAGAGGAATTATATATATTGCTTTGATAGCTAAAATCACTTGATCTAAAAATTCTTGATCATCCAAAAACATTAATTTTCTACCTATCTGAAAAACAGTAATTTTTTTGAAGTAATATACAATTTGGTCTTCAAATACATTTTCATATAGAGATAATGTTTAACGGTTTGAATTGTTCAACGATTCATAAAATGCATATTACCATAGCCTCACACACACACACACGCACACACACATAATGCTCTGATATGCTAAATATATACTGAGTGAGGCTACGGTACTATGCATAGCACGGATTGGTCCGTGCTATGGCTCAATATTTGAGTTTTCAAAATCCTAACTGTCGATCCGAACCGTTCAACATGATTATAAAATGAATATGTACTTGCAAACCAAATTTTACATTTTTTTGAATTTTTTTACTATTTTTTTAAATAGGTAGAAAATCACTTGATCTGAAAATTCTGGACCATCCAAAAACAGTGATTTTCTACCTATCTAAAAAAATAGTAAAAAAATTCAAAAAAATGTAAAATTTGGTTTGCAAGTACATATTCTTTTTATAATCATGTTGAATGGTTCGGATCGACTGTTAAAATTTTGAAAACTCAAATATTGAGCCGTAGCACGGACCAAACCGTGCTATGCACAGTACCGTAGCCTCACTCATATATACTAAGCACCATAGTGGCATTGTGTACTACTGATACACAATTGGTTTGACTAATGCATAATTAATTTGCTTTTAATAGCGTCTGATCTGCCTACCATGAAAGTTGTCAATTTTGTAATGGAGGAGCAGGTGACACAATTCAAATTGCTTTTAGTTTAATAATTTTTGTGACCTTTTGACCTGTTCAAGAACAATTGGCATTTCGAGGATCTTTTTGTGAATTAAAAAATATATTGTCTCCGGGTCAAAGAATCTTCTGAAACAAGTCTACCACAAGACCTTTCACACTATACAAATGATTTAGTCTCTATTGTTGGATTTAGAGTTTTAGACTAAGGGAATTTTCATGCATACCCTTTAATTTTTTTGAAATTACTTATTTTCTTCTACATTTTCTTAATATCATACTTAAGCTTATATATTTGAAAAACTCATAAATTTACTCAATTTATTGTCTTTTCATTATCACTTATTTTAAATTTATAAAGTTGTCATTTTATTCTTTATTAAAAAATAAAAATATATAACTTGTATTCTAATTGACCAATTTATAAAAATAAATATTTTATTTTTCTACTTCTAATACATATATAAATGTATACCTTAATATCACTGTGTGTATAACATTGTTTAGTATAATATTATACACATGACCATGATGAAGTTTTCTACCAAGATTCCTCGCATTTTTCCAAATTAATAAACCAACATTCGTAATTTAGCCTGCTTACTATAATATTATTTAGTCAGACTTACAGTTAATGTTTGTATAGTAAGGATGAAATACATATTTTATTTGCTATAATCATAATCAATGCTATTAATCAACCGCTTAGACCCATCTCATGCTCAAGGAGTCGAGGGAAAAAAAAACAAAAATTAAACCGAGGTGATATGATGAGGCACAAGAAAGTATACGCATGGTCCCTCTGCCCTGTTTTTCTTTGCTCTGAAGTCTGAACTAACTTTTGTACATGTATTTTTCTATTTTGGATATAAATCTGCTGTTATTCCAAAGGAATCACAGCCCTGTTATTTCTATTTTAATCGTTCAAACTTTTTCATGCACGAATCTCAAAAAAAAAGTTTTTCGTACCCGAATCTCAACAAAGATCAACGGCTATAATCAAAATAACAGAGTGTGCTGTTATCCCTTTAAAAAAACAGAAGATTTATTTCCATTTTCCTAGGTACTTTACTTTCATTATTATGTACCTTTTACCAAACAATGTATATGATCCGTCGCTTTCATCATAGGCCAAATTATATTTCGTTCAATTTATAACAGATATTTCGCACAATTTTAAATTTTTAGAAATAATTAAATATTTTGTCGGGAAGGAGAAAGATGATTTTTTTTTCAATGCATTAGAAGGAATTGAATCATTATCTCAGTTTTTTTTTAAAATATTTTTTAAAGGACCAAATTATAAATTCAATTTCTTAAAATTTATATGTAGATCTCAATTCTTAGTCACAAAAAAATCTTATCTGCATACAAATTCCAAGAGGCCAAATCAATAATTAAGTTTTTTCTATTATATTTAGAAAAATTTCCATCTTTCGGATTCTTTGTAAATATTTAATACTTATCTAAATATAAAAAAAGTCTGGATATTTTGACTTGTTATAACTTCTTCGAATTAGCACATAGTTCCGGTAAAAGTCTATTTACATCATTACATGGTAGCTTGGTAAACCAACCTAGATAATAACCCAAAGTTACCCTAGTATAATTAATTAGTGATTTATAAAGTGAGAAACAAGTAACAAGCAAAAACAAAAGATGTGCATGTGCGTGGCACAACAGCACATGGGATGAGACAATTTTGTGCCTTGGCTTCTTGCTTCTTGCTTTCTTGGGCAAACAAAAAGGTCAACCATAGGTGTGGGGAGCTAAATGGTAATAATATTTACGGTTTAACTGATTTAAGATTTGGCCATTGGCTTTTCATCTTTGTTAGTTACTGACATGATGGGGTAACTAGAAAATTGAGGAAGAGGTTAGATTAAAAAATGTTATGTACTTTTTCTTTTATGAAAAAGTATTATGTAATTTTTTTCAGTGTTGTAAAAAACATCTGTTTAGGCCGATTAATCGTCCGATTAGTTGTTGGCGGTAACCAAACCGTCAAGAATTTTTCCGAATAATCGGCCGATTATTTCCGATTATGCCCGATTATTCCTGAATAATCGCTTGGCGGTATCCTATCTGTCCGACAAGCACATATTGTTATTTACAACACTGATTTTCTATAAGAGAGACTAATAATATAATTCTTTGTAATAATTAAAAATTTTAAAGGATAAAACTGAAAATTTTAATTTATAGGAGGTGTTTATCAATTAGCACTTTCCCCGTCCTCTCCACCCACTTCAGCCGTGATTGATAAGAGAATAATTAAATAAACTAAATCGTAGTACATAATAATACATAAAAGTTTGAAAATTAATTTTTGATCTAATAATAGAGTAGAACTAAGGTGTTCTTAAGCTCACCAAGCCTCTTTGTGAGCTTAACTCAAAAATTTATCGGATTGACTTCAAATAACGCATCCAAACCGTTGAAACCGATCTACTTCATGAGTGATGCGTTTACATGTTAAATTTTTAAATTTTGGAACTAATTTAGTATTAAGTCAAGCGGTAAAAAAAAAGATAATTTATAAGTTAATTTTAATGCGTTTATTTTTCAACATATTTTGACCGCTTGACTTTATATTAAATTAGTTCGAAAATTATAAATTTGACATATAAATGCATCACTCGTGAAGTAGAACGGTTTCAACGGTTTGGATGTGTCGTTTGAAGTCAATCCGATAGGTTATTGAGTTAAGCTCACAAAGAGACTTGGTGAGATTAAGAACACCTTAGTTCTACTCCTAATAATAATAATAACAATACACTTTGCTTGCACGGACAGAGTCAGAAACTTGAAAAGAGGAATTAAATAATCTAATGTATTTCAATTTATTTCATAATTTAAAAAAATATATTGATACATGCAAAAATTACAAAATTAAATAAATAAATTATAAAATTTTAATTTGCAGGAGACTTAGCTCGCCTTCTTCTTCACTATCCTTGGTGTTTTTTTCACATATCCGAAAAAATTTAGTGAATATTTCAGTGAAAGTTTTAAACCAAATTTTACTCAAAAAAAAAAAAAAACTATACACATAGATGTCCTAAAGAAAAAAAAAAATACTATACTCAATATTTTTGTTTTCAAAATTCTAATGGTTGATCCGAACCGTTCAACATGGTCATGAATATGTACTCATAAACTAAGTTATATTTTTTTTAGAATTTTTTACTATTACTTAGATGGATAAAAAATCAATGTTTGTGGATGGTTCAGAATTTTCAGATCAAGTAATTTTCTATCCATTAAAAAAATAGTAAATTTTTTTATAAAAGAAATAAAAATTTTAATTTAGAAATATATATTTATATGGAGATCATATTGGACAGTTCATATTGATCATTAGAACTTTTAACTAAATTTTTTTAATCCATAGCACAGACCAATATGCTGTGTGCAGAGGGGTCCGGATCCCCTAAAGTAACTCAATCTTTGGGTTTTGGATCGAGACCGTCCGATTCGAATTCGTCACTTGAGATTGTTTCGGAATTCGAGTTCGTCATCGGAATGTGTGCGCTTACTTTGCGGATTCAAATCGGACGGTCCCAATTCAAAACCTAAAGATTGGGTTACTTGACGGTATCCGAACTCGTGTGCAGAGTACCATAATCTCCCTCCCACAGAAATACTGTGGCAGATTTTGACTTTCTTTTGGCTAGCCAAAGAGATAGGAATCAGAGTAGGTCCGATGCCCATCGGACCTACCTTGGTTCGATGGGTGTGATGACCATTCGATTTGAATCAACATTCGTGTGCTCTGTATCAAAATCCGTGCAAGTCTGTATCAATTTCCGTGCGTATAGATTTTGATGCTAATCGTACGGTCCTAGAGCTAATTGAACCTAAATGTAGGTCCGATGCCCATCGGACCTACTCCTATCTCAAAGAGATATGATTGGCTTTTGTTTGTGCCAGTGACTTTCAACACAGTTGCATGTGTAAGCATATGATCCAGAAACATAATAAATGAATAGAGATGTTTGTCTGTGGCCTCCTCTGAGTTGGCGCCCATGTTGCTTTATTTTTTTTCTTTCTTTTTTGTTGTTTGGTTTATTAGCACTAGCGGATTATGTTTATTTTTCTTCTAGATAACATAGCTTTCCCACCAATTAATTAGGCTATTTCAAAAATTGATTTTTGGGTGATGAAAATAGCTGAGTTTGTATAAAGATTTTACTGTTCGAGAGTCGGTGAATATATCTGATCATGTGCGATGCTGTTGTTTCTCCTGTTCTCTTTCCTTCCTTTTCTTTAAAGATCGTATTCTAAATCAAATTGTGAAGAGAAGATCAGACCTTATATATACTATGAAATCTTATTTATTATTGTAATATGTTTAGTGTATTTTTTAAGATTTGTAATATGTTTAGTGTATTTTTTAATAAAGATAAATATGGAAGATCAAACGACTTAACTATTTAATATTTACACTTTATTTGAATATTAGACTTACGATTTTCTATACGAAAAACATTACCTTTATCATTTTACCAAAAAGGAATTCTCATAAGTTTCATATATTAGAATATGTCAAAATCAAATCGAAATATTAAACAAATTTTTTTTCTAGACAATGAATTGACAACGCCCCACACTATTTGACTTGATGGTATATTAATGCCGCTGAAGGATTATGGCCGATTTTTTGTTTGAATCATCAAACTAGATAAATATATTAAATTTAGATAGTTGCTATTGAAGAGCATATATTGACTATATTAAAAACTACAGATATTTTTATGCCTTTTAAATAGGAAAATTGAATACAAAACTTTTACACTTTTGTGTTCTTCTCTTCACATGTCTTGCTTTATATTGAACATTTCTAATGGCACTCTGACTGCTCACTCTTTATTTACTGGTGGGTCAAATTGAGAATTTTAATCAGTCCATTTTGAAAGATTGAATTCGACAACTTTTTATGTTGGATTGCATTTAAATTAACTTTGATTATACTGGCACAATGAGATGAAAGTTTTTTTTTTTAGGGTTATTGGAAAAGTTCCACTAAGATATATTGAGATAAGAAAAAAATTTACAGAGATGTTACGCAGACTAACTCGTCCTTGTAACTATTTAGTAAATTTACAATGTAACTCAGATATTAAAAAGCTCTGCTAATAAAACTAAGAAAGCTCCCAATATGTCTAGGCCACTGCTTTCACTATTGCATCTAACTAAAAAGCAATCAGTTAAGTACATCAATTGTTGTATCATTAATTAGAGTGTGTTCTAATTTTCTTTTCTGGTTGAACGTTCTTCTATTATGTTCTTTCCATATTGCCCATGAGCCTGCCACCCATGTCACATCCCAGCGTTTCTTGATTTGCCCCGTCAGTTGTTGCCGACCCTCACACCAGATCTCAGAGTAATAGTTTCCCCTTACCCTTGGTAGATTTAGCTGTGCGCATAGAGCCATAGACTCATTCAAAAGTTCCTGGTGTATGAGCATGTTCGCATTAAATGGTCACAAGTCTCACTTTGACCATTGCCACATAGTGCACATCCTTGTGTTATTTAGTTACCAAAGTGTTTTGACTTGATCTTTTCATCAATATCTTTGATAAATTGTCACAATCAAGTCAAAATATTGAACAAGCAAGTGGTGTCAAATAAATACTCAGCAACATCATACCATTTGACTTTATCTAGTGTACAAATGCTAGAAAAAGATGTTTTAGCTAGTCTTTTGAAGTATGATAAATTGTCTTGCAACCGAACAATTTAAGATATTTATCAAATTGGATAAATAATAAGTTTAAATAACTGCAGTACTATAGCATTGGTACTATAATAATAATAATAATAATAATAATAATTAGCTCACAGCTCGTTCCAGACCTGTTCGGAGAAAACATATATAATTAGGAGTGAGGCTATGGTACTACGGCTAGTGTACTATGGCTAGTGTACTACGGCTCAATATGGTACTTTTTAAAATCCTAACGGTCGATCCGAACCATTCAATGTGATATCCATATCAACATGTACTTGCAAACTAAATTTTATATTTTTTTGAATTTTTTTACTATTTTTTTAGATAGGTAGAATTTTGATGGTCCATAATTTGTATAAAACACTGAAAATTTTACCTATCTAAAAAAATAGTAAAAAAATTCAAAAAAATATAAAATTTAGTTTGCAAGTACATATTTATATGGATATCACATTGAACGGTTCGAATCGACCGTTAGGATTTTAAAAAGTACCATATTGAGCCGTAGTACACTAGCCATAGTACACTAGCCGAAGTACCATAGCCTCACTCTATAATTAGCTCGCTCGATTCTGATTCAGATTCAGCTCATTTCTCAGCTTATTGTAAGAAAAAGATAAAGCTATTTCTCGACATTTTCACTCTCTCTTTTCGTATCCCCCACAAGAGGATGAAACTCTTACAAGAAAGATGAAATTTTCTAATGGCTCTTGGTCTATGCACAATCCACAGCATCAAATCGGTAAAGAAAACAAAAATCTTTGATCTATACACGACTCATAGTACAAACGAACTGGTTCGACTCAGATCGTGATTGACTCGGATAAAGTCAGGCTCGACTTATTTACATCCCAACCTTACTTTGCAGTGAACATAAATTTTTTATTTCTTTGATAGCTATTTAGGATCTAGTGCCCATTTAATTTGTTTAGGATTTCTGGAAGTGAAAAAGGGCCGAAAGGGACACTCTTCTATTTGGTTTCTCTTTTCTATGGTGTGGTGAAAGAAATCCTGAAAGTGAAAAAGCAACCATGGCCCATAAGAAATAAGCCCATGTTTCTCTTTTAACAGCAGCAGTGCAGTGCTGTCCATTTCTACTGCCTATATTTCAACCAGTTAACAGTGCTATGCTCTGATCTCATCTAAGTTCCATGCACTGTTGAGAGGTCCCCTCTTTGCTGTCTATCGTCTCTTCTTCTTCTTTTTCTTTGTAATCATTTTTGTGTTCTTGGCTTCTTAATCATATGCCCGCGCTCGAGAAAAAGGAGACTACTTGACAGTGCAGTGTTGTCCATTTCTGCTGCCTATATTTCAACCAGTTAACAGTGCTATGCTCTGATCTCATCTAAGTTCCATGCACGGCTGAGACTTCTTCTTCTTTTTCTTTGTAATCATTTTTGTGTTATTGGCTTCTTAATCATATGCCCGCGCTCGAGAAAAAGGAGACTACTTACTGTGCCATTTTTATATGAAACGCAAACAATGCCAGTAAGATTATAATGTCATATTTGTGCATTAACCTGAGTTTTAGTAGCAATAAAAAAGGGAAAAAAATAAATAAAAAAGTTTTAGTGGGTGTACAAGTAAATGAGTATGCAGCTCAAATTGTCCGAGGCTTGAATTTCTGTACCTCGGATTTTATATCCAGAGAACTTTACAGCTCCTACAATTTTTTTTAGAAGTAAAGAATTCTAAAAAATAGAAGATACGTGAAATTAGATTACAGCAAGAGCAAGATCTGTGAAATATGATTTGAACCGCGGTTTTACATGGTTTTGTCCAGCAAATTTTCAATACGAACCGGCCGATAAAATCGTTTTTCCTCGATACAGTAGCTGAAGCGGTAATAGAGAAGAATCAAACCGGACAGGTGACCGGTTCCGGTTTATTCCGGTCGAATCGACCGGTCCGATCCAGTTCTAATAACACTGAAGTGAACAGTCACCTTCAAAAATTACAATTGTTTATCTAGCAAAATTAGGAAATGCTCTATAATTAGGTCGTTAATTATGTAGTATTCGTTACATTTTGCTTTGCTGCCAGATTATATCATCTTTAAAATATAAATTATTCTCGCATTCTATTATATACTTTTTTTTAGTAAAGCATTATATTATATATTTAGCATTCATTTTGTACATATTTAAATTTACAATCTTTTATTTATAGTATACGAAGTGTTCACCACTTTTTTTAGAATGATAACAAATAATAAAAAGGAATTCAAGTTAAACACTTTATCAAATATGTAACAATACAACTTTCAGAATTTTTGTAATAACGTACGGTATAAGTAACTTTAATATTATGCATGAATATTTTTTTTAAAAGTAAAAACAAATAGAAATTCATGATAAAGGGTGTGCAAATAAAATGATACAGTCAGCACTCTTATAATTAATTACATGTGCTCGGAATTTGTTTGTATTTCATTTGGCGTTCAATTTGCTTGTTATCATAAATTCTAAATGGAGTCACGCACATTTTATTTTTTTACATTAACTAGTTATAAGTTATAACTAGAGGTGTCAATTAAACAAGTCGGGTTAGTATCTCCCTTTACAAATTCATGTCCGTATGAACTCATAACTCGACAGAAGTTGCTCTCTGATCAGACACAAACTAGAATCTTTACACCTGAAACATTTCGCTTCATATTTATTTTACTTTGATTCATGTTAAACATGGCTTGTTAGAACAAGTGAACCTCATGATGGCATTTAATAAAATATGCCGGTTCCATAAATTATTAAAAGATGTACATTAAAATGTCATGCATGCATAGGTTAACAAAAACATAGTACAGTTCTTTGTCAATTCAAATTATTGATCTCACATAGTCACATTGCAAACTATGTAGACATAAAATAATCAGACTTCTAGGATAACAACAAAAGAAAAATTAAGATATAAAGTGTTATCAACTGACTACAATCATTTACATTTCAGAGTTTAAACCCAGTTCAAAGTCTGCAGCACTGAACATTTGATTTTGCAAAATAGTTGTAAATTTCATATTCTTGGTGCTTCATTCAGCATTTGTTTGCTTTTTTTTTTTCAGCTTCATAACGAGTCTAGCTTTAAAAGCATTGAGAAAAACTTCTTTTTTAAACAAAACTAGCTACAATTAACCAGCTTCCATTGATAATAAAAACCTATATATATCAGTTTTTACTAACCATCAAATTAAAAACTGAAAGAAAGTAGTGAGAAACTGTCCTGAAAAAGAACCCATCACTGACAACCGGGTCTCTATCTCAGCTATGAAAAATAAACTTGAAGCAAAAACAAATATCACTGACAGATCATGGCCCACATATGTCAGTAAAAACAAACCCCTGGATTATAGATATCAGAAACCAGTAAAGGCCCATGGTATATCCAGACCATGTATGGGTAGTTTTGTACTGATCTGATCCTCACAGACTACAATTAAAGTAATATTACAGTTTGATAGGGCCATCCATGTACCAAAGGCTCCAATGAACTCTTAGCAGGCTAAGTGTTGGGCTCAGTACTAGAAATTTCCCGGGCCCATTCCCAACCTCGGGTCGGGAAATCCGCGATAGCCCAATAAGGCCCGCTATAAAGATCTCCTAGGGTAGGCTTTATGCGAACTCGGGATGGTCCCCGCATCTATGCGGACATTACCGTGTCTACATGGCTGCTATGCAACAACCTGTCCGGCCACGTAGACGCGGTCTCATCACCGCCCCTGAAATACAATTACCGGACGACTTATATAAGGCCCCAAACTCAACTGAGTAGGGGGACGAAACATTTCACAAAAGGGAGGTATCAAAACAAGAAAGAGTCCGAATACCTCGAATCCTTCCCGCCTTGGGAACCATTAACCAATACCTCCTATTCTCGGCCTGTCTCCTCGAGGCAGGACAATCTTGGAACCTTAAATTCACATACGGCCTACTCTCCTTGAGATAGGACGTATCATCCACCGTAGGGCTAACTCCTAGAAACTAGATGGCAGCTAGTCAGCGGGAGGAACAACGACAAGAATCGAGCGCTAACACACCCTTTGTGCCTCGGCGAGTTGACAATGACCCCCGACAGGAAGTGTTCGGCCCCCTCCAAGCATGTCGCAGGGTGTGCATTTGGGTCTCTCAGTGAAACTCCTCCCGGGAATCCCAATACCAATCATCTCGTAACGACACTTCCTGGCTCGACAGTTCGACCTTGCGGTTTGATACAAAACACTGCATCTCGGCCCATTGTCGAACATAATTACTCTGCTGGCCAATATCGACCATCGGTCATACTGCATCCCTCCCCACAAATCTATCCGTATTACCATTAATTGTTTTCTTGTTGATAGTTTAGATAATGTGTATAGACGATGAATCAAATTGCTTAGGTAGGTCTTCTATTTTGGTTGATCCCAAAAAATTTAGACCCTATATGTAATGTACACAAACAATAAATCAAATTGCCTAGGTAGATCTTCTATATTGGTTGATTCGAAAAAATTTAGACCTTAATAAATAAAGGAAAAAAACAGATTGGGAATTGTCTGTAATATGATAACTGAAAGCAAGTATTGAAATTTCCTACAAATCGTTATTAGATATTAATGAGGGCCAGTATATTGAGAAATTTTTCTCTCAAATACAGTGGTAAGTGTCGTATCACATTTTGACTGATTAATTATGTCAAAAATGCTGATACTAAATCTTAAATCTGAATTATATGATTTGGCAGACACTATTAGACAATTGTAATATAAAAATAAAAGAGTTGGGCTAACTTGCTTTGGGAATTAAAGAGAGTGTTTTACTTTGCGCTCATATCTTCATTTTCAAAGTTCAAATAGTCGATTCGAACCTTCCAACATGATCTTCATATTAAAATGTGCTTGGAGACCAAATTTTACATTTTTGGAGATTTTTTACTATTTTTTTAGAATTTTTTAAAATCACAGCTTTTCATTAAATAAAAAATAATAAAAAATTCAGAAAAACTGTGATTTTCAAAAATTCTAAAAAAATAGTAAAAAATTTCCAAAAAATGTAAAATTTAGTCTCCAAGCACATTTTAATATGAAGATCATGTTGGAAGGTTCGAATCGACTATTTGAACTTTGAAAATGAAGATATGAGCGCAAAGTAAAACACCCTTTTAATTCCCAAAACAAGTTAGCCCAACTCAAAATAAAAATACTAATATCCTTTTCGTAGATGGCATAATCATTGGATACATAATATCTCCAAGAATACTGACCTAATTAAAAAAAATAACATAGCAAAAATATACAAATTAAAATTTTGCAATGTACAACAGAAGAGAATAAACAAACAATAAGTTTGCCAATTTAGAGTTTGGCAATTCAGAAAAACACAATCAAATATCAAATGACAAAGTACAGTTATTTAAAACAACGAAAAAAACACAAAAGAAAGTCGCGCACTCACAAAATTACCCATAATTTTGAGTACATTCCCCTTCAATACGAAGTAGAAAAGAAATACAACAACTTTAACAAGGCCTGAGTAAATTGAAATTAATATATGGATATCTAAATAATAGAAGAAACCGTTTTTTTGCATGGGTCAGTTATGAAAAAGAAAATACATTCATGAAATATACCTATTTACCACATGAGCGGAGCTAGTTTTAGGAAGGGAACGGAAACATACCTATAGATGAATTTTCTCAAACTTTGACATCATCTTCTCTTCCTCCTACTTCTGCCTTCCTGAAAAATACATGTATAACACACAATTTAATGGCTTGTACCCAGCTTATTTGATCTGGACAATTAAAAATGCAAGTGACAGAAGAGGCACTAAATTTTAAATTTCCAATACAGTATTTGCTAACAGATCAATCAATTTAGTGGATCCACACTACCTAAGTTAAAAATTCATGCTATACTGTTCAAGTTGAAAAATGTCACGCATTAAAATATATATGAAATATATTTTACTATACTATCAGACATAACAACAACAAAACAGTTTATAAGATTAATCAATATCAAAGGTGTTCCAGAAAACGTTTGAACTATGCCAAATTACATAAATAAAAATATAGAAATTTCTTACTTAGTGCATCGATATGGCTACTATACTAAAGGACACTGTTTACTGATACATTAATAGTGTGAGTACGGTAGCACAAATTTGTGTGTAGCCGTAAATGGGCATTCATACTGGTCTTTACCTTAGTTATGAGAAAAAAAAAACAATAATAGACAGTACATATAAGGAAAATAAAACATATCTCAATCTTATACCAGTTATCTTAAGAAAAGATTTAGGGTTCAGGGTTTAGAGACTGTACCGATCTCAAAATCAGAGGGAAGTTAGAGAAGGTCGAGGGCGATTGTGAAGAGGCGCGAGGCGACATGGTAATATCGAGGCAGAGAGGGAGCAAAGGCGATTGGTTGCGAGCTACATGGAGGCGGAGTGCTCTGTCGGGCGGCGGCGCGGTCGGAGGCTGACAGAGCGGCCACGAAGGCAGCAGAGAGAGATCGTCGTGCGGCTTGAGAGAGGATGCGGAGGGAGAAGGATATGAGCGAGGGGGAGAGAAATGGAGAAATTTCTGGAGTGAATTCAGAAGAGGAGAAGAGGGACTTTTCAGAGTGAAGGTGGAAAACAAAAATTAAAGGGAGCTGATTGACAGTGGGATCGTATGTCGCTCTCACTGTTCATTTTACCGGTGATTTTTAATTCAAAATCAGATATAATAGTGTACATAATAAAACCTTTTATATTTTAAAATAAATTAAATTTTTTTTAAAAAGCTCACTTTGACAAGGTGGGATTAAAACTAATCCATTTTAAAATGAGTTAAAATGTTCTATTGGTTTTTTGCTCCATCGTGCTCTAATATTATTATCTCTATAAATAATTGATCCGAACTGTTAAACATGATCTTCATACTAAAATGTGCTTGGATAACAAATTTTAGAATTTTTAGAATTTTTTTTACTAATTATTTAGAGAGGTACAAAATCACTATTTTTGAATGGTCTAGAATTTTCTAAAAACAGTTATTTTGTACCTATCGTACAATAGCAAAAAAAATCAAAATTCAAAAAATCTAAAATTTTGTATCTAAACATATTTTAATATGAAGATCATATCGAGTGGTTCAGATCAACTGCTTAAACTTTAAAAATAGAAATAATGATATTGGAGCATGATGGGACACACAATCAATAGAGCATTTTAATCATGCTCTTTTAAAATATATAACCTTAATATCTTTTATTCGAACTTAAAATTATATCTAAATTCTAAAAATTATAGTTTAAATAGATGGAAGTTTCAATCAAAGCCACCGACAACTATCTCGTTTCTCCGACTGAACCACTATTTACGAATGTCGATTTTGTGCCTAGCATGCATGGAGGTAATTCTGTATATGTTTAGAACCAGCAAAATTTGATGCATAGAATTACTAGAGAGGGAAAGGCAGAGCGGGTAGGTATTTCAACTCAGGCGACCGAAAATTATTACCCCGAATCGGGGCGTAACAGAAGGAAAAGGGAGCAAATCGTATTGGAAAAAGGATGCAATTAGAATATTGATCCATGTTCAGTGTTTACTCTAGTACTGATGCCTTCGAAATCACCTATTCAAAACCTTTTAAAAGACTTTTCTTTTTCCCATATGACCTGGATATGTGGCTTTAAAGTTTTATCAGAAAGAAATCAACTCACTAAAACAATTAGCTGAAAAAAAACATGTTTCTTTAGACCAGGACATTTGTAGCCTTCAAAATTTGACTGGTATACAAATGTTGGTCTTACTTTATGTTTACAACTACATAACTGAATTGAATGTGTAAATAAAAAAAGAAAGGTTTGTATCAGTTTTTACCGGTACGAATGCATGTAAATAAGAAAATAAAGCTTTGTACCAGTTTTTACTGGTACGCTTTTCTATTATAAAATCTGAACTGAACTTACTGAATTTCTCTTGGTATTTTCTCTGTATACATATGTAGAAATTCAACCTTTTAGTGTTTTACGCTTGATTTTTCTTGAATAGGAAAAACAATTGCATATCAGATAAAAGAAACATGCCATAAAGCAAGAAAGGAGTTGAATCAGAATTTTCATAAATGTGAGCAAATTTTTTTGACATGTGAGAACCAGTATAGGTCAGTATGATGCAGATTTTTTGGATTTGTACTGATGAACATGATTACATGAACTGATCCCAAAATAGCAGTGCAAACCAACCTAAGCTGGAAATGAAGTTTTTTCTGTAATGTAACTTTTAACTAGTGTAAACCAGAATAAGTTACTATCGAACTGGTATGGATACAGTATGATCCTAATTTTCCAATTTTGATTTATTGACCATGTCAATCTTTTTTGAAATGCTTAGTAGTGACTGCCAGGTATTTTAAAAAAGATGTTTCTGACATGGTCAATAAATCAAAATTGGAAAAATTAGAATCATACTGTATCCATACCAGTTCAAAAACATCAATAGTAAGCACCACTGTTAATTGTATATGCAACGGAGTGCTGCATGGAAACTTTTTTAAATATAAACCTTGCTCTTGAAATGACTTCATACGTAGCAGAATAACATCAGTAGCATAATGCTGTTTCTTTTCCAGGCTTTTTTTTTATGTGCGGTGTTATTCTGGTTCAGTTTTATGAGAGACTGTAAATAGTTGTTTAAGAAAATTAAAATGCTTGGAGAATAAAAAATGTCACTTATTGAGAATATTAGATCACTTAAATTATTAGCATAAAATGAAATGAAAATACATATAGCCAGTAGCCACATAAGCTGCTCAAGTGGAAAAACTAAAAAAACTCATTTTTTTCTGT
This sequence comes from Carex kokanica, assembly GCA_025461125.1. Lineage (NCBI taxonomy): Eukaryota > Viridiplantae > Streptophyta > Magnoliopsida > Poales > Cyperaceae > Carex > Carex kokanica. The sequence continues at coordinate 323,997 of JAJGRX010001457.1, forward strand.
TGAGGGTAAAATATTTATATTTAAGATAAAATCTTTCTTTTTTTTTGAAAAACTATATTTAAGATAAAATCAAAAGTTACAAACTCATTTTCTTACTTTGGTATAAGTTTGGGAAGCAGGTAACTGTGACTGTCTTTACAAACTCACATCTCTATCCTTCCTTCCTCCGAAATTTTGATTCATACGGAATACAAAAAAAAAAAATTAAAAATGAGAAAAGACAGGGTGGAATTCTAAATATATGAAGGCAAGATCACGGTTTGACCGCAGCCACTGTCAAAACAAAAAAAGGGAAAATTATATATGTGGGACTTCAAATGAGAACAAAAATATAAATAAAAAGGTTTCCAAATGTGGAATGTCAAATTAAACAAACAGTTGTGAAAAAATAAAATTCTAAATGTAGGAGCGTATATATCTGAGATAATTCATCGCATGGTGCTACCTTGAACTTCTTAAAACTTTCGTGTAGTTCCTCTTGTTGCTCCCTTGTACCACACGGTGCTTCCTATTCTGAGATAATTCATCACTTCCTTGATTGAGTGCTCTCTTTAATTTTTTAACCGGAGTTAATCTAAAAGCAAGAGAAAGAGGAAGAACTTTAAGTATGCCTCTGTAAAGAAATAAATTTTATATATATAAAAAAAATAACAGTAACTTACTCTGAGTTATCACTTGAATTCTAATTTTTTTGATTTTTTTTTTCTAATTTGACATCCCACATTTATAATTTTGTTTCCAATTTTTGTTCTCATTTGGAGTCCCACGTATATAATCTTTCTTTTTTTTAGCAGATGATGTGGTATGATTTGGCGTCTGTAATCTTGTCTTTCTATTTTTTAAATTCCACCCTATTATTTCTCATTTTTAATTTTAATTTTTTTGTATTTTGTATGAATAAAAATTTCAGTTCCTCTCTCTCCTCCCCATCCCTCACTCTGGAGTCTGGAGTCTGGAGTCTGGAGCACAGTCCAGAGGAAAAAAGAAAAATAGCCTTCAGTTTCTCCATGTGCCAAAGTGAACCAAATGCCAAACACCAAACATATATAATGGTATTTTCATGTACTTATAGCAATTAACATGTTTTATTAATTAAATGGATCGTAGTGAGTCCATACCAAAGACCTACGACGAATGTGGTGTTATATACTCCACGGCCTTTGTTTCTCCTGGTGAACCAAAAGACCAAACTAGGTAAAGCACCAGATCTCAAACTACAAACCTCCAGTCTTCCAGAGCATGGCGACCAACCAGAGCAGCTATCCAAACCCGATCCATCCTTCCCGGACCCGGATCGGATGGATAGGCACTGGCATAATGGGTGCGGCCATGGCGGGTCGGATCCGATCAGCGGGCTACTTCCTCACCATCTACGCCCGCACACCCTCCAAGGCCTCCACTCTCCTCTCCTCCGGCGCTGATCTCGCCTCCTCCCCAGCCTCCGTCGCCTCTTGCTGTGACGTCATATTCTCCATGGTGGGCCACCCCCATGACGTCCGCTCTGTTCTTCTAGACCCCATCTCAGGCGCCGTTTCCTCCCTCTCCCCTGGCTCGGTGTTGATCGACTGCACCAGTAGCGATCCTGCTCTTGCACGAGAGGTAGCTGCCGCGGTAAGTGAGAAAAACTGTTTCTCGGTTGATGCGCCGGTGTCTGGCGGTGATGTCGGTGCCAGAGATGGTACGCTGGCCATAATGGCTGGTGGAGAGAAGGAGGTTATTGAGTGGCTTTCGCCTCTTTTTTATCTCTTGGGGAAGGTTACATGGATGGGCCCACCGGGCAGTGGCCAAAGCAGCAAAATCGCGAACCAGATTGCTGTGGCCGGGAGCGTGGTAGGGATCACAGAGGGGATATTGTTTGCCAGAAAGGCCGGGTTGGATGAGGGTGTGTTTTTACGGGCAATCAGGTCAGGTGCAGCCGGGTCGAAGGTGATGGAGATTTTTGGGCAGAAAATATTGGAGAGGGACTTTGCGCCTGGTGGGTTTGTGGAGTATATGGTGAAGGATTTGGGGATGGCATTGGAGAGTAGGGATGGTGATTCTGATTCTGCAGTGGTTTTGCCAGGGGCAGCACTGTTTAGGCAGATGTTTACAGGGATGGTAGCGAATGGGGATGGGAAGATGGGGATGCAGGGGTTGATAACTGTTCATGAGAGGATGAATGGGATGCCGTAGAGTTGTTGATGCCTGACGTGGAGAGGGTGTTTCTGTGCATATCCAGATGCATGTGTGGTGTCTGTGGTTATGCCTCAGTGAGCTAGTATAGAGTAAAAGAGTAAGATGAATGGGAATATGGGATGGAGTAGTGTTGCTGTGATTTGAATATTTGTGGGGTGCTTGCATGTATTGTGTTTGGGGTTATGCCTAAGTGATTAGACGAGGTATAGAGTAATGGTTTACTGGGTATAGTTACCTCCCAACTTGTAGCTAAATTATATTGGGAATATAGAGTAAAAGAGTAAGAGAGGAGGAATGGGAATAGGGGATGGAGTAGACTTTGATTCTTGAATTTCTTGGTGTAAAATTTTCTCATGACCCTCCACATTGTTGGATGGAACGATAAACATCATCATCTCCACCCAATAATCAACCAACTTTTCCCACACCTATATTTCATCTTCTGCGCACTAAACTTTCTCATGAGATCCTTGGCCAGCTTGACACCTTTTCTGACCACTGAACTTTCAAGTCATGTGGCCTGCAGTGCATAGTTCCAATGATTTTTTTTCATAAATTCCCGATCAGAGAATTGATGAACGACCAATATCTCTTTTTCACATTTTCATACATAGATATTGGCCATTGATTAGTCCCTGATTAGGAAACTACAGAAAAAGATCGTTGCAACTATGCACTGCAGGCCGCATGACTTGAAAGTTCAGTGGTCAGAAAAGGTGTCAAGCTGGCCAAGGATCTCATTGAAAGCGCTGAAGATGAAACACAGGTGTGGGAGATGTTGTTCATTGCTCCATTTGACGATGTGAAGGGTCATGAGAAAATTTTACTCGGAGAAATTCAAGACTACTCCATCCCATATTCCCATTCCTCTCTTATTCTTTTTTGTTACCAATCACTAGAAATTCATAATCAGAAAATCATTAATTTTTCAGTCCTTTCTTTTCTCTCTATGGTCAAAATTGGAGGTCCAACTCTCTCTCTTCTGATCAAATTCGCTCCATTTTGAATGAATTGTAAACTTCAATGCATCGAGTTATTGCAATTGCTAGTCAGGTTTTAAATGCCTCTTCGACTACTACACCAAAAGAACCAGGCGCTTTTCCCTTCGCCTTTCTCTGCTGCTGGGGCCACTATGCAATCCATATCAACCTAATAATATGTTCTTGATTAAGCCACCAGATCAACTGGCATGCTTTGGCCGTTTTCAAAGGTTAGATCTCATTAGATGATGTGGAAGGTTAGAGCAAGAAACATTATCTATATATATAGAGAGAGAGAGAGAGGTTGGCTAAGATATAAACGTTTGTTCCTAGGCCATGGAACAAATGGTTTGGTTCTCCGATTTTCAAAGTCCAAATAGTCGATCTAAACTGTTAGATATTCAATATATATTAAAATCAGCTTGGAGACCAAATTTTACAATTTTTGGAATTTTTTTACTATTTATTAAGATAGTTTGAAAATCACTGATTTTATTAAAATTCTGCACCATTGGAAAACAGTGATTTTCAAACCATCTTAATAAATAGTAAAAAAAAAAAACAAAAAATGTAAAATTTGGTCTAAGAAAATGACGATGATCTGAAATATTCAGTTGCATATCTTCTAAGAGCAAGAAAATGTTTCTTATTCAGAATCGATCGCAAAAGCTTTTTATTGATTAATTCACACTTATTGTAGTTGCAAGTATGATAATGCGTAGGACCGTACATGCAATTCACAAAAAAGGGAAGGCAGTGGGACAATTTGACTGGAACAAAAAAAATATAAATTTGGTGACTTTAAAAGATTAAAATACAGTCTCATTAGTCATTACCTCTAAGTTAAAAATCGGTTCTAATTTCCGAATTCTGATGAAATTCTTAAATACATGTAAAATTTAACCAAATCATCACTCAGGAAGTCCAATTAAAACCATGAGCATGCTAGCTAGTGTGCCTGGTTCAACAAGACAATAGTCTTAATTGGGCAACAGACAATTCTATTAATTGGAAGTCCAATTTATAAAAGACTACAAGAATTTGCTTCCAAAAGTCTTAGTGGTGGTGTTCGGCAAGCTCAACTTAGGCTTCTTTAGAGCTCCTTAGTGCTCTAAGGAGCCTTAAGTTTACCGAACGAGCGCTCCTTGGTGCAGCTTAATCTCACCTCCTTAATGCTCTTTTTGCCCATCTTGCTTAAGCTTGTTCAAGTTTTTAAGCCATGGTTTCACATGGCTTAAGCATTTTGCCAAGCTTAAGCATTTTTTAAGAAAGTTATTTTTCAACTTTATTGCCAAACAATCACGGATTAGTGCAGCTTAAAAATTAAGCCTCACATGGTTGCCGAACAGCCCAATAGTTTTAAGCACTGAGTACCTGTTCGGCAGCCAGGCTTTTGACTCCTTATAACTCTTTAGATGCTTAAGCGGGTCGAACAGCTCCTCTTTAGATGGGCTTAAAACATTTTTCTTAAGCTTCCTTAGGACAAAATACTAAGCTGACCATCCTTACGGTACAGTATCTCCTTAGAGTCCATTTTAGCCCTTTTTCTTACTTTTTTACCCTCCAGCTTAAGTTCTGTTCATTTGTTTATATTTTCCATTGTCTCTATTTCTCTCCTTCCCACGCTTCCCTAGACGCGCGAAAACGAAAATTGTCATCTCTCGGTGTCCGTCGCGAGCTTGTCAGCGACAAATCCATTGATTCGATGTCATAGGAGACTTTACATCAAGACGCTCTGTCAATCAAGATTAAACTTGATAGGTTTCGTTGCCTCAATCTCTCATATTGCATTCGTTCCTCTTCTCGATGAACTGTTTAATACTTGAATGCCATTTTTTCTAAGTCGTTGTTGCTTTTGTGGACTACATTCTTGCTCGAGTGATCAGTCCTCACGTCGTACCAAACTGAAGCAAAGTGTTAATCACATGGATGAATTTGCTGAGAGATTCCTTTGCCAGCAAAAGAAAAGAACTGAGCTGATTGCTCAACTGGGCCAAGCAAATAAGGTCCATGATCAACTTCTGAACAAGCTAGAATCGGCATTACCAATAACAATTCATGTGGATATGGAGATGAGTTTGGCCAATTCTTGGAGTGCTCTACTCTTAAGAATTTAAGCTGTGCTAAGGAATCATTGTTCAGCAAGAGTTATAATCTACTGTATCAAAAATAAGGAAGAGTTTAACTTGTATTCTGTATTTGCTATAGTTATCATATTTGGATGGTGTGTAATTGACTTCCAAATTTATTTTGTATTTTGATTTGTTTCTTTGATAACAGAGGTGAGCTGTATACCTCTAATACCTATGTGTAAAGAGGAGGGCAGAATAAGGCGTGAAAGTATTGTATGAAAAAACCAGTTTAATTATATAAAAGAAGGGAGGGAGGAATTGAGGGAGTGTAGTGTTCTCTGTGATTGTTTATCTTAATTTTGACAGAAACTGACATCAAATTCTTCCATTTTAAAAAGAAGAAACAATGTAGCAACAACATGTATTGGAAAAAGAGAATACATGTGATTTGCCTTGTAGCTTTTTCTTGTTTCCCTAAGTATTATGCATCAATAAATTAACTAAAATAAATCACACATTCTGTCTCCCTTCTAACTCGACGAGCATCAAGCATCCTCAACTTCGCAAGCTAACAACATTGCTCTCGATTCTCAAATTCCAATGATATGAAAGCTGTGAAACTTTTCCATCAGCCGACCACCCGACCTCAATTACAACCCCCCCAAACCAACCGGGCCCTCCTCGAAACCCTCTCCGAACCCAACTAAAATAAATGGAACCCATCTTGTTCTCCTCTAGTACATGTTAGAAACGCCATAATGAATAACCCCAACAGTCTGCGCACCGGCACTCACAGCCATATGATCAAATGGTGAGACTGCCTGGATGAAGCTTGGGCCCACCTTTGGAGGCCCACTTGACAGATAGACAGGGGCAGATGATCTCATATCCACAAAATGCTGTGTTGGCGCCTTATGCTGGCCACCATTTGCAGAAGAGTCGGTTGCAAAACGTGGAGCTGCTGACGAATTTCTTACCAGTCGTCTCGGATCATAAGCAACTGGGGGCCCCACTGTTCTTCCTGGTATACCTGGAAAGACAAAAGAGAAATGGTGCTATAATAATGACCCCAACGCAGTGGTACCATAAGTAATCTCAGTACTATGACATATTATACTGTGTTTGGTTGGTGCGCCTATTTTAACTCTATACTGTACAGTTCTATAGTAATATGGTTTTATAATATGCCATACTACTATAGCTAGCACGCACCGATTTAACACTAATCGGTATCAAAACTGTATTAGATGCTGGTTTGAGTTCCGGTAAAATCAGGTTGTTTTTCTTTTACTTCTATTCTCTTCGATTTTATATTGGTTGAATACAGACTAGAGGAAAAACCAAAATAAAAATGTAGGGAGGATGGAGATACCAGGTGGGACCCGCTGAGGCACCTCTGGAGCTCGAGCAATACTTCTAGGCACCCTCTCTGTGTAAGGTTCTGACTTAGGAGCAATCGAAGCAGACTGGACAGTACTTGATCTGAAAAAGATGTTCTTTAATTTAAACTCAAAAGTAAAGTTAAGATAATTCTTATCAGTAAAATTACTAGTGCACGAGTATTACCTCGGAAGAGAAGCATGTTTCCTATCTGAAGAAGCAACAGGCATGCTTTTTCCATCCTTTTCCTCCAGGTTTGCAAATTGTCTTCTGAATTGATCAACAGCACTGCATAAAAAGTTAAATACACACAATTTTAAATTAAATATTTTTATTCAGTTAATTTAACAGGTCTACTTCCCTCCTACAATTTGTAATTTCAACACATTGAAAATCAAGTGCTCTGGATTTATATAATTGTTTATTATGTCATGCAGGCTGAAAACTAGAATTAAATATATTAGTAAAAATAATAAACCTGGGATAGAGAAAGCTTGTTCTGTCGGTGCCACTAGTGTAGTCCTTCAGCACCTGAGGATGGTACTCGAGTATCTCACAGAATATGAGTTCCCTAAGGTCGTCTTTTGTTACTTTCTTTCGTTCAAATTCGAATTCCATTTTTGAAATTGGCCGGCACGATGGCTCCCTCTCCACCCTCGACAGGCCTTTGAAATAGGGATCTGCTAGTGCCTGAGTATTCATCAAGAAGTTTTGTTTAGAGTTGAGAAATGGTATATATCCCACATTGCAAAAAAAAATGACAGATACTGACATCCTTATGTGCCCATCATATCTTGATATTTCAGAGAAGAAAAAAAAAAAATCAAATTTTATTGACCCTATATTTGTGAAAACTTTAATTCTAAGAAATTAATTTTAATTTATTTCCAACGTGAATTATTAAGACGTAAAAAAGAAAACTATAGTTTGATTCTCACAGAGATGATTAAACACTGATAATGTTGATATTTTACTGACAAACATAACAAAACAAATTAACACAAATAATATACAAAAAGAGTAATAATATATGTCACCTCCTCAGCAGTCGGCCTATCCTTGGGATCAAAAGCTAAAAGTCGTTCCAAGAGATTGAGAGCTAACGGATCTCCCTTTGGAAACTTTTGCGAAAATGGTACTGGATGTTTCCGTCTCATCGAACTGAGATACCTTCTCGCCTTCTCATTTCTGACCTGTGGTCGGGAACAAAAAGAAAATCAAAGAAGTTGGAATTAAGAACAGTCAAAATAGGGAAAACTATTAGTGATTTCAACCTTGGCAGATTTAATCCAGACAGAGTATTAGACCTTTGAAATAGTATCTGTGGAAGGGGAGCCCAAAAGATCAGTGATCAAATCCAATTGGTGAACCACATTTTTGCCTGGAAACAAAGGCTTTCCAGTCAAAATCTCGGCAAAGATGCAACCAATGCTCCAAATATCAATTGCCGGTGAGTACTGCAGTTAAAAAAAAACAGCAATTAAATTTATAGCTTCCTGAAACAACATAAAAAGGAGAGATACAGAAACTCTTTGTACCATAAAGAAGCAATTCTTTTTGGCAATTAGTGCCCAAGTTATATTTTACTAATGGTAGGTTAACCAACTTATCAAAATATTTGACAAGGACTGGTGGAGGAGGTTGCAACTCTGCATTGACAAATATATTTTAACAACAATTTTACAAGGAGAAAATTAATGTACCTTAGAGAAGAATGATCCACATAACTCTGGAGCTCTATACCATCTGGTTGCAACGTAATCCTGAAACAGAGAAAAAGGTAGCATTTATAACTGTTTTGAAAGTGTTTATAATTAATAAAATGAGAATTATATTAGAAAAAGAATAAATTAAAAGAAATTGATATGACATACCGTCCAAAACACTGTTATGGGTGTATCATTAAATGCCACCCTCGCTAAACCAAAATCACATATCTTGAGCTTGCAATTTGCATTTGCTAATATATTTTTTGGTTTCAAATCACGGTGATAAACATTAGCTGCACCAAAAAAAATAGTTCAGTCAGCACAACACCCAAAATCCAACACAAAAATAAACAAAATATGCCAATTAATTGCAATAAGCAGCATAGGCACCACATCATGTATCAGTATTACGCCACACAATTACAGTTCAAATAGTCAACCATAGAAAAAACCCAACAACACATCACAGCTAAAAGAATAAAAGAAAGAAGAAATTACCAGTATGGATGTATTTCAAGGCACGAAGCATCTGGTACAGAAAGAACTGGTGATGCTCCTTGGTCAAATCATCGTTCGCCTTGATAACCTGGTGCAAATCGGTATCCATGAGTTCAAAGACAACATAGATATCCTTGAAATCCTTCTTGCTCGGTGGAAGCATGATGTGCTTTATCTCAACTATGTCCGGATGCCTCAGCATCCTAAGCAGCTTAATTTCGCGCAGAATTCTCGCAGCGTCGGAGGTGTGCTCGAAAATGTCTTTAATTTTCTTTATGGCGACCTTTTCTCCAGTCTGGGAGTCAGTTGCCGAGCAGACGACACCATAGCTGCCTTTCCCGACAACCTCTTGGATCTGGTACCGGTTCGAATCAGTATAACCTGAGAAGAACTCCCTCTCAGGAGAACTCTGAAAAATAAAATTTGAGAAGATCTTAGTAACTTTAGAGATGATAAATTGCTTCTATGAGCAATTAATAAATAAGTTTCTGGTTTGAATAGAATGTGGTTTTGTGATAGTTATTATTAAAAATAAAAGATGTAATTTTATTCAGATTTTATGATAAAATATGTGAAGAGTAATATATTTTTTAAAGTTCTTCGAGGAGGAAGACAAAAACCCAGATGGAAAAAAATAATAACAAAAGTTTTCCCAAGTGGCTCTAAAATTGGGCAATTTTAGGGAACCAGGTTGCAGATTCCATGGTTGCAAAACAAATTAGGCGAAACACACACAAACACAATCAAACACAGTTCAAATTAGAGAAATTAATCTCAAGTTCGTACCTTCTTTCGCTGATCCTGTTGCATATTCTCTCCCAAAAAATTTCCAATCAAATTCCTTTCCGCCTAACTCAAACTCAGTCCTATCAAATCAGTTAAAAATCCTCTGAAATCGAAAACGAAACTCTACTCAAATTACCCGAAGTTATTTATCTCATCCACACTTTCCCCATCTACCTCTACTTTTTATCACAAGTCCGCAGTCTCTCCAGCCCACAGCAAAGCATAAAACAGCAACGCAATCCCGCATGCACTCAAAGCTCGCAACTTTTCGCGAGATATCGATCATAGAGAGATGAAACGCCAAGTTTGACTCTGCTCAAGCACCATAGCCGCTCTCAGCAAAAAGAGATCTGTTTGTTTGAGAAAAGAAGGAAAGAGAGACCCTGCTTCCTAGTGAAAAATGAAAGCAATAAAATGAGGTTTTTTTATGAAGCAGTTTGGGTTCTTTTATAAGGAAGAGGAATCGAGAAGAGTACAAGTGGTGTTTGGTTTTTCTTTTTCCTTCTGGTAATTTTTTATTTGATTTGATTATTTCTGTCTGATTTGTTGGATTTTATAAGTACCTCCGGGTAACACCTAATTTTACATGTATGTCCAGGTATTTTTATGTTGTAACACACAACAATTTTTCTTTTCTCATTTTGCACGGATAACTATTCCAGATAGTTTTTGCACAGTCATTGATTTAACAAATTTGGGACAGCAACGGTAAAATAAGATTGTGTCAAAATTTAAAAATTGTTATGCTTTGAGTTTATCCATTATCTAATAAATAGGCTGAATTAAAGGAGAGATTAGAGAAGCTATCTTCTCATCATTTTAAGATTGTTTAATTAGTAATTACTATTTTTTATTTGCTTATTAATGATATTTTTAAATTTGCACCACGGTAAGACTTAATTAGGAAGATCAATATGAAATTTTCTTCCATTATTACATAAAATATCTGATCAAATTTTTATCTTTTCACAAAGATTTTTCTCTACTTAAGTTGTCTCAATTTTTTTTTCAACTTGTCCAAATTGTGGAATTACAACACTAAAACATAGAACAATTAAATTATGTGGTATTATTTTTCTCCTTGATTTCACATTTAAATTTAAATATTGATTGACTAGATTATCATCAATTTACTACCATACTTCTATATTCCTCACTATTTAATCGAAAATAATATTTTTATGCTAAATAAAAGTTGCACAGTTCTTATTTATCTTTTTGTTTTACCGAATAAGAAGTACTTTCAGCCAAGTAATAAAATTGTATCTTTTTTTTCTCCAAAGTTGATTTAATACAAATACAATATGTAAGACTCAGTGCCATTCGTTACAAAAAAAAAAAAATACTAAATCAGATACAATTTGTTATAGTTAGAGTTATAATTCACATATAATTAAATTGACAATCTTAACAATCATCACAAGTGAACTTATAATTTAAATTCAACATATTTTTGCAATCAATGTGACATGTTTGAAAAACTATTATATTTTACTGTTTATCAAACCATTTTCAAATTTTCAAATACTCTAAAAGTTCCGACCTTTCATGCTTTATTAAATGGATTTAAATAGACTCAAGTGTGATGAGTACACTACTTAAATGGATTTAATTTATTCTTGGTGATTAAGCTACTATTATAATAGCAAAATGTATATATATACTAAGTTTAATATATTAAGATTTCCGTAATGATTTCATCTTATAGACATCTTTGGTGAACAACTGATTACAAAATCTCAATATATTAAGGTCTTTTCTGCAAAGTACAATTATTTTGCCTTCCCTTGCCGGCAAAGATATTTTCTCTCTGTCATGTGGACAATCCCACCCTTTGCTTTGCACCGCGTATCAATGGCATTTTCTGTAATTTCACAATCAACTAAGGCTAATTGTACAGAAACCAATGTCTGATCTGGTAGGGCTGTTCCTTTTGCGGCTTGTTTTGGTCAGACCTATTCAATAGGACGGTAATACCCTCAATTTCAATCACGTGTGGTTACATTATTGCAATGGCAGATGTGTAATTAATAGCTACTACAAGGCGCAGCAATTAAATCCGGGATCTGGCTGCGTGCTTTGCGTGAGTTCGAGGATATGGTTCAATTTATTTTAAATTCTTTTTGAAATTCGGACTTGGTTTGGATTAAATTGTGTGGGACTTGGGAGGAACCAGGAAGGAATCTTCTTTTACCGTTGAAAATTTTGAAGGTTTCAATAACAAATTGTTAATGTTTTCATCATTTGGAGCTGAGAGGTAGGTGAGATTTACCGCTGTTTTTTTTTACTGAAAATGGATATGCTTCAAAGTTTGCTTTGGAATAATGAGAAATGATCCTGTCACCAAACGGAGTGAATTAGAAATATCACCCAAATTTTGACTCAACTATTCAGGACCTGTTTGGCTGTAGCTTAAAAATCACTGTTCATGTGGGAAAAAAAAATTCACTCTGAGTGAATTTTTTTTTCCCACGTGAACAGTGATTTTCAGTTCAAAAATTTTGTTTTTCCGTACTCAATTCCCAGCCCACACGGCAGCCGAACAGAACCTTAATGTAAAAAATATGGAATAGCGTATGCAATTGTTATGTCCGAAATTTTTTAATTACCACCTCAATATTTTAAAATTCTGATATTATCATTGATTTTTAATATTTTCAAAACTTGGCACATTTGTATTGTGATTCTTCTCATGACTCCCACCACAGTGTTGCGCAAGAATTTTTCCTCTATTTCAGTTCAATATGAACAAATTTGAGACGAAAAAAAGTACACACATGGTAGCCTTTAAATTTGCATAAATAAATATTAAGGTTCGAATTTGAGGAATTGACGTGGTAACTAAAATAATATCAGTTGTTTTGTTTGGTTTTCCAATTGAGTCACTGCTTTTGTATAATTTATATATGATGTTTCTTTTGGTATATTTTTTTACATTAATTGTCACTGTAATATACAAGTCATTTTCATTACCTTCTAAATTACGACAATGACCATTGACATAAAGAACTTAAAGATCTCATTTTTATAATACGTGTCGCGATTAGAGCCTCTTGCTAAGTAGTAGCTTTGCATGATCATTTCGCCACAAAGGTAAATAATTATGTTTAATATAATCTATCTCGATAAAAAAGATGCCTCATATCTGGTGTTGTGTATTTCATGTAACAATTATTGCAGCTCCGTAATAGAATCTCTTAAACAACAAAAAAAATACTTCCCGTTTAATAAACATTGATTAGGTAAAAATACAGTGTTTTAAGAATTACAAAAAAAAAATTTGTCTTGTAATATTAAAATTTGTCTTTAAGCTAAATTGAGTAAAGTACGATACTAAAACGTATCACCAAAATAAGAATTATAATTCAATTTATCAGGTAATAAAATTATTTGTTTATAGATAACGATAGGTGTACATCTTTTATTAAAAAAAAATAGATGTTGGATTATTGAGGATTTTATTAAAAAATAGTTTAAAAAAGACCGATTGTGTTAATTTGACTTTGTGTAAATTACTAAATTTACTTGGATGAAGAGTAACATGTGTTACAAATATTATTTAAAAAGTCTCAATAGTCTTCTTGTTAAAATAGTTAATAGTTTTTACTTGACTTTATTTTTAATCATTCTTTTGGATCAGTATTAGGGATTACTGGCCTTCCATCATGTAAACGTATAATAAATTAGAGCATCTACATCCCAGCAATTCAAATGAGTTTCTAAATAACTGTTAACCACTTTTTAGAAATTAAGGTCTCTAAAGTTTCTAACTCTCACATTCCTGAAATTAATTTTAGAGTTTCTATTATGCCACATCAACAACAAATTAAAAAAGAGAATTAATTTGAGCCAATTATTTGACCGACATGGAGTTTATAAACAGTTTCTTAATAAGAAATTTTACTGCATAGTTTCTAAATAAGAAACTCTCCCACATCCCTAAAACTGAATTAGAATTGCCACATCAGATTAGAAACTCTAATATAGATAGATAATGATAGGTGTGCATATTTTTATATAGAAATGCATGTAGATGTTGGTTAATGAGAGCATCTACATCCCAGCAACTCAAATGAGTTTCTAAATAACTGTTAACCACCTTTTAAAAATTACAGTCTTTAAAGTTTCTAATTCTTACATTCCTGAAATTAATTTTAGAGTTTCTATTAAGCCACGTCAGCAACAAATTAAAAAGGAGAAATAATTTGAGCCAATCATTTGGCCAACATAGAGTTTATAAACAGTTTCTTAATAAGAAACTTTACTGCATAGTTTCTAAATAAGAAACTCTCCCACATTCCTGAAACTGAATTAGAAACTGCCACATCAGATTAGAAACTCTAATAATACCACGGATGCAGATGCTCTGAGTTTTTAAATAAAATAGTTTGAAAAAGGTCAATTATGTTCATTCGATTTTGTCTTCTCTTCTGGTTTAAATTGCAAATAGTTTTTGCTTGATTTGATTTGTGGTTTATATGTCTGGGGTTGCTTGAGCAATTCTCTTCGTAAAAGGCAATAATAAACTCAAATGGTCGGTGCAAAGTTGAGACTAAATGTGGCAATGGATCACGTGGGTCCCACCCAAGTCTTCTTTAATAAATTATGATTATTTACAGGCGTATAGTTTTGCATAATTCCCGGTCCAAGCTCTGTTCCAAATTCAACCCCCAGAAAATGTAATATTTTTAAGAAGTTTGGAAAAAAAAAACAATTATTTTTTCAACTCAAGACACTACCTTCTGGATTAATCAGGAAGCATTTTTTTTCTTTTTTTTAATTGTCAACACATATTCATTTTAAAGGGAGGTACTAGAAGAGTTTTAAAAAAATTATTTACATTCAATGGGACAATTTTTCAACTGTTGAATTTGACGTCGAAAAAAAATCTTAAAAAATTCATCACAAATACATGTAGATGTATACAGAGACTACAATTTATTTTACATGAAGACTTTGTGAAATGAAAAATTTAATAGTTTACTTCAACAAATTTCGTCGGTTGACAATGGACCATCATCTTTTTTTTTTTTTTGAGGAAGAATAAAGGTCTAGCTTTTATTTTTATATAATTATATATTGATTAAAAAGTTCAGTACGTGTTGATTGTCATTTAAATTTTACCATATGTAAAATATGTACGGTTTTAATAAGTGTGACTTCTCTATAAATTTTAAAAGAGTGTGACGTGACATGACATAATTAAATTAGTAATCTTGTCCAATACGAAATTATTCCATTTATCATAAACTGACATCTTTTTTACTTAATTTTTGTATCAAAATTCAATGTATATCATTTACCAATAGTGTATAGTTGAGTATAATCTCTTCCTTGCTAAACTTAATTAGTAAGCTTCCTGTAAAAGAGGAAAGTGCTTCCTCCACCAAAATATAGGTTTCTTTTTCTTTTTTAAAAGATGATGGGTACAAATCATAAAAATGCCATGCCAAAAAGCTCTTTCAATAAAAGCAAAGACTATAATTAATCCATCATCTAAATTTGTTTTGTTCCAACATAATTTTAATAATTAATGGTAGACCCCTCAAAACCCACCACTTTACATATTGTCACTTACTCACTTGGTACAATTTGATGGGTCAAAATCATCATCAAATTACACATACCTTTCAATAATTACATACTTCATTCCATCTAAGTAGATTTTTTTATAACATATTTATATGTTGAGGATGGTTCCAATACATCATGTCTTCCGTACCTCATCAAACCTCATACTGTATATTTTCGTTTTTAAAGTCCAAACATCGATCCGAACCGCTCAGCATGATATTCATACTAAAATAGGCTTGAGGATGAAATTTTATAATTTTTGCAATTTTTTTACTATTTTTTAAGATAGGTTCAAAATCACTGTATCTGAACTGTTCAAAAACAGTGATTTTCTGCCTATTTAAAAAAAATAGTAATTTTTTTTTTCAAAAATTATAAAATTTCATCTTCAAGCATATTTTAGTACGGATATCATATTGAACGGTTTGGATCGACATATTGGACTTTGAAAATGAAAATATAAAATATGAGGTATGATGAGGTATGAAAAGCATGAGGTATTGAAACCTCGTTACCCTCCTCCTTGTATGTTTTATTTTCTTTCCTCTTCAACTGAATATTAAAGAACTAGAATCTCTAAGCATACATTATCCCAAAAAATAAAATAAAAAACTTCTGTTTTAAATCTTGACGCTACAATATAACACTTTTGTTAAATTATTGCAATTTTATATAGTGCACAACACTAAATAGCATATTTTATCTGACTTATTCTTATTCTTATGCTTTATTATTATTTTTTAGTGCATATGGTCAAAGACGAATTCTCCACATCTCTAAAAGACATTAATTTAATATCCAATTTTGACTGAATATTAAATAACTAAAATTTCTGAAAGACATAAATTTAATATACAATTTTATTTTTTCAGTACATTTGGTCAAAGACATAAATTTAATATCCAATTTAATTTTTTAATACATTTGGACTCAAATTTATAAGTTTTTTGAATCAGAGAGCTTAGCCATCTCTGGACACCTTTAAATGGAGTCCATATTCTCTGAGGTAACAAAATATTTGAGTTCAGATTCGGACCGTCCGATCAGAATCTAGGTTGATCCAATTCGAGATGAAATGCACATGGCCCCTTTAATATTTGTTCAAATTATGATCGGACAATCCGGATCTAAACAGAAATATTCTGTTACCTTATAAGTGATTAAATTCCTTTAAATAAATGTGCCTACATATAATTCAGCCAAGAGCACAATACACAGAGAGCACAAAAATGGGGGACGCGTAGGAATATGGGAAGCCAACGGCTATTAGTTGCCGTGTCCCCTTTGAGCGTGCACTAATACCTCAGTAGGCAGTAGCTGAGCTATGTTTTGGTTGGCCAATTTGTTACTTATCTTCTTCTAGTGCATTGCCATGCTGACTCGGCAAAGGGGTCCCTGCTAGGCATCAACCTTTTCTAGCCACAATATACAAATCAATCTCCAAAATACCACACACAATTCTGCTTCGTCACATCCATCTTTTATTTCATTCCGTGAATTGATCTGGTTTTGGGTTTATGGCCTATCCTATACTAGGTCGAGGAGGCCCCATGGAATTTTTGCTGTTTGTGGTCATGTTTTAACCATCCATTATATATATATATATATATATATATAGAGAGAGAGAGAGAGGCTAATATGCTTTTAGTAGCATTTAGGCCGAATGCTTCCAATTCAAAATTGAATTTTCAAAGTCCAAACAGTCGATCCAAACCGTTAGATGTTCAATCTATATTAAAATCTACTTGGAGACCAAATTTTACATTTTTTGGAATTTTTTTACTATTTATTAAGCCACTTTGAAAATTGCTGATCCGGGTGAACAGTAAAAACAGTGCAACCAAATTCTGAACCATGTGATTAGCAATTTTTAAAGTGGCTTAATAAATAGTAAAAAAATTCCAAAAAATGTAAAATTTGGTCTCCAAGCAGATTTTAATATAGAGATCACATCTAACAGTTTGGATCAACTGTTTGGACTTTGAAAATCCGATTTTGAATTGGAAGCATTTCGGCCGAAAGGCTACTAAAAGCATATTAGCCTATATATATATATAGTTGGGTTAGGGGAAATTGCGAAGTAAGATTCTTATTTTATTTCACGCTTATATCTTCATTTTCAAAGTCTAAACAGCTAATTTGAACGACTCAACATGATCTCTATATTGAAATGTGCTTGGAGATCAAATTTTACATTTTTTGTGATCTTTTTTTACTATTTTTCTAATTGGGTAGAAAATTGTTGTTTTTTTATGGATTATGGACCATAAAAAAACAGTGATTTAAGAAAATCTAAACAAATAGTAATAAATTTCCAAAAAAATGTAAAATTTGATCTCTTAGCATATTTTAATATGTAAATCATGTTGAGCAGTTTGGATCGACTTTTTGAACTTTTAAATTTAAAAAATATAGGCATGAAGTAAAATAAGACTCTTAGTTCGCAACTCAACATAGCCCAACTATATATATATATATATGCTATCATAAATTATTAGAATTATATGAAGATCACCACAGTCAAAAAGGTGTGGTCAAGGGAAATAAGTACAAAGACTGTATCTGTAATTCTTTATTGATCTAAATTTGTATACTGTTGCATACAAAAATAAAATGTTTGTTACATATATTTTTAAGTTAGATGTAAATTGTATACAAATTCAAACTTACAGGGAATTTGAGGAATATTTTATCCTCGCATGCGCGCGCACAAAAAGATAAATAAATAAAGCAAATTGACGTTCCATCAGTTTTTTTTCTTTGTTTTTATTGCAATTTGTTTCTTCTGTTTCTTGTAATTGATTGTACGCTTTTAGTCACACTCAGAACCTGTCAAATTTTTTTGGAGATAGAATTGACGGTTATTAAATTCTTTGGCTTTTATTTTATTTTAATTCCATGTTACACGTTTCTTTATTTTTGAGATAGAATTTTTGCTCTTATTTTGGTTATCTGACATTTTGAATAAATTCTTGAAATGTCAACAAATAAACCTTCTACTATATTTACACACAAAAAAAATGAATCTGACCATGTTACATTGTGTACAATCATTTTTTCATGGAGATATTTATTTTGACAGAAATATGCAGGCCTAGCCTCTAAATTGATCGTCGTTTGTTAAAAGTTTTACATAAATAAAATAAACTGTAAAATAAGTAAAAACAAAAAAAACAAAAGTTAGGATAGACAAAAGAAATTTTATAACATTTTTCATAAAGAAATTAAGTAGAATTATTTCAATCAGCTCTTTCTGCAACAGAAAAAAGAAAAGAAAAGAAAAACTAACTACTAAAAAAAAAAATGTTGAAAATAGCTTACCGCCGTTGATTTGTATAGAGAAAAAACAAAAGGGAGCTACAAGTTGCCATTTTTGGCGCAAGGTGGGACACAAACATGAAACATCAATTGCAAAATTTGTCTTTTTGTATTTTGGGTAAAAGAAAAAAATTAACCCCTATAACTTGCTGCTACCATCAATTGAAGAATACTCCCTTCCTCTGACTCTGAGCATTTTTAAACCCAAATTGGAGTCCAAACATTTTTTTTTTGAGAATATACACTATTAGAATTCTATTTTTTGAAGTAAAAGGTTTGAAATAAAACAATCCAATTATTTAATATTTAGAAAAAATATTTATTCAAATTTTGAAATTTTGATCTCACATCCGAAAAACATTATCTCTTGTCACTAGACCAAAAACTGACTCTCCTATGTTATAATTTTGTAATTTAGCTTAATGTACCCATTACTTGTTTTATAAGTCTACAGTGTAATAGTTATATAATCTTTTTAATTTTTAAATTGGAGGCAAATAACCTACTACAAATTTCATTAAAATAAAATAAAAAAATCAACACATTTTTGGGAAAGTCCGTTGATACGTCCTATCTCCCGGGGAGAGTAGTCCGTATGTGAAAGGTGGTTGAATGATCTCGCCCTGCCCGAGGTGGCAGTCCGAGATGAGAGTTGAGAAGTAAGGTAGTTGTAGAGAGATTCTGACTCTGACCTATGCGATCTCTCTCTGTGTGTGTAAAATCTCGACCCCCGTTCAATGGAGATTTTTGCCTTATATATGCTGAGTCATAACCGCTATCTCGGCGGTTATCTCGCCTTAAGCCGGTAAAACGGTTATTGTGACCGAGTTGACTGGTCATCCCGCATTAAGGCGGTGTATGTCTATTTCGGGTCGAGTTCGACCTTTGCAGGCCTTCGGCCTGTTCTGTGACTGGATCTTAAGTATCTCGGGCTTTGGGCCTCTTTACCTTGGCGCCGGGCTGGCTCCTGAAAGGAGGTCCGAATCCCGGGCTTTCATAGGCCTAAAGTTTAGTAAATAAAGGGCCTTGGGAACATGGCCCTATCATTAGCCCCCGAAGTCAGAATGTATAGCGATATGCTTCTGACTTGATAGTACTTAGGTATGTAAAATGTAAATTTGTTCATGATTTCCCGAGATGTTGTTTGTTTGCATTGTATGTTGTAATGTCGTATGATAGTGTGATCTCGCGATATCGTGAACTCGCATGATTTTTTTTTTTTTTTTTTGAGAAAATCAAGACGGAGTCGGGATGGAATTCGTCATAAGCAATACAAGAAATGGAATAGTTGATGAAATTTCATTAATATCGCAAAATCATACAATATAAGATTTAAACTAAATACGACATGCGATATATTATATTTAACTAAAACTATTCCTGACGGTGGCACTTGTTCTGGCGTGCTTGAGCAAGGCATTGCTTGCAAGTAAAGGATGTGAAGCGAGGGTCATGATGATTCCGAGGTGATCGTCGAGCCGAGCACCCGGGATGAAAGGCTTCCTCGCAGTCGTCACAATGAAACATTTGTGGAGAGTATCCCCTCAACTTGCAAATGGCACATCGGTCCCAAGCTAGTGGGTCGCCTTCTTTGTTGGAGTTGTTGATGGCGACCTCGGGACCTTGATGTGGAAGAAGTGTGGGAGGTGATGGAATATCATCTTTCAAGATGGTAACCTCGTCATTCACGTGATCAGACATCTCGTGAGAATGCGAGTTAGAAGGAGAAATGTACGGTTGATGGATCGTTAAAGGGAGACGGAGGAAGTATATATAGTATACCGGCATTAAATGCCTGACGCCTCGTCTTCCGTTAACCCGCCGTCAGCCATCAAATCGCCCATCAAATCGGGCAGGGAAACGAGGTGAAGGCGCAATCCTTGCTTGACACGTGTCATGCGTTAACTCGGTTAGAGCTCGCGTCTGGTGAATAAGCGCGGGAATCGAAGCGTCGCGTGGATGAATGTCGCAGATTGCGCCAGGTGTCATTCCTCGAGATCCGAGCGGAAAAAAGTTTCCCATTTCGGACCTATATATACCCCCGTCCCCGTCATTTTCACTTTTTCTGATCGAGCAATCGTTATCTCGGAGAAAAAGAACTTCAAGCGGCTAACTCAAAGTGCAACAGAGGATAGAAAATTAGCGAAAGAAGACCTCGCTTCGATAAGGTTAGTGATTCCTGGACCTCGGTAGAACTTGGTTAACACAAATTAGTGCAACCCGGGATCAGGAGTATAAGTAAGTAAGCCAACTTGGTATAGTCGTATAACCAGAAACCCGGATGAACTATATACCAACCTTGAATAAGTCTGTACCTAAGCCAATTCCTTTGTTAATCGTAGAAATGACTGACCTTTCTGGTGCGAGATCTGAAGAAAACCGGTCCAAGGTAATAGGACAAAACCCATCCATCTCGGGGGATCAGTCTGGTTCCCCCGGGTTCTCTCAGAGGCAAAAAGTGCCCACCCCTCATCATGGTGTAGGCAAGAGCATAGATGCCATGCTTGAGATAGCTGCCAACTTGGTTTATGAGGGCCGATCTGATAGCGAGAAAGGTACCTCGTCAAGGTCAAGCGGGTATTTATATGACCCGAGTCCGGAAAAAGAAACTGTGGAGGTAGAGGGTGAAGCCACCGATGTTGAAGTGGACATACTAAATTCAAGCCCGGAAACATCATCCCGGGGCGAGCGTATCTCGGCAGAAGCCGGAACGTCTCAAGGAAAGGGTTCTACCCGGACCGCGAAACCTAAGGCCAAATCAAAGGCCAAAGCTAAAAACCCAACCGATATAAGTCCGCGACCTGGTCATCAAAACGATATCCAATTCCCTCATTCCTTGTTACGAGCCCCCTTGCCCGAGGTGCAAGATCAGGCCTGGGCGGAGGCATTTTACGAAGATTTGGTGTTGACCAAGGATAGGGTACCGCGGGACCAACTCGTACTACGGGCACCTGGCCCGGAGGATCGGGCACATGATCATAAGCGCGGCATGTGCGTTTACTGGAAAATGCCGCAATGCGGCTTCCAATTAAGACTGACACAATTTGAAAGAAAACTTCTAAGTGTCATGAAGGTGGCTCCCGCACAATTGACCGGGGTGTCTTGGAGCTACATACGTTGCTTTGAGGCAGCCTTTAGGAATTTTGGAGCCGAGCTCGGGATGAGCAGGCCAACCATTGGATTGTTTTTTCATTTCTTTTCCACGCTTTATGTGGACTCAGGCCACCTCGCGATTCGCCAGAAAACCCCAAAGCATCACCAGGCCTTGTTTGAAAAAGACAAGAAGATGAACAAAGTAGAGGCCTGGGATCATGGATGGGTGTATATAGAAAATTGGCGCGATGTTGAATGCCTGCAAGGTGTAAAAGCGAGGTGGAGACCGTTGAAGCCCGGGAAAGGATTGATCCCGGAAGTTGATAAAACACTTACTCTGCAAGAGCAATCGGCTGCACATGCACTGAGAGAAATTGTGAGAAGTGAGTCCTGTTCTTGCGTGTGAAGTTGCAGTTTAATTTATGCTTATCTTTATCTCGATTTATCCAATTGTGTAGCCTAATGCGATTTGTATGTTTTTTATTATATTTTGCAGAAGAAGGCTGCATGGATCTGATCTGGACAAGTGCGCCGCAGACCTCCAATCGCGCAGCCCCAAAGAAGAGTACTAGCACCACCACCGCAAGCCAGAAGGAAAGGAAAGCGGGAAAAAAGGTTTCCCGGAAAAGTTCCAAGGCTGAGACTTCAGCCAGTCTCGCTATTGAGGAGCCCGCGCGTGCTCCAGCACAAGTTATCTCGGAGGAGGCCCCTTCTCACAAACGGAAAGAAGCCCCCAGTGTTTCCCTTACCTCGGCCGATAAGGGTAAGGGCTTAGCATCTGAACGCCCTAAGAAGAAGAAGTCGAGAAGGTCATCTGGTACGGCCGTTATTGAGGCCAACCCGGTTAGCGGGGCATCTCCAGCCGAGGTGAGTGAACTTCCCCCCCAAAATAATCTCGCTTTGGCAACCACTCCGGGATCTTCCACCCCGTCCGTCCCAGCTGATACAGAGGAACCCTGCGACATCGACCTCCAGAGTTTCTTACAAGCGGCCGTTCCAGGTCAAGAGCTTGTTACTGGGGTTGTTTTTAAAGAAAGACTTGTGCCCGGGTTTGCGGATAGCTTGGGCCTACACCTTCCGGGTCATTCCACCATGCAACAATTACGGGATGAGAACAGAAACCTCCACGCCCGATATGCTCGGGAAGTATTCCGGGTAACAGAGACCGCGTATCAGAAGGAGACCATTCGGGAGAAACCCGAGGTAACGCTCAACCATGCCATCTCGGCCATTCATGACTTGGGGGCCATCCTTGGCCATTACAAGGATCTGGTTGACAAAGAGCAAAACAATATGCTCTTTGTTGATTCGGACGGGGATATAGTCAAGAAGGCCGTTTTGGAACGCGACTATTTCCGCAACCTGGCCATAGAGCAAACCAAACGTCTCGAGGTTGCCCAAAAACAGGTGAAGGTACAAGAGAGGCAAATCCGCATACACGAAGCAACAATAAGAACATTAAAAACAGCTGAGGAGCACCTCAAGCTTCGGGATGATAGGATAGCGAACCAAAATGAGGAAATCAAATATCTACAAGAACAGATCTCGGCCCTTAACCTGGAGGCAGCGGCGAAGGATCTTACTATCTCGGAGAGAGAAGCCGAAGTATCTCGTTTGGAGGGGGAGCTGCAACGAGCTCCTGGCCTTACGTTGAATCGTTTCTTGGTTAGCCAAGCCTTCGCGCAAGCCGCGGCGCTGGCCTTGCATAAACCAATGAAGGCCGTTATTTATAACGAGTTGCGGAAGGTCGGCAATCATTATCCGTTCACACCGGAACATGCCGGGTTCAAGGCAGTTCCTCCAGAAGATATCAAGGTGCGGCAGTTGTCCGATTATCGGTGGGATGAGGGCCGGGATCGTTTGGTAAACCCAGATGGGTCTATTTTTGACGAGAAACTCCCACTTGATGATCATGCCGCGTACTTCCCGTACCCGTGGTGGGGGAAATTCAGGTGGCCCAAAAGTCTGCCCGACCCTGTGGACGAGGTGAATAGGCCTGTTACGGCTAGACCTGTGATAGCGGGAGCAGAAGGGGAGGAAGA
Source organism: Carex kokanica (assembly GCA_025461125.1). Lineage (NCBI taxonomy): Eukaryota > Viridiplantae > Streptophyta > Magnoliopsida > Poales > Cyperaceae > Carex > Carex kokanica. The sequence continues at coordinate 347,624 of JAJGRX010001457.1, forward strand.
GGAGGAGGAAGAGGAGGATGATGAAGAAGAAAGCGAAGAGGAAGGCGACCAGGGGAGAATACAAGATATTGTTCACCCCGAGGTTATGTCTCCAATAGCGACACCTCGGGAGCATCTCAAAACTCCCTAATTGGTAAGTTGTTCTGTATCATGATTTATATATATCATAATAGCAATGTCTATATGTCTGTATTAACTTGGTACAACTGTTACTTGTGACAGGAATGATGGCCTAAAGCGTGATGGTAATACAAGGACGAGCCAGCCATATCTTCCGACTTCGTTCCTTAGTTTAATTTTTGTAATATTTTGATGCCCCCGGGATGTGGGGGCTTAACAAGGAATTGTTGTAATCGATATTCATTTTTGTTCCCGAGGTGTGGGAAATTAACAATATTAGGAATATATAAATATGTTTACCTGTTATTCTTCCTTGTCAGCATGTGATTGTTCTGCGACGTCATCGGTTAGTGTGATGTCGCGACTATTTTTTTTTTTTTGAAAAATATATGATGCCGACATAGAAACGCCGGTCAGAATAATACTGTGATCGGTAAACTCGTATTCGTTACCCCGAAGGGTTTTCGTTCGTTAGTTGTTTCCGATATGATAAGAAGCACTACTAAAATAGCATATACTAAAGTGAAGTAACAATAAAGGTTCTTTGAAATTGAAAATTCATATATATTAAATATGCTTATAATGTCGCATACAAAGAATAAAAAGTTACATGAGATGGAAAAGCATCTCGCTAAAAGTAACTAAAAGCCTATCTCGCCTATAGTAAAGTAATCGGCCTATCACGCCTTTTATTCGGCTTATTTCGCCTTGTACTCGGCATATCTCGCCTTGTTTGAGAATTAGTAGCATCACATGTAGTCGGCCTATAACGCCTTTCGATGTGGTTGCTGGTATGTCGCGCCAATTAAGTGTAAAACTTGCGGAGATGGCCCGCGTTCCATGGTCTCGGAAGCGGAATTCCTTGCAAGTTTTCTAACTCATACGCGCCTTTTCCTCTGAGGGATACTACCCGATATGGGCCTTCCCAGTTCGGCTCTAGCTTGCCTACATGTTTACCCGTGGCTTCGACTTTTCGCAGCACGAGATCGCCTGGTTGGAAGTCGCGGGGTATAACATGTTTGTCAAAAGCACGCTTGATCCTCCGTTGATACTCCATTGTCCGGACACGGGCTCGTTCCCTGGTTTCCTGAAGGAGCTCGAGGTCGACCTCGCGAGAGCCCGGATTTCCTTCAACAGAATACGTTACAGTGCGAAGGGATGGCTCTATCAGTTCCAAGGGAGTGACTGCTTCCATGCCGAACACCAGCGAGTAAGGTGTCTGTTGCGTAGCTTCCCGCGGGGTTGTCCGGTATGCCCAAAGGACTTCGTCTAGCATGTCGGGCCAGTTTTTGCGGTTGGTTTCCACTTTGCGTTTGATGCCTTCCAGAATGGTCCTGTTGGTAACCTCAGCGAGGCCATTGCTTGCGGGATGGCTGACTGAGGTGAAATTGTTGTGGATCCCGAGGCCCGATAGAAATGCTATCGTGCTGGCTGCGTTGAACTGTGTGCCATTATCGGAAATGAGGGCATGGGGCAGCCCAAATCGGCAGATGATGTTGCGCCAAATAAAGTGTTCGGCTGCTTTGGCCGTGATAGTTGCTAGGGCCTCTGCTTCTACCCATTTGGTGAAGTACTCGACAGCCACTATAATCCAACGTCGCTGGCGCACGACTTTGGGGAACGGACCCACGATGTCGATTCCCCATAAGTCGAAGGGCCACGCCCCCGAGATAGAGATCTGGTCGTAAGGAGGGATATTGCTGAGCCTGCTGTGATATTGGCACTTATCGCATTTTTTGACCAAGTCTGCTGCATCTTGCTGCATTGTTGGCCAATAAAATCCCGCTCGGAGTATCCTCTTGGCTAGAGTTTTTGCTCCTTGATGGCTGCCACATATGCCACCGTGTACCTCGACCAACATCTGATGGGCAGTGTTCTCCGGGATGCACTTCAGCCAAGGTCGGACATAGCCCCTCTTATAGAGCTGGTTATTGAAGATGGAGTAAAGCGGGGCTATCTTCTTCAAACGTCGCGCTTCAAGCTGGTCTGTTGGCAGGACCCCGGTATTGAGAAGATTCCACATCGGGGTGAACCATGTTTCTGGTGGTTCATGGATGGCATATACCGCAATAACATCTACATCAATGCTGGAATTGGATATATCCATGACTATGATCGGTCTGTCTTTGTCTAAGTTTCCTGCAGCTCCGAGCTTGGAGAGGGCATCGGCTTGGCAATTCTTGTTGCGAGAAACATGCTGGATCTCGACTTTATCGAACTGGTTCTTCAGGTTGTTGAACTGCTCCCGGTATTTGCGCAATTTGTCATCCATGACGCGACATTCGGCATTGATTTGTTTGACAGCCAACTCGGAATCGCTATGGAGGTAAACCTCGCGTGCCCCGAGTTCTCTGGCTAACTTGAGCCCAGCTATCATGGCTTCATATTCTGCAGTGTTGTTGGTCACCGGGAACTGAAAGTGAGGGCATAATTCAGAACTTCACCTTGTGGCCCGATAAGGGAGACACCGGCCCCGGCCCCTTGTAGGGAGGATGCTCCATCGACATATAACGTCCACCGTCCTTCTAATTCAGGTGGTGCTCCTGAGTATTCCGCGATGAAATCGGCAAAGATCTGCGACTTGAGAGCATTCTGTGGGTGGAAGGAAATATCGAACTCGGAGAGTTCCAGAGCCTAAGCCAGTAATCTACCGGAAGAGTCGAAGTTGGCAAGGACTTTCTTGAGTGGTACCCCGGTGTATACTTTGATAGGGTGCGACTGGAAGTATGGTCGCAGCTTCCTTGCCGCCACTACCAGAGAGTATGCCGCTTTCTCGATTTGGGTATATCTAGTTTCGGCATCGCGGAGTACATGTGACACAAAGTACACGGGTCGCTGTTCCCGCCCTTCTTCTCGGACTAGGGCTGCACTGACAGCATGGTTGGTAGTTGCCAAGTAAAGGACAAGGATATCGCCTGCTGCGGGTCTGCTGAGGCAAGGTGGGTCAGCGAGGTAAGCTTTGATTTTGTCAAAAGCCGCCGCGCACTCCTCAGTCCATTCGAACTTGGCTGACTTCCGCATAGCTTTGAAGAAAAGGAAGCAGACGTCTCCGGACCGCGCTATGAACCTGTTGAGGGCTGCCAGCCGTCCAGTTAACGACTGGAGTTCCTTCAAGTTCCGAGGTGGTTGCATGTCAAGTATAGCTTGGGATTTAGAGGGGTGAATTTCAATACCTCGCATGGATACCATGAACCCGAGAAACTTGCCACCGGTCAGGCCGAAGAAACTCTTTTTTGGGTTGAGTTTCATGTCGGCTCCATTGAGCGTCGCAAAAGTTTCCTCGAGATCTCGGATGTGATCGAGATCCGACATGCTCTTGACTAGCAGATCGTCGACATAAGCTTCCATGTTCCGGCCGATTTGATCTTGGAAGACTTTATTCACCATTCTCTGAAAAGTTGCGCCTGCATTTTTCAACCCGAATGGCATTACTCGGTAGCAGTAGAGACCGGAATGGGTTGTAAAAGCAGTATTTTCTTCATCGTCGGGATTCATCCTGATTTGATTGTACCCCGAGAATGCATCCATGAAACTGAGGAATGCATGTCCCGAGGTAGAGTCTACAAGTTGGTCTATTTTCGGCAAGGGAAATGGATCCATTGGGCATGCTTTGTTAAGGTCTGTGTAGTCGATACACATCCGCCAATCTCCATTTGATTTTTTGACCAGGACCGGGTTAGCCATCCACTCCGGGCAGTCAACATTGCGGATGAAACCCGCAGCTAAGAGTTTTGCGACTTCCTTTTTTACTGCCAGTTGTCTCTCTTCCCCCATATTGCGCTTCTTTTGGCGCACCGGTTTGAATTCCGGCTTGATATGCAGCTTGTGTTCCGCGATTGATCTCGAATTCCTGGCATGTCGGCCGCGGTCCAGGCGAAAACGGACTGGTTATTGCGGAGGAAAGTGATAAGGTCTTCTCTGGCTGACCCCTGGATAGCTTTTCCTATGTTCAATGTCTTCCCGTCGCTTAAGTCGAGCTCGTCAACTTCGTCTGCGGACTCAAGGGAAGACTTAGATTCCGCTTTGTCCGTAGGATCCAGCGCGATCTGAGTGTCAGGGGGCATGAAGTCGCTGCTGGCCTTCATGTGCCCGCCCGAGCGGCAGGTGGTTGTTCTGGGGGTATCGACTTGATGGACTTGGCCGCACCTTTCCTGGAGAGATACGTGATAGCATTCCCGAGCTATCTCCTGTACTCCACATTCTTCTCCCACCCCATGGCTTGTGTAAAACTTGATTTTTAAGTGAGGGGAAGAAACTATGGCTCCGATTTTGTTCAATGTACCCCTCCCTAGGATGGCGTTGTAGGCAGACGGAGCGTCGACTACCAGGAAGTCGATTATTGTTTCCACTGTTTTAGGCGAGGTGCCGAAGGTGGTTTTGAGAGAAATCATACCCTTTGGACGGAGGGCATCGCCTGTGAAACCGATGAGGGGGGGTGTCATCCTTTTGAGTGTGTCAGTCTTGAGTCCCATTTTGCGGAAAGTGGACAAGTAAAGGATGTCGGCTGAGCTTCCGGTGTCCACTAGGATCCTCTTAACCCTGTGTGTATCAATTTTTAGGCTGAGCACTATTGGGTCGACATGCGGGCCAATGATCTCGCCTTGATCCTTTACAGAAAACACAATTAACTCATCCATTCTCGGTCGTTTTTTGTCTGTGTCTTGTTCGACATTTAAAATGGTGGGGTAAGGTTTAGTCTTTGGACGGGATTCGACCTTGCGGGGGTAATGCCCGATACCACCGCTGATCGTGTTGACAACTGGACTGCCTTGTCGCTCTCCACGCTGCGGGCCTGACCCATCATCGGTGTTTGGTCCTTGATCGGGACGTCGGTCACCGTTGTAATTCCTCTTGTATGGAATTTTCTTCTTGTAATCTCGGCCACGCCCGTTGTACTTCCAAGTGTATTTTTTGTAGAAGTCGGGTTGGATGAACTCGGTTAACTTTCCTTCCCGAGCTAGTCTTTCCAGTATGTCGCGTAACTGGAGACAGTCGCTTGTTGAATGTCCCTCGAACCCATGAAACAAGCATTCCTTAGTTTTGTCCTGTACTTCGAAGATGTCTTTGGGCAATGGGGGAGGTAGATCGAACATGTCCTTCACGATATGGTACATCTCGTGCCGCTTTTTGGTGAAGGGGGCATACCGCACGTAGTGGGGGCGGTATTCTGCTTCGTCCGGTCTGTTCCCTCCTTTCTTGTCTTGATTGTGTCTGCGGGGTTCATTCTGGATCCGAGGTTCGATCTGTGCCCGAGGTTGATCATTTTGAGGCGGCCAGTGGCCCTGTTGTCGGGGTGATCTTGGCCGAGTTCTTGGGGGGCTACCATTGTCTTCTTCGGCCCTGATGTACCCTTCTGCAAAGGCCACAAACTCGCGCAAGGTAGTCATTTTCTTCACGTGCGCGTCGTACCTCAGGGTACCGGGGCCGCCTTTGCGCAGCCCTTTTTTGATGGCGGCTAGAGCAAATTCTTCGTTCAAGTTCTGGACCTGGCGAGATGCCTGTATGAAGCGGTTGACAAAATTGCTGGTTTTTTCCCTTGGGCCTTGAACGATGTCTAGGAGCGTCTCGCTGGTGACCTGAGGGGGCCTGATCACGGTGTATCTTTCGAGGAAGACCTTGGCGAGGTCTTCGAATTTTGTGATCGAACCTCGAGGGAGGTTCATGTACCAGTCCCAAGCTTCTCCTTGGAGGCAGGTTGTGAAAACTCGGCATGTTATCGCGTCCGTGGCTCCTAAGAGCCGTAGTCGCTTCAAAAACCCATATACAAAGTTGTGCGGGTCTGCGGGGTCTCCGTTATCTCGGAAACTTGGGAGAAAAGCGGGGTACTTAAAGTCTGTCATAGACGCTCCGTATATATTGGCTGACAGAGGTCCGTCCGCAATCCCCATAGGTTTAGAGTAGGTGCCAGCCTTCTGGGACTCGATCTCGGCCATCTTGGCATTGAGTCGGGTCTGTATCAGCTCTTCCACTTGGGTCATGCTGATACCTTTAGTGGGGGTGGGAGACCTTCGGGTGCGTTTCCTGTCGCCTTTGCGAGTCTTATGTCTTCCCCGTAGCTGGCTATCTTCGCGCTCATGGAGAGAGCGAGATTGTTTTCGGTGGCGTGATCGCCCCCGGTCATCGTTATGGACGGATCTTTGTTCCTTCTGGGGTGATGGGTTGCGTCCCACCCCGGCTTCCTGTCCCTGTTCATTCCCTTGGTTCTCACCCTGGCCTTCCTGGTCGATTGGCTTGGGGCCGTGTTGCACCGTGTTGTTTTGGGGGTTAGGAGTGTCTGTTTCCTCACTATCCGCTGTCCGAACCTTAATAAAGTCGGAGTTAAGGTTGCGGGGTGAGATAGCCGTCTGGAGGTTTTTGGAGAGGGGCTTTGTTGGCTTAGTTGGCGCAGCGCACGTGGCTACTATCTGGGCTGAGTGCTGCTGCACTTGTTGAAGGGGAAGGTAATTGGGTGGAGCCAGGGGATAAGGTGCTGCGATACCAGGGTGATAAGTTCCCGGAGCGCCTTCCTGGGTCAGTTGACCGGGCGGGGTCATATACGGGTAGTGTGGTGCCGGTGGGCCATATGGTGAGTAAGCGTATGTCCCGTAATAGTACACGGGTGTTTGCGGCTGATATGGCGCGAACGGCTGGGTGCCGTATTGATGGGTGGATCCCGTGAAGGGTTGTTGGGGTCGCTGTGGCCGAGGTGACATCGGCCGTGTTGCGATCGCACTCAGAGGCGGTCTTATCGGCGTGGTGCCTGGTGGGACAAGTTGCCCTGAGGATGGGGTGACAAGGGGGTTTTGAGAGGTCACCCCTGACCCGATCACGGGTTGGTTGTTCGGCGAGTTATTAGGACGTCGGTTGTCCTTCTCGCCTGCTGGATGGATGTCGACCTTCGGAGAGGGTTTGGAGGTGTTCCCGGTATCCTTACCTCCGGCGGGGTCTTTGCTGGTGCCCGGAGGGGGAGGATTGGAAACATCTTGCGCGTTCATTGGATGCTTCAGTATTGGAGCGATGGGGGCCCCACGGTGGTTGATACGTCCTATCTCCCGGGGAGAGTAGTCCGTATGTGAAAGGTGGTTGAATGATCTCGCCCTGCCCGAGGTGGCAGTCCGAGATGAGAGTTGAGAAGTAAGGTAGTTGTAGAGAGATTCTGACTCTGACCTATGCGATCTCTCTCTGTGTGTGTAAAATCTCGACCCCCGTTCAATGGGGATTTTTGCCTTATATATGCTGAGTCATAACCGCTATCTCGGCGGTTATCTCGCCTTAAGCCGGTAAAACGGTTATTGTGACCGAGTTGACTGGTCATCCCGCATTAAGGCGGTGTATGTCTATTTCGGGCCGAGTTCGACCTTTGCAGGCCTTCGGCCTGTTCTGTGACTGGATCTTAAGTATCTCGGGCTTTGGGCCTCTTTACCTTGGCGCCGGGCTGGCTCCTGAAAGGAGGTCCGAATCCCGGGCTTTCATAGGCCTAAAGTTTAGTAAATAAAGGGCCTTGGGAACATGGCCCTATCATCCGTATTCTATGCTCTGTGTGGGAGGTCGCGGATTTAAAATCTAGTATCACACTCAAGATAATTTGAGAATTTTAACTCTTTATCTCATGTTCTACCAGATAATCTAATAGCGTATAACTAAGACACATGATATTTTAGAACTGAATAAGAGGATAATAAAATTTGGAAAAGACTAGCGTACTACCTATAGCATAGTAACTTGACGTGCTATTTTTTTGAAAATTTATTGAATATACTTCAAACGACAAATCAAGTTTCTAAATAGCGTTTATAGCGTCATAGCGGGAAGGCTACAGAAAAAGCTATAGCAAATAGCGTCGCTATAGCGGAAACTATGCCACATAGTGATTTTTTTTTTTTTTTACATTCCGTATATCAATATTTGTACTAAATATCAACATTATCTAAAGTCTCATAGAACAATAAATAACACCAAAGAAATTAAGAAATTATAATATTCATATTGAACTCGAACAAAGTCCAAATTGCGGTTCAAAAAATTCATAGTAATATCATAAACTATCGATTTTTCCAATAAAAAATATCTTAAGCATCATGATTCATGACATAATCTATTTTTTTTCTATTCAAATTTCAATTTCTATTACCAATTTCAAATTGATTTATCTGTAGCAAGTAGCAACAAATTCAATTTCGGTTTGAGCTTTTTTGGGTCTTTATTTAAAGCCCATATAAATTGCTTAAAAAAGTCCATATTGTATAGCGGCCGTAGCGCAAATAGCGGACCGCTCTAGCGCTATAGCGGACCGCTATCATCGCTATAGCGGCCGTAGCGCAAATAGCGTATTTTGATGTCATAGCTTAGCGTTTGGGGTCCAAAAACGCTATAGCGCGCTATTTAGAACACTGCGACAAATTCAAGCCGTTGAAACCGATCTACATATCGAGTGATGCATTTACATATAAAATTTATAAAATTTTGCATTTATTTAGTATAAAGTCAAGTGGTAAAAAAATTAATAAAAAATAAATGCATTAAGATTAACTTATAAATCTTCATTTTTTTACCGCTTGACTTTATATTCAATGAATTAAAAATTATAATCTTTGCATGTAAACGCATCATTCGTGAAGTAGATCGATTGCAATAGTTTGGATTTATCATTGAAACATATCTAATAGGTTTTTGAGAAGATAAGACGACATGTCACTATATTACATGTAGCATCCTAGTCTTATTCATAAAATTTTATTTTTAAAGCTCCAGAATATATTTTCAATTAAGAAGCCATCTCAAAAATCATAAACAATCAAACTAATTTTCTTATTAGTAATTTTTGGGAACTTAAATACATATATTGTTTAATTTGGGTATGTTTGGTTGGAATGAGAATAGACTATTATTGAGGTTAGGCTATTCGGAATAGCCTATTCAGTGTTTGATTGGATTAGAATAGCTAAAATAGTGAATCCAAACTTTTTATCTTATTAAAATAGACTGCTCCTAAGAATTTTGAGATTTGACTATTCTAATAAGACAAACAATAGCTATTCTTAATTTGACTATTCTAGCTATTTTTGTTCTACAACCAAACATACACTCAGCAGTTTTTGTATTTGGTAGACCTTCAAGATTTTATGGAATTAATTTATTTTTCTCTATTTTTCCTTTTTTTTTTCTTGTGTGACTTCATTAGTATGTCAAAAATATTTTATGGACCACCTATATGGTCAACAAATGCGTAACGGAAGTGGCACAATAGTTGCATTAAATGTAACAAAATTATTGGATACAAGCATTTGCCTCTTCATTAAGGCGAACTTAGTGCCATCAAATTAAAATGATTAATGTGTTGGTAGATGGATGGATCAGATCTCAGCTCACTGCCTCTTTTCAATGATTGACAGCGTTTGTAGTTGGCGCTTGAAGCAATAATTAAAAGATTTTCTCCAATAATTTATGTTTTGGTTGGGTCTTTGATAAGGAAATGTTGGAAATATTTTAATTGGTGGATCTTTTCATTCTTCATTTTTTATTTATTCATTATTGGTAGTTTTCTTTTCAAATGTACGAAATGCAATATTTAATTTGTTGATAATGTTATTGATTAATCAGTGTACTCTACCACCAGTAATTAATTAATCCCCTCGTGCCTCACATTGAATTATTTTAAACTAAGGTTTAATTAATTGTGGGGCTCAAATTAAGCCTGGTTGGTAATACATACGTACACAATTCCCAAATCTGAGGGGAAAAAAAAAGAGAGAAAAAATTTTGATTTTACAATTTACTTGTTTTCGGTTCACATTTGGATCTTCAATTACATGACTTCAGCTTTTGTATAATTTGACATCACTGATTTCGTAACTAATGAAATTTGAAGACCTGATATCCATCTTCTTTTTTTAAAAAGAAAAAAAGTATTACATGACCTTAATGGTCATTTTATTTAATTATTTTCATTTCAATCTTTCTTGATTCTTTCTAAAGCCTCTTGCTTTTCCACCGTTCAAAGATATAATCTCATAATTCTAACATAAATGAAAAGGTTGTTATCTAGAGTTGATATCTAGATAACTATTCATTAAATTAATGAATGTAAAGTTGTAAACACTCATTCTAAAAAAATTATGGTTGAAATGAAAATAATATTTCGATATATTTCCTAAGTTATTTTTTTTTTGAAGGTTGGCGGCGATAGCCGACAACAGATATATTGATAAAAAGTTAAAAGTCATAATTACACAATTGCGAACGGAAAAAAAAGAGGTTCCCTCTCCCTATACAGTGGATCTATTTGGAATTTTCTATCCCCAGCCCGTATTTGGCCCTAAAGTAATGCATGCCCTCCACCTATCTATCTCTAGAGACGTATCTATTATCAATCTGCACACCGGTTTTTGTTTGGCCGTAAACAGCCTCCTGTTCCGCTCCCTCCACAACCCCCAGGCACCCGCTGCCCAAATCGCACTCCATTGTTTATCCTGACGCGCCGACATCTGTGACCGGGCAGACGTCCAAACAGATAGGATATCCATACCACCCTGTACGGATATATTGTGTTGTGCCATCAAACCCATCCAAAATCTCCTCGCATAAATACACTCCCACATAATGTGGTTCCTATCTTCCACCACGTCTGCTGCACACAGATGGCACCCCGTGTTAACTTGGCATCCCCTTGACGCTAACACCTCTTGGGTTAGGACTTTATTGTCCAGCATTAGCCAAAGAAATATCCTTACTTTGAGTGGGGCCGCAATTTTCCAGAGTCGCTTCTGATTTTCAGAGATAATCCCCGTATGATGTAGTGCTCTATAAGCCGATGCGCATGAAAAGATTCCGGATTCCGACCATCTCCATTCCAGAGAGCCTCCATTGAGACGAATCGAAGCCGAGTAGAAGCAACCCAGGTTGGCCAAGTCGTTGAAAAAGAAAGAAGCTTCCGGCCTTAGTGTTTGAAGGCCTGATGCCGACGCCAGCCCCTGCAATTCTCTGACCGTAGTTGACCATAGACCTTCCGGATTTTTGTCTATTGCCCATAACCACTTGGTTAGGAGAGCATCATTCTGAGCTCGCAGATCTATGATTCCCAGGCCCCCATTAATTTTCATGAGACACACTCTTTCCCAGTTGACTAGACAGTTGATAGCCTTGCACGTGTCATTTCCCTTCCATAAAAAATTCCTTCTCATCCTGTCAATGTGTTTAGTGACTCCTACCGGGATCTTGAAGGCCTGCATGTAGTGCAGGGGCATTGCCGAGAGGACCGACTTGACTAAAGTGAGCTTTCCCCCATATGACAGCAAATTTGAGGACCAACCCTCTATTCGCTGTTGTACCGCCGATAACATTGGTTGATAATCAATTTTCCTTGGTTTCTTGACCGATAAAGGTAAGCCCAAGTACCTTATCGGTAGCTGTGTCGCCGGTGATGTATTTCCTAAGTTATTGGTCTCCACTTTTTCTCGAACTACTTTCTTTCTATAAGAAGGCGAAACTAAATCTATATGAGAATGTGATATTACATATTTGAAATTCGGATGAATTTTTTTATAAATATATAAAAATAGAGGATTGCTTCTCATCTTTATTTAAAAAAATAATTAAACAGTTGTACCAATTTGTATGTCAGAGATAAAATCTTGACATTCAACTTTCCTCAAAAAAATCTATGAAATAAAACGAGGTGTCAAAATGTCGACGGTGTTGATTTCCCCCAAAATCCCATTTTTTGTATATTTCAATTCTGATTTTATTATATTTTGAATTTTATGTCATGTTGGTAGCCAATTATTTTGAATGCTCAAGATAAAGAAGCTTATGATAGTAGTTGAACTTATATATGTTTTTGATTCGTGAATACAATATATCCCCAATGTTTGTCATATTAAGTGTGTTTACTACCTAATTGATGTCATGACAAAAGTAGTTACAATTTTACTTATAGAAATCATTATTGCTAAAAAATATCTACAACTTGTGAAATCCATTTAAAGAGAAGTAGCTACATAGAAACATTAATCAATGAAAAAGAATGCTTATTTAATGATAACGGAATAATGAATCCCACTTGCATGATTGGGAAATAAGATAGAAATAAGGTTTTTAATTATGGACAATAATTGCCAAAATTCCAAAAGTTTCTATAATCTCATCTCTTGAATGCTTACGTGTACCTTCATTAATTGTCCACAGAAATAATTCACCTGTAAAAGAAACTTCCACCATGTTGTGTTGTTTTCGTATTAATTACAGATTATTAGCATCACGGATACTTTTAAAAATCAAATCAAATACGAATATTATAAATACATAAAGATGGTTTACTTTCCAGTTCGATCATGTCATTTAAAGAAGTATTTGATATGTCTAACAAAATAATTAAAGTAATACAATTTTTCGTGTTATTTTTTATTATATATAATTATATTATTTTAAATATTTATTAGTGTTCAAAATTTGTACAATATAAGATTTTTTTTGTATAAATTAGCTTCTTTTAAAATTTTATTTTTTCTTGGGGATACATTAAGTAGGAAAACACTAGAGGAACAAACTTCAGTACAAGTCCTTGATTGTAAATATGTATAGCTATTGAACATATTTGTTTGATTTTGTTGTCATTTGCATCTAAAAAAAAGTGTTCATCAACAAAATATATTTATTAGGAAAAAAAATTAATTGGAGAGAAGTGTTTGCTACATTTCTCTGCATATAAAATAAATCAATCATTTGGTTCCACATGCTAAGCGTGTACCTCTCAGGTCTCAAGCCATAGCAGCTAGCTTCTTTCTTGTTAGTTCACACTTTGACCTCCCAAAATAAAACCATGAGAAACACATTTTCAAATTTAAAGCACGTGATAAAATGTTGCAAACTTGTGATAAATTTATAGCTGAATTTTGCCACATGTTTTTTTTTTTCACATTTGTACTGTACATCGAAGATTCAGTACATCAATGTAATATCCAATCAAATTAAATCAACAATAAATAAATTGAGCCTGTTTACAATCGGTTGAAGTTTCTCTTGCTTGGATCAATACTAACACTTAACACTAACTCGTATATTCTTTTTAGAGATTTGGTAACAATTATCCGATGTATAATAATTTTGACCTAGCCCGTCAGGATCCCACTCCGCTGCTTGCCTTTTACTGTCTATCTCTCTCTTAAGAGAGAAGTAGAGAGAGGAAGAGAAGCACGTGCTAAAGAGAGAAAGAGGAGAGAGATAGAGAGAAGAGCAGGGGGAGAGCAGGAAAACGAAAAGCAGCAGAGTTGGATTCAGCTCGTCAATCCAAGCGTATTGTTATGCATGATTCATGCTTAGCAAAAATTTGTACAAAATTTATGTTTAATTTCGTGCTTCACAAGAACATGATTCACACGTGGCACAAAATCAGTGGTAGGCGAGCCGTTGCAAAAATAATCTGGACGAACAATATCATTTACTTTTTATTTTTATTTTTTATAAATGTATGTATCTTGAACTATCAAAATGTGTTGAACTTCTCAATGTGCAGTATTATACATTCACAATTCATCTCAAATGCATACCTTCCAAGTAATAAGTTTTAGTTCTTTTATTTGGATGTGGATATTCACACCAAGTTATCAAAATTTTAGACTAATGCCATTCTTTTAGAAATGCGGGATTGAAATAAAAGTTAAAAAACACAGACATCTGTAGGGATGCACAAGCAAAATTTCAAATGCACCGCGATGGAGACTGATCAAATAATTTGCCATGAAATTAATGTCATACCAAGCTTGTGGCAAAGTCTTTTTCCGTAACATAATAACATTGAATTAGATTAATTAATCATCTCATCAAAAAAGGAAATAGAATCTCTTTCAACTTCAACTTCGATTTATAGGGTCCATAGGAGAAACATTTTGTTTCCAAAATTATGAATAGGTTTCAACAATAAGAAAATGCACGAAAGCCACTTGTGTACACTCTCAATTAGGTAAAGGGTAAAAAATGAAAGAGGCTTCCAAAATTACATTTTCATGGATTACTGATACCCCTATTTTCTGTATGGATTTCAAGAAAACTGCTGCTTGGTTTGTTTCAAAGTTGTTATGAGAAAAAACTTTGTAAAACTCAGTTCTGACAAAAAACAAAAATCTCTACATTTTGTTTCTGCCATCAAAGTTTTTCATGATATCATTACCAACTCTGACAGAAAACAAAGCTTACCAAGTGTCCTGAAATTATCCAACAGTATTATCCAAGGAAACCAAAATCAAGCAGCCGCAAAACTTTTAGAAAATCCTGCCACTAAACAGCAATATAACTAACATAAAAGAAGCGAGCAAAAATCACCCCGAAAACACTCCTACATAAATACTCTATATATCAAAAGGTACCATACAACCTCTCATCCCTAAACCGCTACAACATCATTCCCAGCCTCAACCACACCAGCCACATCAGTAGCCACACCATCAACTGCCTCGCCATCGGCCACCAAGGCAGACTCTCCTTCCTTGTCAGCCTGTCTGACCTGGACTTGCTCCTCCTCAGGAAGTGGCTCCTCCACATAGTCGTTCTCAAATGCATCCGGAGGCACCTCGTAGATTCTGACCTGGGGCTTGGCAGGGTCCTTGACGAGCACATACTTGCCCTCGCCAAGCTTCATGCAGAGGTCGACAATTGACTTCACAATTCCCCACATGTTTGCTGTGTTCAGATTGATCTGTGCAGCAAAGTCGCGCGGCTTGTAGCCGATCACACTTAGGATTGTGTGGTTGTGCCTGTCACGAGGGTGCACACGAGACACATACCCCAGCTTCATTATGTCAGCACCCGATAGTAGTGCTTGGGCAGTCCACCTGTTAAACAGAGAAACAATTTGACAGAAGGACTTTTCAAAAATTATATTCTAATCTCACATTTGATATTTCCCGGTGTCTAGTATATGGACCCTACTGAACAAGCAGGCCTTGTATTTCCAATTGGGCTAATATGCTTTATAAAGCATGAGCCCTCTTGTGCTTCACATCCCTCCATGCTGTTTTCAAAGTCCAAACCGCTCAACATGATCTCCATATGAAAATGTGCTTGGAGACAAAACTTCACATTTATTATAAATTTTTTACTATTTTTTTAGATAGGTAGAAAATCACTGTTTTTGGATGGTCCATCCAGAATCTTCTGAAAAACAATGATTTTCTACCTATCTAAAAAAATAGTAAAAAATTTCCAAAAAAAAAATGTAAAATTTGGTCTCTAAGTACACATAATATGGAGATCATGTTGAGCAGTCCAGATCGAATGTTTGGACTTTGAAAACGAAGATAAGTGAAGCACAAGAGGGCCCATGCTTTATAAAGCTTATTAGCCCAACTAAACCCTAATCCAGTTGTTGCAAGTCCCAGAAGACAAAGTCATGCTCAAATGAAAAAACATTTTCCGTCATGTACATATACTTCACATATTGGTACCGGGATAAAGTGCTAATAATCAATGTAGTGGAGGAGGAGGACAATTTTACCACATAAAATCTCAAATTGTACTTGTTAGGTAAAAATCCAGACATCCTAAAATCCTCATTTTTCTCAACCAATTATTATTAAAAAAAAAAGGAGTTACCTGGCAAGCTTGTTGGCATTGTTCTTGAGCTCAGTGGCAAGGACGGCACCGCGCTGAGTCTCAAGCTTCTGACGCCAGTCAACGCCAGTGAACTTGGGGTCAAATTCATTGAGGGCATTGAGGGTCATGAAGGACCGCTGCCCCTTCACATCAGAAACAGCATGCACCTCGCACCTCGCAACAATGTATGTGTCGCCATCTAGCTTCCACCTCCGGTACCGGTAGGCCACTGATCCTTGCTCGTCAGACACAGGAGCAGCACCATCTGTGCTGTTCACGAAGGGGTTTGGCTCGTCAAAAGTTACCTTATTACCGTCTCTAACAAGTACCTGTTAGGGGACACAAAATAACATATGATTTATATTTACTTTACGCACCATGTTGAGTCTTACAAAATGTAGGACTGCTACATTTTTTCATAGTTATTCAAACATTTGAGCAATGGATTAAGTTCACAAATACATACAATAGCATAATAATTTATTTTCCCAAGGAATTAAAGAGGAAGACCACAGGTCACTTAAAGCAAGTTACAGAAACAACTAAATTCATATTAAACTAAAAGGAAAACAAATAAAATTATCTGGCACCTGCTGAGCGAATTTCTGGTTGATCTCAGCTGCCTCTTCTGTCAGTGACTGAGGCGAATTGATGTCATCCTTTGAATCTGGCAACGGCTCTTGTGCTGTCTCATTGACCGGCAGCAAGTCAATCTGCGACCTATCCCTCTTATCCAAAAACAACTTATTCCCGACACGTTGGATGACAATATCCCACGAATGAACCGACCTCGGAGCACACATCAATGCCGACAAGATCGCATCAGTGGCAAACACTGTCGCCTTGTCAGCAGCAGCAAGACGGCGTATGACAGGATCATCCGTAGTTGTGACACGCACAGCATTGCGTGCCTTGAACCGCTCAAGTCGCTTCTCATTCTTCGGGTTGACACGATCATACACCCGATCATAGAATTCAAGGGACCCACAAACAAGCAAGTCCTCGGGCGGATCAGGTACTGAGAAAGAGAGCTTCGTGAAGGTGGAAAAGGGAATTTGATCCAGCATGGTCCACTCAGGTTGGATATCAACAGAGGATTTGTAACCAGGGCCAGACCCACGATTGCCACCTTGGTGGTTGGGGTTGTTGGAACGGTGGAGATGATACATGCGGTCGCGGCGAGCGCGATCTTTTTCAGCCTCCCGGCGTTTTGCCTCGACCTCCTCGTCACGGCGCTGGGGAAGTTGGGGGCGCTGGTTGAAGCGCCAACGAGGGCCAAACTTGGGTCGGGGAGGAGGCCGGGCGTCGACGAGACGGAAGGAGGAGTCGTCGGCAGCAGTGAGAGCGGAGGCGTCGTCGAGAGCGAAGTCGAAGACGGCGTCGCGGGAGTTGGAGGGGTGGGGAGCGTTGGCGTTGGCGTTACGTGTCCAATCGGCGATGCGTCCGAGTTTCTCTGATCGGGAGAAGGGGGCGAAGGGGATGTTCGCCGGGTGGGAGCCGCCGGAGAGGCGAGGAGGGAGGAGGGGGACTGCTGGGGTGTCGGGTGGGCCCCACCCGTCAGGATTAAATGGCACAACGCCGACGTCGAATCCCATTGTTGGTTTTGTCGGAGGTTAGAGAGGCGGAGTTGGGTCGGATCTGATCTGATAGTGGGGTGGAATTGCGGCGGCGGCGGAGTTCGTAGGATTGGAGAGGTGCAGAGAAGGTAACCTCTGTGTAAGAAACGAAGGGGCTAGGGTTTTGATGTTTCGGATGTGCCGCAGGATCAATTCAAAAAAAGAAAATGTACGACTCACTAAAAGGTCTGGCTCGTTTGCTAATCACGTCGGGTCTATAGCTGCCGCAACTCCAGGAGTCAGGTCACTCAGGTCGGTTTACGAACTTTACGATTCGTACTGTTTAAAAAAGTCTAGTTTTTGAAAGCCCAGAATTGTAGTCAACGGGTGGCATGTTTTTTCGAAAGCCCAATAACAAAGCAAGCCCCGTAATATTAATTAACCGGACCTTAACATTATGCTTCCAATTTTGAGACATCCCCACATTTCGAAATTATTTATTTGGTTGTCTAATTAATTGTTTAATGAAAATTATTTAGTGACGGCTAAAAAGTTCCAATATTAATCGACAAATAGCTATATTTATATAAATAAAAATTAGTATTATTTGTAAGCTATGGCTAGACTTAGAAACTATATAGATACCATCTAAAGACTTCCATTGTTATGAATATACTTTTTTTTCGGCAAAGATAGTAACAACACTGGTTTGACTTAATACAATGGATAAGTAATAGAGTTAAAAGAAAAACAATTGACATGTGCGCTGCATTAAGCCAAATCAGCGTTGTTAATATCCTTGACCCCAAATTTTCCCAACATTCTTAATATGTTGTTAGTTTTGTTTTAAGATTACTATGTTGTTTAGAAGTCAAGTTTTGCTTTCAACTTCACTTATAAAACTAATTAAATTCGTTCTCCCATATTTTTAAATCAACTAGGTTGGAGAGTATTTGCAATTTTGCAGTCTTATATAGCTGTAGGTTTCATATCATGCAACAAAAATAGTTTGATGATGTCTTTGATATCACATCTCAGCAGAACTCTAATAGTATGAAATGTTTTTGAACCAATACTTCTTATTACATGGCAACAGCCAAATATTTAACAAAATTAAGCTCACAATGATTCTTTTATGCTCCTGTACAGCTGTACTATGAAAATGGTGACAAAAATTTGTGCAAACTGCAGGTGTTACTATTATTAAATTTGTTCAAAGTAGATATTATTTCCAATCATATATTAAAAATCCACCAGAATATTAGCATAATATTTTTTTTAAAGACGGTTACTACATCAGGATCAGAAGCTTTGTGTCCGGGATGAAACCAATATATGTGGTTGCTTTTTTTTTTTTTTGACAAAAGTGGAGAGTGCCCACCTGTTTTAATTAGAAACAACATAGTTCATACAAAAAGTGGACAAAGCCACACCTAAAGAGAATTACCAGCTAAAGTAACTAATTCCACAAGTTGAAAGGCAACAAAGGATGTTTAAAAACATAACAACATACAAAGTTTGTTAGAATTGGACTAAAACAATATTACAAAACCATAGAACCATAGACAAATCAACCCTGTCAAGCAGAACCAAGAGCAGTCGTGCTAGCAAAGAAAGAGCTAGTATCAGCAGTAGAGGGGTAAGTATCCACAAAAGCATCATCTAGAGCATCAATCTCAGCTTGATCCCTGAGATAATCAGAGAGACCAGAGCCCTCTAAATCAAGACATAGATCTTCCTCGGAGTTCCACTAGCTGCTTTCCCTTTCTTAGCTATCGATATCCGACAGAATGATAATGTTGCCTACTTGATTTATGCTATTAACATCAATGAACAAAATCAAAGTTAATTTAAAAAAAGAGTCATCCATATTTGCTTTGAACCAATAAGAAGTAAGAACAATTATTTGGAAGCCTAAGGATTTACTGGTAGGTATTGCAGTATTGTTCACTGATTGGTCGCTTAAAATCACACTAAATTTTGTTTAATCAAGCTTTCACTCGGTCAATATAAATTAAAAATTAAACCAATCTAGTAATCTAATCAATCGAAGTATCCTTAGAGTAATGATTTAGCATCATTTATAACAAGCGTTGATTCTTTCCCTCCTTTGCACTTGCACTGCCTCTCTTAAATAAGAAAATGTCAACACAGGCCAGCATTACTTCCTCTTTGATGCAGCCAGTAAAGCAGGTGAGGTGTAGGCATGCAGCAGAGAGGGATCTCGAGGGATCGAATGCCAATGAAAAATAAGGAATGCTCCTCATTCAGGAAGCAAGGGACTCTAACGATAAAACTACTGATAGAACTTCAGTGAAATACAAACAAGCTTGCTGTTGAGTTGAATAGCGATGCACTAGAAACGCTAAATAGATGTGTACAATATATTGTTGGTTTCCTCCAATATTTTTAATTTTTATATATGTTTTGTTTAGCTTAATTTTGAGATCATTGTTCTTTTAACACAACAAGAATGATATCAGTGCTATATATGTAGCTCAATCATCAAAGGTTTTAAGATATCAGACTTATGATAACATGTGAAATAGTTATATATATACTCCCATTGAAAAATGGTACATACTTGATAGCTTAGATCATTCTAATTATGTTTTCTACCTAACTAGTATCATGACAAGGACATGAAATTGAGGGCAAAAAACTTGTTGCATCTTTTATTTTTTTACCATTCGTGGTAAGATATATTTCATCTATTACTAAAACTCCCATGTATATATTGATATGACATAATTAATGCATGTGCATAGCATATACTAAATTGATCAAACTGATAATTAATATTGATACTCTGCGGTCCATACAGAAGGTACTTCCCAGCCCATTATATAGCAACGTTTTCTGGACTAGTTTTTTGTTTTTTCCTTTTTAGGGCTTTGATTGTGAACCATTTTAGATGAGTAAAAAGGAACACTTATTATGTATGGGAGTGAAGTCTTATCTTAGTCATAATAAATTTGAACCTATTTAAAATATATGGACATATTTGCATAGCTTAGATCATTCTAAATTCTCCATTTACTCAGTTTAAGGCTCATTAATCGGGGGTTTTGACTTATCAAATGAAGCCGCGCATAGTACATAGTTGCATTTATTGATCATTGGTTTCTGACAAAAAAAATGAGATTAGTTTTCTTTCTGAAATGATTTTTTTTTAATTTTGAAATGACAAGAATCTAGAGAAGAATAAATAGCTAGTCTCCAATACTAGAATTCTTGATCCATTAATTAATTTATTAAGCCGCCGCCGCCGCCACCACCACCACCATCATCATCATTTTGTTTGAGATATTGCAAAGTGCCACAGGCACATTTATGTTCATCTCTTTGATCATGACCACATACATATACACTATTCATTATCATTAAATCTGCTATATGTTGTACTTTGTATCTAAGGTCGTCAAAAAGGGATGCGCACATCTGGTTCTGGAAACGATTAAATTGGCTAGCTGTCTTTCATTATATTATAATTGTAATAGCTAGTGTTCTTACTATTAACTTCTTTTGTTACAATCCTCATCATCAATAACTATATGATGAAAAGACCGTAGGTTGTTGATCGCTATATGATGCTGTAACTTAACTGGGTTTCAATATATTGAAACGGGCAATTTTATTGCCTTTTATCAAAAAAAAAATAGCTAGTGTTCTTACTATTAACTTCTTTTGTTACAATCCTCATCATCAATAACTTATTTTGCGTGGTTAAGACTCTATTTTGTATTTGGTAAGTCTTGGATTCAAATTCCACTAACAACAAATTAATAATTATGCATTTTAAATTTCCAACCCCTAACTAAATTTTCTAGTTCCGCCACTGGGAGGCAGCACTTCTAACAGGGTGGAGCAAAATAGGATGGAGCAAAATTTTAGGATGAGGCGCAATTATTTATAAATATTAAGTACATTTTTTTAATTTTTTCTGAGGAAATTATAGAAATATTAACATGTTTTGGAAAAAAAAATTAGATTAAAGCATAATTTTATAATTTTTATATCTTAAGTATATTTGTATAGTTTTTTTTTCTCTGAAAAACATATAAATATAAGCATATTTTTTAAACTTTTTTGAGTTGGAGAGGCAAGTGTCTCTCTGGTTCTGTGTGGCTCCACCACTGCATGACTGCACATATACACTATTGATAATCTTTAGTATGCTATGTATATATTTTATACTTTTTATCTCAGCTCGTCAAGGGATATTGCACACATCTGGTTATGGAAACGTTTAAATTGGCTGTCTTTCTCTTTATTATATGACAATTTAGTGTTCTTATTATTAACTTCTTTTCTTATCATCAGTAACTTAATTCTTTTGCATAATAGCTGGGTTATTTTACAAGCTATACTTCACCGAAATTCTGGAGTACATATATGAACCAACTGTTGATAGTTCACTGTGAAGTTTCATCCTTTTTGTGTGATGCTTGGCTTCATTGTTAAGTTTCATCTTTTTTGTGTGAATTGCTTGGCTTCTTCTTGTGGAATTGCTTGGCTTCTTCTGTTTTTTTAGTACATATATGAACCAACTGATTTGATAGTCCGAACTTGGCTTCTGAAGTTACCTACAACAGAACATGATCATGTATATAACCACCTAAATTAGACTGGACTATTATATCGTTGCCGAATTAATACATGTATAGAGCCTTTTTACATTAACCGACGACTGTTGCGTATTCCAAAATTTTAGGATAATTGTGCAGATCATATCAGAGAAGAACAAGATAAGAAGTTCAGAGTTGTCTGCTAAATTTTTTAATTTGTTTTATTGACGCGGAAGATGACTAGCAGCATTGTGTAGCACCAGAATGATTGTTTTTTATTTTGATAGAAATTACGATGGAGGTCCAACTTTCTAATTTTTATTTAATGTCCATAAAAAGACAGTCATTCAGATTTTAAACTCACGACTTCTCACATAGAGAGTGTTGCCATTTGGTATTAGATCCAAAGTTGGTTCTTACTAGAATGCTTGTTACATTTACTAATTATATTCTAATTAATAGTTAATTTATAATGTAATAAGAGAAAACTACATGAGCTACAAAACTTGATGTTTTCTTTTCACAAAGAAGCTAAATTTGAATACTGCCTGAAATATATTGTCTCAAGGCATTTCACAAAGGCATATGACAATGCTTGTTACATTGTTACATGTCAGGGACCGAAAAAATTTCTTCAAATTGTACCAGATGTGTGAAAATTTACAAGGACAGATCGAGGTCACAAGGTGAGATGGGCATATTAATTTAATAGGTTAAAAGAATTTCTGGGTAGGTGACATCAGTCAGAAGCGAGAGGTCGAAACAGGTGCTACAGGTCTCCTTTCTCCAAATTGAGCACACCAGTAAGAAGAGCTACCTCAGAATTGTGCAAAACCATTTGCAATTTGTGCTCGAGGACGAACAATTTCTCAAGGAGGAGATTGTCACCAGCACAGTTTGAATTCAGGGAAGAAATGAGTGATTTTGATTTGGTCAGCGCGCGACTTGGAAGAAAATGAGGTTGCAGGCGATTCGGGTAAGCACTCAGGCAGAGATAACTAAAAGGAAAATACACTGCAAACAGGGGCGCTCTATTAAATGCTGAGAAGAAAGAGACGTTGAGTGCTAGGTCCCGCGATGACAAATCTGGATTGTCTTGGGGCACAAACTGGAGATGAGGCGAAAGCTGAGTGAATTGGATAGATTTAGATAACTAATTATTGTAATTTTTGTTTGACTGTGATCGTCAATAAATACTGAACTAGTGTATGAGATCAATTTAGTGAATAATCCAGTAATTTTGTGGTTCCGTATCTTTGTTCTTGGCTTTTGACATTTAATTCAGTTTTGTTTTAAATTAACTCAATCTAGCTTTGAGTTATTTCTCAATTTGGTTGTTGATGGAGCAAGTATTATTGGTTTTCTCCAATATTTCTATTTTTTTATATATGTTGTGTAGCTTTATTTTCAGATCATGCTATGTAGCTCAATCTTCATAGGTTTCAAGATATCAGACATATGATAACATGTGAAATAGTTATTTACTCTCATTTGAAAACTATATGATACATATTCAATGATTTGGTCATTCAAATTATGTTTTCCATCTAACTAATATCATGACAAAGATATGAAATTGAGGGCAAGAAACGTGTTGCATCCTTTTCATTTTAACCTTTTCTGTTCGACAAGGAGGGATTAAGCCTCCGTAAGGCTCTTTTAGCTTCCTTGGCCACTTAATTCTGACGAATACCGGTTTCTTAGCGCAGATTAAGATCACCTCCGTTAGTCTCTTTTTTCCAGGTCTTAAGACACCTCTACCCCTTCTTTTAGCTTCCTAAGTTTTTACCCACCGATTTTTTTTAGAGAAAAATGGAGGTCAAGCCTCCAAGTTCCATTAATACGACACCAGAGGTGTCATGATTTTACAAAAGATTGCTAGAGCAATGTAAAAAGTCTAAAAAACTAAAATTAAGAATAAAGAGAAAGAATGAGAAAAGGATAAAACATAAGGAGAAAATATAAACAAGTGATAACATAAAACAAAATATCGGTCCTAAATGAATTCCTTATGTTGTTGTTGCCTTCAGTGTACCTCAAATCAACTCTGATATTCTATCATAATTTCTCTTACCAACTTCACCACCTCCTTACTGTCATCCCTGAAGATCCTTCTACACCTCTTCCTCCACAAAACAAAACACATTGTGATTTGAATTTTTTGAGTTATTCCATTTGGCGAGTGTAAGATATTTTTCCTGAAATAATCTTGAAAGGCCATTGATGTCTCTGACATTGTTGTCAGCACTTGTCTCCTTACTGATTGCATGTAGGTACATCATTGGAACATGTGGTGTACCGTTTTCTCTGCCCTTTTGCACATGCAACATTTGTTTGGTATGTGTCATCCTATCTTGACCAGATTATCCACTGTTAGAATTATATTCCTAAGCATGAGCCATGTGAATATGAGAACTCTTGGTGGTGCCTTGATGGTCCATATTGTTGATATGATATCCTCAATTGCAGGGTGTTCCTCCATAACCCTGTAGAAGGTGCTTACAGAGAACACTTTTGTTGGAGTTCATCTCCAAAGTATCCTATCTTGTATGGTTGTGTCTATATTAAGCATCTGCAGTTGCTGCATGAGGATTTGAATTTCCTCAACTGCCCTTTCAATGAGGTGCATTTCTAAAGAAAGATTCCAATTGCCCTGCTGATTTGCCTGTCTGACAGTCATATTCCTTTATATTACCTGACTGTATAAGTGTGGGAATTGTGACTTGAAAGGCTGTCCTAGCCATGAGTCTTGCCAGAATCTAATATGTGTTCCTTCTCCCACCACATATTCCACTGAGATCTTCATAAAGTCTCTTACCATTGCTATTGACTTCCAGAGTTGTGTTGTGATGTTATGATCTGAGATCCCTTGGTAAGATGTGTCCACCAAGGCCTGTCCAATTGCATGAAATTCCACACCAATTTTTCCATCAATGCCATATTCATAGCGTAGAGGTTTTTAACTCCCAGTCCCCCTGCTCTTTGGTCTTATCACTAGATGCCATGCTATTAAGCTTATGTATCTTGTTTGTTGCTGATTCTCTTTATCATACCACAAGAATCTTCTTCTGATCTTGTCAATCCTTTTGATGACCCACTTAGGCAGTATGAAGGTGGACATGATGTAGATTGCCATTGTTGAGAGAGTTGCATTGATAAGTGTTACCATTTCTCCTATTGATAGCATGTCAGCCTTCCATGTAGCCAGTTTTCTTTCAATTTTATTGATGAGAGGCTAGTAATGATATTTCTGAAGCTTCTTGTTGGATAAAGGCATCCCCAGATATTTAAGAGGAAATGAAGATGCCTTGCATTCCAGTATTGTTGCTTTACTCTGTACCTATTGTTGTGTTGCAGATGTGATGAGCAGTTCTGATTTCTGCATCTTGATTCTTAGGCCTGGCATATCTCCAAATATTATGAGGATTATCTTCAGGAAATGCAGTTGTTGTGGTTCAGGTTGGATAAGGAAGAGTGTATCATCAGCATATAGTAAACACTGTCTGTACTGGTGAAAAGGAGGATTGAAAATTCTTTTTTGCACCAATTGCTTGAACTATGCTGATAGGAAATCTATGGCTAAGATGAAGAGGTCAGGCGCCATTGGATCTCCTTGTGTGACTTCTATTTTAAGCTTGATGTTCTTGCCAACCATTGAGTTCAACAATACCTTTGCTGATCCTTGCAGGGTTGCACTTTGGATTATTTGTATCCATGTATCAGGGAAGCCCTTTGCCTTAAGGACTTGCTTGAGGAAATCCCAAGATAGAGTGTCAAAATCTTTAAAAACATCAGCCTTGAAAAGACTTAACTGATGCCTTTATGTTGTTCTATAGATACCACCTCCTGTGTATACAAGAAGCCTTCATTTATATGTCTCCCTTTTATGAATCATGTATGTCCCTCTAGTACAAAGTCAGCTTTTATTCACGGATTAAGACAACTGAATATTGATTTAATCTTACTGCGGATTAAGATTTAATCTTATTTGTATTGCCGAACAGCCCTGCGGGTTAAGATTTAATCCTTAGCGCGGAGTTTAAAGAGCCGTTGGAGTATTTTCTAATATGATGTTCTTAATCATATATTAAATACTTAATTCAGCTATTTGTACAACAAATCAAATAAAAAAAACAAGAATTGATACATTCAGCTGATTACAACAGCTATATATTATTGACGACGTGACATCACGTATGTGAACTCTATTAGAAAATATAAATCAATTCTAAACTTTGTTTACATTTATACAAGAGTTATCCTTATTTAGATTTTTTTTAAATAGTTCCAAATCATTAATGACGGTCTAAATACTTTTCAAGTTTTGGATTATCTTCTTGCAATGAAATATCTACTATTGTCAGATATCAGGCTTAAAATTAATGATCATATCTAGATAGATATCGTGTCCTGATTGTCATAGGGATGTCAACCCTTTACTCTTGGTGCTTGAAAAATGTTTTTATCAATAAGATTTGAGATACTGCAAAGTTTGAGTGAATCTATGTAGTGCGTCGTTTGTACATTATAAATTATCAAATTAATCATGTCCTGGATATAAGGTTTACAACCTGTGCAATTACATGAGCCTAATAGTTCTGACATTAATTTTATGTTATGTGGTCCAATTTACATTTTTCTTGTAAGAATATACTAGCAATTTTGGATTCAAATTATTTTGCAAGAGTTAAGCTTTATTTTTATTTTTTTCAAAATATATATAAATCCCTGTATTCTCTGTTTTTTGTTTGTTTTTTTTTCTTTTTTCTTTTTTCTTTTAGACTTGAACCTCACATCGTTTTTACGCCAAAATAAATTATGACAAAAAAAGAAGTCCGTATTTTCTACTGATGCGTACAGTACGGACACATACAGATAAATTTTTAAGATATTTTTAAATATATAAATGATAAATCTGTACAAATTTATAATACAATCAAACAAAAAAAGTTTATATTCTCAAAAGGCTGACACAGTATTCTTTTTCATGTGACCCAACTGAAATTGGTTATAAAAATGGAAACCCTTTTTTCCTTTCTTGCTAATTCTCTTCTCATAAAAGAAACGGTTATATTTTGTCTTCAAGTGAAATCCGAAAAGGTACCTGTCTTTTTTACCGTTTCACGTGCAATAATTTGGTACTAATTAGGAAATTTATTGTTGGTAACTTTCCTATCTAATCCTTCCAGAGAAATTATTCTCTCATTAGCTATCATCAAATGATAAAAAAGAAAGAATAGAACAACCCTCCTCTGACGGTCTCAAAAAGAATTTGTAACAGAGGATCCGGATTCCATAAATAGCCGTTAGCGCCTTTTCATCTTCCCCTCGTTTAATTCATTCCCTCTTTAAATGGGGCATTAGCGCACTTAGCATCAACACAAATCCCTTCTATTAAAAAATCTTTCTTCACCTCCCTTATCCAACCCTGTTCTAAAGAGTGTTTCAATGGAGAGACTATCAATGACTCTCAGGACAACCCTCCTGCTGCTCTGCCTCATCTCTGGTACTTGATCTAATTATTTTATTTGCTCTGTTTAATTTCACTTTTCTGTATAATTTCTTTAATTTGTTTACTCTTTTTCTTTTTTGTGATCAGGAGGAGGAATGGTGGTGTACTCACAGGTAATGTAACATGTTTTTGTCAAATATCACAAAATCCTTTAAATTTAGTAAACAATGTACTTTCTCAAATAATGCACAAATATGTCATTAGAACTCTGGTACAATTAATTTTATGGAAGTTGCAATTTCCACACTGACGACAAATAATTAAAGAGTGCAATACATAATATGTAAATATTCTAAATTTCCAATTAATGTAGAAAACATGGTGCATTGCGAAGCCTTCGACCGGAGACGTAGCCCTGGTCGACAACATAGGTTACGCGTGCTCGACTGTAGACTGCACTGTGTTTCAAGAGGGGAATCCATGTTTCTACCCCAACAACAATATTTCTCATGCTTCCATTGCCATGAATCTCTACTACCAATCTCATGGCCGCAACTACTGGAACTGTAACTTTGGCAACT
This sequence comes from Carex kokanica, assembly GCA_025461125.1. NCBI lineage: Eukaryota > Viridiplantae > Streptophyta > Magnoliopsida > Poales > Cyperaceae > Carex > Carex kokanica. The sequence continues at coordinate 375,465 of JAJGRX010001457.1, forward strand.
CTGGTGTGATCGTCTCCACCGACCCGAGTAAGTAAATGGAACTAATAAATGAACTTGTGCTTGTTATAGTTGCAATTTGTTATTTGTATTGTAAATAGTGGTAGTTTTGCAATTTTATTTCCTAATTAATACAATGAAGGACCCTAGAAATGAGAAAAATTTGCATATATACCATGCTTATGAAAGAGAGGGTATTTAATATTTTTCTTTAGTAACAATAAATAACTCTCATATTTTGAATTTTGAACTAATGATTGCTTAATTGTGTTCCTCTTGCAGGTTTTGGAGGCTGCATTTATATGTAGGATAACTACTAATTAACAAGAAAGAATATGGTTTAGGATTAGCTTAATTAATGAAGTATATGTGTAGGTATAATATGAAGCAATTGTTGTGGACTATGCTCTTAGTTTACTGCTGCAATTGTTCTGCTTAATATAAGAAATTGTTTCTATTTTAGTGACATTACTGTTCAGTACTTCTACTTGGTTAACTTTACTTTATCTGTAATTGCTCTATATAAATGTTTTTCAAATCGAAATCTCAATTTTCAAGATCCAATTGGACTAGTAGGATCCTTATAAATTTCTCTCTTTTTGTTTGGTAGTTAGTGCTTATTCCCGATGTTTGTTTGAGTGTCATCAGAATTCATCAGAACAAGGTTATAATGTGGATATAGAGAGAACAAAAGAAAGATGAACTAAACAATCACTTAAGTAATTCTTTTAAATTATTACATTATCTTAGCCCTCTCATATGTAGCTTAGTTTTAACTTATTGGTTTTCCATTACTGTCTTTTGGTGGCTTCTTAAACGCCAAACTTTTGTGTTTTGCTCTGCGTTTAGGACTTTATATCTTTATTTTAGTACTGCATTACAACTCTCTTTTCAGCTGTAAGTTAACTTGATTTCATGCAAATGAAATGGGCACTCTTGTGCCTTTTATTAAAAAAAAAAAAAGTAATTCTTTTAAATTAACTAATTCAACATAACTTTAGGTATCCGATCGGAAGAGGTGGTAAGGAAGTGGTAAATAAAAAAAAAGTGCCTTGGAGAGAAAGACATTTATATGTCCATATATAGATTAAAATATCATCTCAACTGTTCTTTTATTAGTTTTCCGAAAGGCAAGAAAAATCCTGGATTCATGTACCGGCTACAAGCCGAATGATGTATACATATTCTTTTCTTTATAAAGGAATATAAAAGAATCTATCACATTTAACTACCTATACTAGTTGCTAAATACAATAAATTGCTAAATTTCCACTTGGGCCTTGATGTAAATTTAATCATGCACTCTGTCTCATCATGCAAAAATGTGTACTTCCCTTTCCCTCGGCGTTCTTGTATCGTCTCTGGTACAATTCATGTTATTTGTGCAGCACTTACGTCTTAATTTAAGTTAGTGGTAATTCTTAGTCCACACAGGCACAGAGTAGATCAAGGTACCAAGCACAAATGAGACTATGACGGTGGACCCTGCATATATAAATGCCCTGCCGCTATGTCTACTTTGCCTCATCGTGTAAACCTCTGCTACAAATGTAGAAACTGTGCTCATGCATCCGAGAAATCCTAATTGAATTCCGTTCAAGATCAGCCCACTTCTCTCTGTGTTTACCTACATACAAATCCAAGTAGGTGTTGTTAGACTACAGAATCTGCATGCCTATTAGTTAGTACTAAGTGGGATGGTACAAGCATGACTTGGTATACCAACTGGCGACTGATATGGTGGTACTAATACAGTACATCTCATGCTGGATATAAAAAAATTCACACCACAATGTCAAAATTCACACATAATAGTTTACTTAACTGGGTCAAATATAAGATCAGTAATAACTAAAAGAAAAGGCCTACTGCTTTGCTAATAACTGAGAGCGCTGCCATGAAACATGCGGCAATAACATTAGCCAAAAATGTGCCGATAGGAAACCACTTGAGATAGCTGTTCTTGCCAATACCAACACCATTGAGCCTGGCCAGATACCAGCGGGCCCACACTCCGGGGGGCGCCACCACGCACCCCAGCCAGAGGACAGCACCATTAGTGAGATGATGCACCTTCACCACCGCCAAAATGCAACTCACAACCCAAATAGTGATCAAAGAGAAAAGCATGACGACAATAACGGCCACATGACGGTTCTTTGTATTGATCTTCCATTTATTCAAGTTGCATTTGAATCTTTTCCGTAAACCCTCAGCAAATTCAACTCCTATTGTGATCGACTCATTCACGATAAACAGTCCTACGGATAAAAAAAAATTGATTCAATTAATGCAAGTAATATTTCTGTTTCTACTTAGCTATTGCTATTGGGCTGAAACAATATATATACTCCAACTTAAACAGCTTGTAAGTGGGAAAAAATGTGAAATAATATATAAACACACATAAAAGTGCAAAGAAACAAAGCAAACAAATCAATGAATATAAACAAACAAAATAATGAACAGAAAAGTGAGAAATACAGGGTTGCTAATACAATACATTTAAAGAAAAAATCCTGTACGAGAACCCTGTTTTCTTTTGCTTATTTTTTCTTAATAGATCTAAAAAAAACATTTTGGACTATTTGTATTTAATCTGCTTATATTTGTCAAAAATATAACATAAACTCTTATGTTGGATCTAGGCCTTTATTCTTTATAAACAAACTTATTTGAACTATTAAATCCATCTTTGTCACTGAGATTTTTCCTTTTATTTTGAAACTCTGCTTAACCTATGAGATGATGAGAGATATTCAGAGAGATCAACAATTCTATTTTATATGCATTTTTTTATGTACCTAATAGCATCCCAGCCACCGCAAACATCCAGTGCCCTTTAGAGGAGAGGAGAAGCATTTTCTGGTTCCATCCACTGAAGGTCGTCAGACTCCCCATGTAACCTGTTGTGATCCCAACCATCAGATGCTCTGACACATGGCGCAAATCTGGTTTGAATACTATGCCGAACCATCCCATGAGAAAAGAACCTAGCTGATCAAAGAGCAATTGATTAATTCTTTAAAAAGAGAGAATTTAATGAAATTTGAAATGATTGTATGAAAGAAGCCAATACCATGTTAGAAGGGAGATCAAGGTATAATGGAGTTGTGTCAGATGTAAGAGCGAGATGACCAGGACCAAATAGCTTCTGGAGAAAATACCTTGTAAATACCTATTTCAAACAAATTTCTATTAAAGAAAGATTTAAGTCTCTACGATTTGAAATATTTTGATTGAGCAACAAACCAAGAAATTACAAACTAATCAACAAAAGGATGCATCATACGCCAGTAGGTCAGAATTTGTGCAAGTACTGGTCCAGTACTATTCCAATGGTAAGGGGTCACATTTGAAATTATAAGCTTAATTCTCCACCTTATCAAAATTTGATGCCCCATCCATAGATCAACCTCAATTTGGCAAAAACAAGTGCAGTACTGTTCTTGATTACTGAGTAAAAAAAAAAAAAAAAAAAAACTTACACCGAGAAATCCAAAAACAGACAAGTGAATCAAGTATGCACAGTAGTCGATTCTATGAGGCAGCTTGTATTGTTTCTCCTGAAGAATTGATGTTTGACACAACATCAGCACATAGCATCAAATAGAATAGATAATTGCCAAGCTTTTACAAGAACAAATGTATCACAAATTTGGGAATGTATTTTGTTGTTTACACTGATCAAACATCAAAATAAGTACATGAATATACTACAGTCAAAATAGTCCATTGTACCTATTTACATATAGTACATCTCTTTAAATAACCAATAAATTTACCTCTATTGAAGTGGAAAGAATAGGTTCCTCAGCCAGTGGAGATTTTGCATCCGTCAGTGGCAATCCTTCAAGCACCACAAAAGCCTCATCAGTAACAGGATCAATGAAATTGTTATCCATCTCCTCCTCTTCGCACACAACCCTGTCCCCACTATCTCCAATCCGTGCCACTGCTGAGCTGTCGACAGCAGCAAGTATCTGGTCGGCCAGCTCATGCGAGAGGCGTATCGAGCCAAGAACCCTATCACTTGACACGCGTGAAAGGCTTGCAGATCTCCTGCTACTTGTGCTTCTCTGACGAAGCGAATCGGCCCGGTTGAAACTGAAACCCTGTGGGTTTGCTGTATTGGTCAGGTTGCTGTTGTTTGAAGATCCTTGCATGGCTCTGGCAAGTAAAATAAAATTTTAGATTGAAGAGCAGGTAGAGTTTTGATTAAAGAACCAATAACAATGGAAATGGGGTGTTTCAATTAGTATTCTGGTCTATATAAAATGAGAAACCGCGTTTTTGCATATATAGCAAACCCAGCTTGCTATTTGCAGCCTAAACTTGCAAGTCAAATACGTTTACCTTGTTACGAAATTAAATGCAATTCTCAATTTCTCCTAGATTAAGATGTTGCTCAAGCTTGAACAAAGAAATTGGGTTGTTTTTGAAATGGGAGGATTTCTCTTGTTCTATGGTTTACAGCCTGTTGGCAGGAAGAAAAAAAGGTTTATGGCTTGGCAGTAATTCTGAACTTAAACTAGGACAAGTATTGAATTATTGAAAAGAAAGGGTGTGTTTGTAATAAAAATATTTTCTGAGGTACAGAGCACCTGATAGGCTCAAAGTGGGATGTTGACCAAAGAAAAAGAAGAGATAAAAGGGGCCCCAAAAAAAGTAAGGATCTTTGGAAAATAAAATAGACACGAGAGTTGAAAATTTAAAATTGACAACGAACAAGCGCTATTGTCGACGTGCGAAAGAAATTGAGGAATAAAACAACGAAATCCAATCAAATTGGATTCGTTTTTGTAGGCTTATTTTGTAGGTACTGGGGCAGGTTTGATCTATCTTGTCAGTAAAATAACAAATCAACCGTATCAATCAATGCAAAACAAAACATTTACCTCAAAGAAAGGATAAAGGACCCACCGAATGTACTCTTTTTGCGAGAAGAATTTTGGAGGGACCAAACCAGTTAAAAAAATTGCAGTAGTTTATTTTTCTTTCTGCACTCGAACTAAAAAGGCCAGATCCTTGAAAAAGGAGGAGAAAAGTACATTCTTTCTGGCTTTCACGCTGTTTGAAGAGAGAGAGAAGAGAGAAGAGAGAGGGGTCTGGCCCCTGCCAAGTTTCTCAAAAAAGGAAATCTTTTATAATTAGTGGATCCGGACCGTTCTTTTAACTTTGCACATCTCAAAGCACGAATAATACTAGCTCTTGCGCTATTCCTAGGTAGGGGTGGGAAAAAAGCTCGTAGCTCGTGGCTCGATCGTGACTCGCATCTGACTCGCTCGTTAACAGCTCGCTCGTTACTGGACCGAGTTGTTAACGAGCTAACTCGCTACTAGCTCGGCTAGGCATCAATTTGTAAATTTGTATGAATTTGTGTGCATTTTATATTGTTCAGCTCAGTCTGGCTCGTCACAAGTTCGAGCTGTTAACAAACCAGCTCAGTAAAAGCTCGGTCCAGAATTAACGAGCTGAGCTAGAGCCCAGCTCGTTTACAGCCCTATTCCTAGGGGTGCAAACGGATCGGATACGGATCGGATTGTGGTAAAATCATATTCGTATCCGCTTTTATTTTTCGAATACAGATACGGATTGGATATCAAATGAATACATACGGATACGAATCGAATCTCGGATATCCGTAGATATATACATAAATATTATCATAATATATATTAAAATATATTGTATATATACTACTATTCGGATACGGATAATTAAAATTCAAAACCTTATCCGTATCTATATCCGTACGGATATTCGGATATCAGATATCCATATCTAAGTTTCGAATATGGATCCGGATACAGTCGGATATTATCCAATTTGCATCCCTAACTATTCCGAATAGATAAACCTAATCCTGTAACCCTAAAGTAGTAAGTACAATCCGTATCGTGTTCGATCTGTATTGGATTTTAAATTTTTAATAGAATAGTCCCACTTGACCGTCACTGTTAATTTTTTTCATAATAAAAATTCTAATAAATAGTTACTATGTTGATCCAATAAGAGCATGGTTTTTGTTGGGCCCAAATAGCTGAAGATAAAGTTGGGCTTAACACTTTTTTTTTTCATCGGAAATACTTACGAGGTGGAATTCAGATCAGTGCAGTATCTGACTGATTGACTGATGAGTACAATTAGATCTAAGTCATCAGTTTTAACTTGGAACGAATTTTAAAACAGACTCCTATATCTACATAGGCACCGAATTTCAATTGCTCAGCCGAAAGCTCATTGTAGTAATCTTAACAGATATCGAAAATTTATTTGTATTTTAAAAGTATTATTCAAATAAAAAATAAAACTGGAAGGACTGGCTAAAAGAGTTGCTCTTTCGCTAAAGCGAAATTGGCGATTCAAGAAAATCTAGGATTTTCAACAGCCGTCCTCCAAACCCCTTGCCTTCTCTCTCCACTCGACTCCATTATTTTTAACTTCTTGTAGTCCTCGTTACGAAGCAACACTCCTCTCTCTCGGTTCTACTTTCTCAAGCGGAAAGGAGAATGAGGGAGATGAGAGGAACCAGAGCCGAGCAGAACTGAGAGTGCGGTATTGTCAGAGTTCAGAGCGTAGAGTTTTCATCTCGATTAGAGCACGACGGTGAGTAAATCCGGTCATGGAGCGAGATAGCGATTGAAGTACTAGGGTGATTAACATCTCGATTGGAGTAATAGAGATAGTTAGGAAGTTAGTTAGTGCTAATCATATTGTTAGTGAAGTTGTTAAGATGATGTTAGAAATATTGTTAGAGTTGTTAAGAGGTTGTTAGTGGTAGAATTGTAATTAGGTAAGACTCTATATATAGAGCATAGTTGTAATCAAAGATCAATCAAGGAAATACAATTTCATTTCATCTCTCTCTTTTCTATTATCTTATATGGTATCAGAGCTCTAGGTAGAGCTGGAATTAGGCTAACGCCTATTCCAGGAATTATGTCCCTACTCCCATTCTATTACATCTAGTAATAAAAAAAAAAAAATCTTTTAATCCAAAATAAGCCTCTCTATTCTAGCCTAATCTTCCTTATTCCTCCTTATTCCTCCTTATTTCTAATCTGAAATCAGACTTTACTTCTCTCTCTATTCTCAGATCTGTACCTCTTTACTCCCTCTATTCTCCTAACCCTTCCAATCCCTAATTCCTCTATTCTTCTCTCTATTCCTCTCTCTATTCCCTGTTTCTCTCTTCCTTCTCTTACCAGAAAAGAGGAGAAGTCGTATCAGATCGAGCTTAGGTGCATCAACAACTTGCCGTGCCGAGCGCCCAAACCTGCCACCCTTGCTCTGCCACCGCCACCTCTGATCTCAGATCAGCGACTCCATCCCGCCGCTGCATTCTTTCCCTGTGCGTACTGTTCACGCACCAGCTCTCACCGTGCCAAGCCCCGCTATCGCTGCCGATCCGGCTAGCACCAGCCCGCTGCGCCAAGCATCAGACGAGACCGAGAGCATCCGACCAGATCGCCGCCTATCCTCTGTCTCTACCTCCTCGATTTAGCTCCGCGTCGCACACTCTCTGTGCTCCGAATCAGTCAGTACATCTCAGGCCTCTCACCTTCTCTGACGCACCACACCGCACCGCTAACCTCGTCGGGGACCATCGTTCCATACCTGATCCGAGGGCAAGATCGAAACAAGAATCTCATATTGTTATCGAGTCAGACCCAGACCAGTTGAGGGACGCACCTCGGTGCTTGAGTCGAAGCTTCGTGTGCTGATTCGACGCACCATTGCCTGAAACGAAGCTCTCAACCTCTCTGAAAATTGCTGAAGCATCTTCGAAACAACAACAAACAAAAGTCGGTGCTTCTATTGTCAGATCGGAGAAGAAGGGTAGAACTTGTGAGCTTATCGGGTCTTGGACCAGGTCTTGAAAAAAAAAATCAAGGATCCGATAGGAGAGGTTCTGATGGAGGCGTGGAACAAAGAGTTTTCTGATCTTCATTTTCTTTGGGCTGGATCGAAAGCCCACTGCAACATTCATTTTCCTTCTTATTTTTCTTTTCTACAGCCCAATACAGAATTTTTTTTATTTCTCTTATTTTCCTACCTACCGAAACCCAAGTCTCTTGCCCAAAATACCTCCAGATTCAAAAAAAAATTTCCTTACCGTACGTAGCCCATACAAAAAATAGAATCCAGTTCAATCATTCCCTACCACAGTATTTAAAATCAAATTCTCCCATTTCTCAAATCAAAACCTCAAGCCAAACCAATGCCGGCTCCTTCTTCTCTTCTTCTATCTTCACAATGCTTCTCCCAAATGAGACAAGAGAGCAACAAAGCTTCTTGAATCCATGTACTTTTCACAAAGCCATGAGCTATTCAATTTTTTTTTTCTTTCTTTATTTTTGTTTTTATTTTTCAAGGAGGACTCAAACGAGCCTCTCGAGTACATGGAAGCATTCTTGAGCCAAAAGAGCTCATTCTTCTCTCCCTATCTTCTTCTTCTTTCAAGGAGACCCACACTTGACGATTCAACTCGCAAGAAATATGGCATTGAGATATTGGCATCAATCTTCTTCTTTTTGTAGCAAGCTCAACAATGCTAAAGCGCACCATGTTTCGCTTGAGGGGGCGTAATAGAGATAGTTAGGAAGTTAGTTAGTGCTAATCATATTGTTAGTGAAGTTGTTAAGATGATGTTAGAAATATTGTTAGAGTTGTTAAGAGGTTGTTAGTGGTAGAATTGTAATTAGGTAAGACTCTATATATAGAGCATAGTTGTAATTTTTTTTTTTTTTTTTTTTGCATGTTTCAGGCCCGTAGGCAAAAAAAAAAAAAAAAAAAAAATTTCACAGCCCCTACAGTTTGACCAATCTTTCGCCCTTTCTATCCAAATACATCAGTTTTCTAAAAAGAAAGGAAAAGTGTAACCCATACTGGTCCATCGTTCTTTCCTTCCTGCTCTAGCCAGACCATCAGCGAGGACGTTGCACTCCCTCCCAATGTGCTTACATTTGAAACCTGGGTTTTCTTTAAAAACCCTCCAAACATCCAGTATTTCCTGAAACGCTCTCCAATCAGCATTTGTAGGCGGAGCGAATTGAACAACGGAATGTGCCAGCACCTGATTATCAGTATAGAAGGTACATGAGGGAAGACCCAGGTCAGACACCTTCATTACTGCCTCTCTGAGTGCTTGCGCTTCCGCCTGGAGAGGACAGGAAGCCATCGTACCAGCAGATTTGTAGAGAACTAAGACCTCTCCTTTGAGTAGCAAAAAACCCAATCCTCCCAGCCACCGATCAACCCACGACCCGTCTACATAGCAGTGATGCTCCATCTCTGGTAACTCGTCTGACTGAAAATTTTGGTGAGATTGCATTTGGGTCTTACAGAGAGACGTTGCCATCATCACCTCTCGATTAGCATCCCCCAGATACTTGCAAAATTTCACAAAAGTGGCCGGTTTCCCCTCATAAACGCATTCATTTCTGCACCTCCAAATTGCCCAAAAAGAATTACATATTAGGTACCAATCCGTGTCTGAAACCTGTACTCCCAATGCCTCAATGTTGTCAGCAAAATCACCACCAAGGCAGGAAGTCATCAAGGAGAGGGGTCCCCCAAACCAGCAAGTTCTTGCAAAATGGCAACCAAAGAAAAGGTGATTTACATCCTCATCTTCGTCTCCACAAAGATAGCACAGAGGGTTACCTTTGGAGATTTTCCTGAACAGGATTTTCCCCAAGGGCAAGGCATTGTTCACCGCTTTCCAAACAAAGAGCCGTATTCTGGGTTGAATCTCTCCCTTCTTCCAAATCAGATCCCAGAAGGATTTCCCCCTTGCTCCCTCCACCATCCCCGAGTCCCGGATAAGATGCAAGTGCTTGTAAGCCTTGTTGACCGAGAATTCTCCATTGTTAGTCAACTTGAAAATAAGCTTATCAGTACCCGCCTCTTGTCTCGGGGGTAAGAGATCAGCCATAATCTGAAGGCACCGACTATAACCAAATAATTCGACCAATTTATTTACATCCCATTCCCCAGTGCCCGGCTCGATTAGTTCCTGAACTACCATCTTCCTTGTAACTCGGTTTTGGTTTGGCGGCCTTACCTGGACAGCACCTTCAAACCAGGGTTGCGCATAAATCTCACAGAGCTCCCCATTTCTGATTTTCCAGGTTAGTAAAGGCAGTAACTTTTCTCTACTGTTCATGATACCCCTCCAAAATACCGTGCATTTTGAAGTTCTTGCATTGTGCCACAACTCACTTCGGGGTAGATATTTGGCCAGTAGCAATTGGACCCAGGGAGCTTCACTCTTTTGTGCTATCCTCCATAAAGCCTTCATCAACATTGCCTCATTGACCGTGTCGATGTCCCGGATACCCAAGCCTCCCAGGGCAGCCGGTTTAGTGATCTGTTTCCAAGAGACATAGGTCAGATAACGGTTTTTGCTGACCGCCCCCCAGAAAATCGCCTAATTAAATCAGTAAGAGTTTTGGAGACCTTTGCCGGTAGCTTCACAGTACCCATATGATATACGGGAATGGACTGAAGGACTGCCTTTATAAGTACAATTCTACCCGATTGAGACAGAGTTCTTGCCTTCCAAGCTTGTAACTTCGAAGAGAATTTTTCGATGAGAAAATCATAGGTTTGTCTGCCAGCCAAGATAGGGGAGCCCAGGTATTTGCCGCCTTCAGTGGAGGTTGTGATTGAGAATAGCTGTGAGATCAGCCGAGCAGTCCGCAAGGGGGTTTTGTTGCTGTACCAAATACAGCTTTTGCTTGGGCCCACCACCTGACCTGAAACCTCAGAGAAAATTGTTAGTGAGTGCTGTACCTGCTTTGCCTCCTCTATTGTTGCCTTCCCAAAGAGCAGTAAATCGTCGGCATACATGCAATCAGTGATTGGTTTCGCCCCCATTGCAATTTTAACCCCTTGAAGCTTCCCTTGCTGAACTTGAGCTTGTAGGTCTCTCGATAGCAGGTCCATCCCTAGTATGAATAGATACGGTGAGAGTGAACAGCCCTGACGGAGCCCGCTTTGAGGAGTGAGGAAGCCATCACTAGATCCATTGAGCACGATTGAGTATTCAGCAGACCTGACACATTCCATTATCCAACCCGCAAATCTACCAGGAAAGCCATAGAGAGGAAGGATAGATTCTAGAAAGGTCCAATCCATTCTATCAAAGGCCTTAGAGAGATCAGCTTTGAGACAGAAGTCTGCTTCCTTGTAAGAGTTTAGATGAAAAGAGTGTAGGATTTCCCTGAGAAGAATAACGTTCCCCGATATTTCACGGCCCGGCAGAAAAGCAGACTGCGACACCGATATGCACTCAGCTATGAACGGACGAAGGCGGAGAGTGAGTAGTTTGGAGATAATTTTATACAGCGTATTACAAACCGAGATTGGCCTGTAATCCTGCACAAATTTCGCCCCTTCACCCTTTGGGATTAAAATAATATTTGATCTCCCTAGACCTCTCCTCATTCGGCCTGTAGCAAAGAATTGTTTGACTTCCGCAGTGATTGAGGGCCCGAACACTTCCCAGTTCTGTTGCAGCATCCGAGCATTGAATCCATCTGGGCCCGGGGCCTTATCAGGCCCTAGACTCATCAAAGCCGTGTATATTTCTCCATCCCCAGGTAAAACATCCAAGTGAGGCCCAATCCAGTCAGGTAATTTGGGTAAGGACTGTAGCAGGTCCGTTGAGTAGTTCAGAGAAATATGCTTGACGGGCCCTTTCCGGTATAATTCTTTATAATAACACACAAAAGCTCTCCTGATGATTTTTGGATCCGTCTCCCAGTGCCCATTTCGGTCCAGTATGGAATTAATTGCATTTCTCTGCTTCCTGGTGACCGCACTAGCGTGAAAATACGCAGTGTTACGGTCCCCCTGACCAGCCCAATTGATGCGGGACCTCTGCAACCAATATTGCTCTATCATTCGTAAGCAAACAGAATGTTGCTTTTCCAAATCTTTTTCCTTCCGCACCAAATCAGAACCCCCAACATTGGAGTTGAGAGCCAACATTTCGGCCTCAATTTCCTTTAGCAAAACATCAGGGGATTTCTTAGTTCTCAACCATCGCCCCACTTCACCTTTAAAACATTGTGATAATTTCTCCCAGTCTCCCCCCCCTTCAATTGCTGCCCGAGCACAAACCTGCTTGAAATCATCATGCTGCAACCACCAATTTTCACAACGGAATTGCTGTCTAACCTTACCCCCAACCGGGCTTGTGCGCAACAGCACGGGAAGATGATCACTATTGAATCTTGGAAGGTGGAAAACCGCTGCCTTAGGGTGTAGCATAGTCCATGCGAGATTCCCCAAAGCCCTGTCGAGTCTTTCGGCGATGTTGTGCAAACCCCTCTGCTTATTTGACCAAGTATATGCCGGGCCGATATGACCCAAGTCAAGCAGCCCGACTCTATGTATCCAAGCCCGAAAAGCCTGATTTGGAGAGCTCATGTAATCTATACCACCCCACTTCTCGCTTCCTGATGCAATAGCATTAAAATCTCCGATTATGCAAACCGGAGTCTCTTCTCTGCATAGTTGTAATCAAAGATCAATCAAGGAAATACAATTTCATTTCATCTCTCTCCTTTCTATTATCTTATATGGAGTGCGACGGTGAGTAGATCCGATCGCTGTCGGAGTATTGCGGTGATCGAAGAAGTGAATCTGATCGTGGAGCGAAATAATAATTAAGGTTTAGAGTGATTACGAGAAAATTAGAATATTATATTAGTTTAGAAAATTTTATTCGAATAAAACAATAGATTTAGAATAGTTAGACATTTAAAGCCACTACCCTTCAAAAAATAAAAATTACTTCAAAAAATAAAACTACTAATGTGTTCTTCATTATTTAGATTGACGTGTATAAAATTCAAGTCAATTTTGAAATTTAATTAGTCATCCATATAAAATCATCAGAACGCAACTGTACAAAAAACTAACTGCTTGATTGAAGGCCGCATGACTTTTAATTTGGTCCAAATTCAGTACACTATGTCACTATGATTCAAACGACAAAATAGAATATTTTTTCATTTTTTTTTGTGTTTGAAATTTTCTTTTTTTAAGATACCAAATAGATACACTACTATAAAAAATAATATATGTTAGGATTATATTGTTTTTTTTATTGATTACCCAAGGTAAATAATAGAATTTGGAAAGTTAAATGAAAATTAATTAATAACTTCTCCATAATTCAGCGATGAACAAAAACATATTGAAGCTTATGAGAGGGAGAGTAATAGAAAATAACAAATTCTCCACATTATATTCAACTGATTGAGTTGGCAACTTGGCATTCCACTTTGAGTCGAGTTATTTAATTAATAGTGTATATCACAAGAAACCAATCAACATTTCACATCACAAAATAACCAGAATTCAAACTGGTATATGGCCCAATTAGAGACACATCAATCTTCACATTACAAATCAAAGGTAAATTAAAATCCATGAGAATCAACATGCTCAAATTTCCTAAATTAAAAGTACTCATTCAGAAAAAAATTCCTAGAAGTAAAAACATAAGCGACTAATTTCTGAAGTCAAAAGATTTCCAATTAATTTCACATGAACATAGTCTCTCCAAGACTCGAACATAATATCTCCGATTTTTTTTTTTTTGAAATTCTCAAGATTTTTATTTATTCATATTTTGGTGCCTTCTCCTGTGGCGGGTAAATTAAATTAGAGAGTATAAAAGAATTAGCTAGAAGCCTAATTAAACCAAGCACTATGATGCATGAATAGTGTTATGTTAAGAAGAGCCCACATTTCATAATCAATTCAATGAGAAAAATAAAAAAAAACTTTTCGTCTATTCCTATTTTTTTTTTTTTGACAACAATATATATCTAGACAATTATATGTCTATTTTCTAAATACATGCAGTTAGAAGTAATGTCTGGACATAAATGTTCACGCCCTATCGTTGTCTGAATGTATGCATTACATTATATTTCTAAGTACAAGTAAAAAAAAAACAATTTGTGAATTTAGTAGTAATATGTGAATTCAGTCGGATGCAATAAAAACTGAAAATACTCGAGAGATGAGAAGGCATGAATGCAAGTGTCTTATATTACATAGTGTGTATAAGAAAAATGTTCAGTATTTTATTTGGTTAATTTTCGAAGACAAATGATTCATTTCTTTGCTAGTAACACATACACATTTGGTATTTATGCTTGTGTGCATGTTACAAATAAGAAAATGAACAATTTACTTTCACAAACGAGTAATTAGGAGAATGAACATTTTCTCTTATAAATACTACATATTTTTATTTTTTTAATAAAGATTAAAATGGGCATACTATAAATTTAAAATGAGTTATAATAGAAAAGCAAATAAATTGAGTAAATTTTTGAGTTTTTAAACTTTATAGTGTTATATGATATTATGAATTTTAGAGGGCGAAATACATAATTTCAAGATGTTTGAGGGGTATACATGAAATTTCCTCTAATTCAGTATGAAGCATGTAATCATAGGTTGCTTCAACCAACTCATCCATCTAGAGACAGATGGACATTCAACATATGAAGGTCAATTGATCTCATTCATTTTCAAATTTTTTGTGCTTATACATAAATTTATATATAGTTTAGAGTAAAATGCTACAAGTACCGTAAAATTGATCATCATATGCAGCATAAAAATTTTATATGATTGACCTCTTTCACATTGATCTGATACCTCGAAATTATGATTCCATCCCTGATCCACCTCTTTAAAATGATGACAACGTATGATAATATTATATTGTTCTTGTTTAAACTACAACTATCTTTTGTCGAACAATAAAGAAAAAATATTTTATTTTTTTACAAGATGACTTGTGAAGTACAGAAATTATAATATAAATTTATCAGGCTGTAAACGGATGTTAGAGGTTTTACTGGATGATATTTTAATTGGTATATTTGAATATTGAGATCGTGTCAGCTTACAAAATTTGTGCCATAATTCGGAATTTCACATTTTCTATTTTCTTTTCTATTTCTTGGGGTTTAGACCCATTGAGTTCTATTAACTAACTAAATGGTATGGCACAAGTAGAGAAGGAAATACGTGACACGCCGTGACGTGACGTGACAAACACGCGGTGTTTTTTTTTCACGTGACGTGACGTGACGTGATCAAAATAGTGGCAGACGATCACGTCACGCGAATGGTCACGTCACGCGTAGTCACGCCGTGACTACACGTGACGTGATATGACGTGACATAAATTAGTCACATTGAACTTTTTTTATATTTTAATTTAAATTGTTGAAAATTCAGAAAAAATATATCAAAAAAATATGAAAATTATAAAATTTGTAAAATAAGTAAATAATGTTGCAAAAATTAACTAGTAAATAATATTCTAAAAATTGCCAAATTTTTTGGATAAAAGATATTTAAGCCCGTTTCATTAAGAAACATAGTTTTTACAAACAGCCACAAAAGAAAAGTCTGAATATATTATGAATATACTACAGAAACATAGCCTAATAGTGCTAATAGGAATATGGACTACTAGAGTTTGTCCTCAAAACATGCTGGAACTGACAAAATATAACAGTACGTGATCACGTAATGTGTTTTATAACGTGACGTGACGTGACGTGATCACGTGACGTGACGTGACGTGATTTGTTTACGTGACGTGACGTGACGTATAATTTTTGTTAAATACAGTCACGTCACGCGAATAGTCACGTCACGCAACACGTGAGTCACGTCACGTAATCGACACACGTGACGTGACGTAACGTGACGTTACGTGACGTGACTGATCACGCCGTGACAAATTTCCTTCTCTAGGCACAAGGACCCATCTACGCGAATTCAGATTCAGTGAAGTAACTCAAAAATTGAATTTTGGATCAGGACCGTCCGATTCAAATCAATAACCATCCAACTAAAGTGGAGTACACGCATTCCGAGAAACAAGTTCGAATCTTGAGCAACGGATTCAATTCGAACGGTCCGATCCAAAACCCAAAAATTGGGTTACTTTAAGGGATCCGGACCCCACACAGTGAACCTGAACCCATCGGACACAAAAAATTGGGTCCCATCCACACAAAAAATTGGGTCCCATCCACACCATCTACTGACTTGAAAACCATACAACACCGCACCCAACAAAACCAGAGTTTCCAATTTCTTGCTGATTTTGATTCGTCCTATGAAACTGTGAGAAGTCAAATTTTGTTGGCAATTGAATTCACTGCTAAGAAGCACTGATGACTACATTTTAGGATCAGCAGAGGAACCTATGGTGACTAAACCGGATGCAACAGGGTCAAGGGGCATCTAAAGAACTTACTTCATTAATAAATTTGATCATAATTAAGTCACTAATTTTTTCTTTTCAATTACAGAATCACTCCAAAGTTGGCAACAAACGAGAGCTTCAGAATTAGCTGTCTCAAATGAAAACAACAAGAAAAGCTTCCAATTTGTAGAATTTAAGAATATAAATTTTTGTAGTATAACTAAAAAGTTTGAAGTATTAACATTATTCTAAGTATCGATTATTTTTTTGTAATTCAAAATCTTTGAAAAGATGAGAGAAAAAGGAGTTTATTTTGTATAGGACAGATGTCCTTTTTGTTATCCCCAGATACTCAAGTTCTTAGAGATAGCCAGATAGCATGGCTTTTATTAGGACCAATTAGCTGAAGATAAACTACGGCTTTAAATAAAAGCCCCAATTATTCAATTATTTTACCAACACTTTTGTAGGAAATTATTTGAAATTTGAAACCTCAAATTTAATTGTCTTGCAAAATTACGTATTCATCCACTTCAGTAAGATTTGGAAGAAACCCAAACTTCCCACTCAATTGTTGCAGTTTTAAGTGCCTCAGTTTTGAAATCAGTTTGTGCACAGAATCAGCAACACTACACAAAAAACAAGTGGAGATTCTTCTTTGAGATTCAATGTGTAGCCAGCAAGTACGGTACATATGGAAAATGGTTGGTTCACAAACTCAAAATTTTGCTCTGAAGTGTTGAGTGCAGTTCTCAAAGATAATTGTTTGGTTTCAAACTAAACCATAATTGATCAATCAAGAGGGTAAGAAAAGGTTTCACTCAAGCTGTTTCATGCATTGATAAAAAAAGGGCCAAACAGCTTAAAATGTCACATCATGCCGATACAACTGCAACAAGTCCAATTTATACTTTAAGTTTTAGAACAACTTATTATATTAGGCATAGTAGGAAGAGTTCCAACTAAAGGAAACTGACTCGTTTAAAGAACTGAGAAATAGCCAACTATTCGGAGACAGAATCCTTGTTCTTCTCCTCGGAGCCATTATCATCATTGGAGGCTTCATTCGAGACTAAATCCTCTGCATTTACCAAGTCTGACATGGAAAATTAAGAGCATATAATAAGCATGCATTTTTATATTTTCTGCTAAGAGACCTAATAATCAAGCTTCTAATTAAAGAATTTGAATTGTCAATTTATCAAGGAATGTGTTAAGGAGAGTCTGAGATTACCTAAATTTTCACTGGATGCGTAAGGGGTACGACGAGAGCGTGCCTGCTGGCCATGTGTAGGCTACACAAGGGGAAAAAAAAAATATATCAGTCAATTTTAGAGAGATCAATAGAATATTTTAAATCTATTTTAAATTATTTATTTTTCTTATAATTTGAACAGGACAGAGTAGAGAACTCCGTTCCAATTTTTTCCAACTAGAGTAACTCCTATAAAAATTAACAATTTTGAGATAGAATAGAAAAGGCTATTTATGATAGAATAACATATGCAAATTTTATCTAGTTTGTTAACCTATAGTCATGTGGCAGCGTTCTATCTTTCAAATTGGTGACAATAAGTTAATTTCTTTAGGAATACAGTAAGACCAATGTTCATAGGAACTTAAAACCAGCTAATTATAAATAATGCAAATTATTAACAAGTGCGGATTAAGAGTTGCGAGTTTTACCTGTAATTTGGGTCTAAGAGCCTCAAGAGGTCCCTTTGGCTTGTGAGCATGCCCTCCAGCGCCTCCTTGCTGTCACCAATCAGAGAAAACTAAATTTAACCAAAGGTTCAAAAACTTTGCCTGGTTAGAAGCCCCACTGCAACACCCCAGCCCTTTTCCACAGCACAAAAAAAAAACAAGAAGAAGAAAAATAAAATTCCACCCTATGAAAAAGAAAGCAATATGTTTGATACTCCAACTTGTACAATTCCAAGAATTATATTAACTAAATTAAATGAGGACAACAAAGTTTTAAACGGAATGTACCTTTCCCAGTGCCCAATCAGCCGAATCAAAGTATGCCCTTTCATGGTCCTGCACAAGTACAACAAGAGTAGTTCTCAATAAATAGACCAAACCCTACCTAATTGATTTTATTGATCACTGTGTAATATACAGCAATAAGGAAAGGTGTATTTAGTACCTTGGAAATAAGAGGTGGTTTTTTTGGCACAATCCCTCCATACTTCTTTTTCAGTGTCTTCTCCTGGAAAAAATGTCAGAGAAGAATTCATATATCAACCATTCAATTTAATTTCCCCTCTTTTTTATGTAATCTACATAATATTACATATGAAACCTGAATTCTAAAGAGCCTATCCTATAACAAAAATCAAACCAAGAAAGTTATTATTCAAACTTCAGTGAGACAAGAAAAGCAAAGTGTCCAGCAAATCTACAACTCTTGCAATTCAGCCTCTACTAGCTCCAAATGATCCAATTTTCAATCAAGTAATCCTCAATTGTGCATATTGACTGACATCAGTTTACCCCCAATTTATAGGACTTAATGAACCAACAACACCCCTGACAGCAAAAAGTTAGTCATAAGTCAAACATCTCAGTATATAGGGACCTGATTCAAGTGATACTGGAAACAAGATTTCAAAACCACAATAACCTAGAGAGCTGACAAATATTAAAAAATTAAAAATGACCTCCTGTTGAGGAGACAGCATAGCACTTACCGCATTTATCTCTGGATTTTCATTGCTTTCATGGTTAGCACCAGCAGTTGCAACATCAGGCTTAATATCTGACATTGTGTGCTAAAAAAAGTATTCCAGAAATCTGCAATTTGAATAAATTTGGTGTCATACTCAGTTCAATGAACACAGATCTTACAGATGAGAGAGAGAGAGAGAGGTTGTTTTATAGGAAAAGTTCCATGGGATACTTTATTGTAAACTCAGGGCAGGTTCCAGTAGAAATTTTATTCATTGACCGTTTATTTGATTTACTTGCTTATTTTGACCAGATCTAACTATTAAGGCTCAATTAAGCCTGGATCATTGGAAGTACCAGTATATATTGACTATAGTGGATTCTGGTACTGACTGACATCAAAATCCTTGGCTAAAAGAAATCTGGTGAAATACAATCAACAGATAGCTTATCAACTTCATTTTATTTAATAATTAGTTTCCTAATATAAACGAATATTAAGACTGGTTCATTCTAGTTGGAAGCACCACACAACTAACTCCATGAACTTCACCGAAAAAACATTTGGGTGTTTTCATGAAAAATGATGCATTTACAGGAAACATTGATTGAATGTAGATATACTTATTTGCTATTACACCAAGATTTGTGCGTCAACAATTCATTATTCAATAAAAATTTTAAACCAACAACAGAACATTTGGTCCAACCATTATCCATAAGAAAGATTACAATCATTTTCTATCAACACTTCTTACTATAAATTTCTTAGCGGAAATCAGAAAAAACATCCATTGAAATTTTACTAAAGTGCATCAGCAAAAAAAAAATTCAATCAGATGAGACTCACCGCCTGAGTTACGCCGATCTGACTGAATTGATTATCTTTCACCGATTTTTCAAACACAAAGGCACAGGTGGATCTGATTGATTGATGATCGGAAGAGATATTTGGGTAGCGTACTAGCGTGAAGAATGTTCGTTAATTGAAGTGAAAGATGATGCTCTGTCGATGAGGGAATAAAAATAACATCTTGGGCCGGAGATTTTGGGCCGGATATTGTATCTTAATTTGTCTTTAAAAAATTTTAATTTTTTATTTTATTAGAAGATACACCCAGCATCTTTTAATGCTATTTTTGAGAATTAAATACGCGTATCTCTGAAGAGAGACGAGAGAGGGAGCTCATGCCACTGCATTAAGTTTACAATTTCGCTGTAAAATTTATAATTAATCCTATCAGACTCTTATCCTTTATTTTTTGGATTAATTGCTCATATACATATTTACAAAACTTGTGGAATTATTCATTTATCAGAAAGTTGACAACGAGTTTGCAATATAATGCATTTTCGCGTTTTCCCTACTAAATATTTCATGCTATAACACTCAATTTTAATATTGTTACAATTGATCGCACATGCTCTTTAATGACCACGAAATATTATTTGTGGGCATAATATGCAAATTAACATTAGAAAAAGGTAGCTTAGGAAAGACGCTTATCTTTCTTTATTCTTACAGAATCAGTGTGTTATTTGCATTTATTCGGCTGAGGCAGGACTATTTTGGAAGGAAGGAGTCAATTTTCTTTTTCTTATAACTCCCAACCGCTGCTATGTTTTGAACCTACGATCATTATATAAAATTATTCTTTTAGCTACTAAATTAGACATGATTGTAAAATCTGTAAACATTTGTTACAAACCTGATTTTAAAACACTTTTAAAACTTGAGCAGGTAATTGTTAAAAGACCAATTTACCGAGTACATAACAACTATCAGAAGATCAAAATGCAAAAACAGATTGGACAAGGTTGCATGACGAAAACTCTGCCACATTAAAGATTAACGAAATGTTACAAAAATAATCTCAGAACTTCCTTGAATGCAAATTCCTCCCGAAATAAGATTAGCGAAAAGATGTTAGGTTTGCTAAAATGCTAGTTTACTTCTAATGTTAACAAAATAATATGCATTTTAACGACCCAAAATTGATCCAAATCGATCAATAACAGTTTACTTCTATCATGCCAACAAAATAAAATTAAAAAAGGCTAACCATAGCTTTTTAACTGCATACCAATTACTAGGCCAAGTTTATTACAAGAAATCAAAAGGTCAACAGCATAAACAAACATAACAAAGGCAAATAACTCTACCATAAAAGTTGATAACACTATTAATAACCAATTTTACTAACAAAGAGACCATCTTATTTGACATGTCAATGGGTCTCTCAAATGGATTGGACTGGTACGATCAGAAGAGAAAGAAAAAGGGGACAGCAGTGATGCAAATGATGGCCAAGGTGGCGATGATGGAGCCATGATCAAAGGCCTTTCTCAGATTCCCGAGCCGAGAGAAGTGTTGAAATGCCAGATATGCAGCTATGGCCAAGGCGATTATGGCACCGCCTTGAGTTCCCCTGTCAAATGGGTAATAAAGAAAGAAATGATGCAATTATCACAAGTTTCTATCACATCAACCTTTTTGAGTTGAAGAAGCTGTACAATTGAAGATTACTTGAGTAGCATTAGGTTAATTGATATTTAGTTGCCAAATTGAGGGTGTTATTTTGCTAAAATTAGAGTAACTGGGTAATTTAAGTATAGGTACATATTGGATCTGCTAGTGGTTCTACCAATTTGTGCAGTACATCTGAAATTTTCATTCTTCTCAGAACAGGAAACTCAAGAAAACATCAAAACTATTATACCAGAAAATAATTGTAAAAGGAGATCGAATATAAAATTTGGTCCCTGGATAAAAAAATGCAGTTGGTCCTATAATTACTATTGTTTACCAAGTTACTCGTACCATTTATAAAGATCTGCAAACAAAGTATTTCAACCCTTTTTTTCTCAAAATTTGGTCCTAATCTGTCTGTATATTACCAAGATATAGGTTAAGAAGTCATAGAGTTACAGTCAAAATTATAAATCATTTCCTTCTAAATTAGAAACCACCTTGTAGTCTCCTTTCCAACTAAACAATGGTGCAGACATGATAGTACATAAAAATAAAGATCGTGACACAACAACAAACCTGAGACTTATTGCCTGGTACGGAGCTGTTATCACAAACAGCATTGTCAGGAAAGGAAGATCCAATTCACCTAAATCATCAATGAAAACAAAGGTGTTTCGCACTGTAAGGATTATATCCTAAAATATGAAAAATTGACAGAATTCATCTCACTCAAAACCTTTATAAGGCCAACACATTTTGGGTTTTATAGTGTTAGAAATAAACTGGTACCAAGTGTTAAGACTTTTTTATCACGTACCTGGAATGAAGTAAAATAGACGAATCAGTAGAGTGAGAAAGGCAGTCCACATTCCATACTCCCCCCTGCAAAATAAACACAAATTAATTGAAATATAATTTTTAGCGTTCTTGCAACAAGAAAAGTGGAAAAATTGATTGAATAAAGTGAAGAGTCTCACTTGATCCAGCCTATTATACTAGCTGGACCTTGAAGAGCAAATAAGGGCACCAGGAAGGATTTCTGGATAGTAGTTCCTCTCGTCACCATCAGTAATCTACAATAAATTGCATATATGCAACTCTAAGATAATATAATAAATTAACAAGAAACTTTTAATATATAGTTAGATGACATGTTCCCAGGTAGGGTTGCACAAGAAATTCGTAGTTCGTAATTCGATTCGAGTTTGATTCGAAAAAGTTATTCGATTCAAAATTGAGTTCGTTCGAAATTAATTCAAACCAAACTTAGTTCAAAATTAATTCAAATCAAACTCAAACTGGACCTAGTTCGTTCGAAATAGGTTCGCAAACCAAACTTAGTTCGAAATTAACTCAAACGTGAACCGTTGATTTCCGCTGATAACTTATGTTCGCTGTTGAAAATATAAGGTCGCCCAGTCCATAATTGCTCTTAGTTCTAACTTAAATTGTACTTTGAATATTTAAAAACTTTGGTGATGTTGCTCCGGTTGGCTATTTGGAAAACTTTGGATACTGTGATTGTACTGAACTTTGAATGATTGTACTAAACTTTGGTGTTTGATATAAATTTTGGTATTTGTAATTAACTTTGATATAAACTTTGGTGTACTGTGTAATTAGAATTTAGAATGTCCGAGTTTTTATTGAAGTGCTGTAATTTCAAACTATAGCCCAGCCATAATTCATAACTCATAAATCGTAACAAAGTTCATAAAAGTTCGAAATTGAGTTCATAAAAAATTCGATTCGAAATTGAGTTCGTTCAATTGATTCAAACCAAACTTAGTTCGAAATTAATTCAAACCAAACTCAAACTGAATATAAGTTCGATTCGGTTCGGTTCGTTTGCAACCCTATTAATCCCAGGTGTCTTCTTTACTAAAATCTAAAAAAAAAAAAATTTAAATCTGGCACATGTCAGTACTACACCCCTACTGGATTCTGACTAGCCCAATTTCAATTTATAATCATATTTTGCACCCACGAGCTTGACACAAAATTTGTTTGAATGAAGGACAACTTAGAGGTGATATGCAATTTAAACTATCAAAACACTTACACCTTGTTTGGATGGAGAGTAGAGGAAGGAAGAGGAGGTGAAGAATGGAAGGGAATGGAATAGAATAAAAAGAAATATTAAGAAATTTAACCTTTTCGTGTTTAGATAATTAATGAGATAAAATAAATTTAACTTTCCTTTCTGTCTTATTTGTTGTTTGGTTAATTAAAATTTAGAAGGTTAATGAGAAATTTGGTAATTGTTGTAGGTTTGTGACAAAAAAACTTGTATGAAAAATATATAGGTAAGACATAGGATTGAGCATTTGTGCTATTTTTTCTAAAAATATTTGCAACAAAATTTCTTTCCATCCGTTACACTCCAAATCGGAAGGAAAAACCGATTCTATTGATTACAATGATACAAATTGATTACAATGATACAAGGTTAAATCTTTCAACTCCTATACCCTTCACCTCCAACATAATTTTATCAACCAAACACGATTCAACGGAAAGTTTTCTTTTATTTCAATTGTCTCCCTTCCTCTACTCTCCATCCAAACAAGGTGTTAATACAACTCACAATCATATTTGCATATTTATAATTACACAACAAACTTAAAATGCAGTTCAGATATTTTTCTAACAGGACATCAAACAAAATAACAAGATCACAAACGAGTCTCGGGAAGAAAATCTCACCCAGCAGAAACAGCCGAGACCCATTGGAGAGTTCGCGCGCTCACTGATGCAGATGCGCACACGACAGTATCGCGCTTTCTTTCCTTCATCGGCGAACCAATCCTGAAAATTTAGGTAATAAAATAAAACAATAGGTAGAAGAGAGATAGAATGCAAGAATTTGTTTTTATTTCTTGATTGCTTTTCACAGTACATGTATTGCCCTATATATAAGAATTGATTACAGCAGCCTATTCTTTCTGATTACAACAATAACCGCCTAACAACCAAGTTACATTTGACTAGCTGACTTTCATCTAACTAACTGTAACTATGTTGACTAAGTGGTAACTGACTAACTGCCATCTGGAGCTGCTGATTCATTACTGTTATTAGCCCCCCCCCCGCAAGCGAGACTTGGGGAACCCACAGTGAGCTTGGAGGTAAGAAGAAGAAAGCGAGGAGAAGCGAGAGGCTTAGTAAAAATATCCGCCACTTGATCCTTGGAAGTGAGAAAACGAATTTGGAGGGATTTATTAGCAACCCGTTCTCTTACGAAATGATAATCAATCTCTATGTGCTTGGTGCGGGCATGAATAATCGGGTTGGAAGCAAGGAAGGTGGCTCCAATATTATCACACCATAGAATGGGGGAAGAAGAAAGAGAAGCATGTAATTCCGTCAAAAGGTATTGCAACCAAATGAGCTCGGAGCTAGTAATAGCAAGGGACTTGTACTCGGCTTCCGTACTTGATCGGGCAACCGTGGGTTGCTTTTTCGAACCCCATGAAATTAGGTTATCACCAAGAAAGATGCAGAAACCGGAAGTCGACTTGCGATCATCAATGGAGCCGGCCCAATCCGCGTCACTATAAGCATTGAGAACAAGTGATTTGGCCGGTTTGAGTGTAAGCCCATGGGAAATCGTTCCTTTAAGGTAACGAAGGATTCTTTTAACCGCAGCCCAGTGGAGAGTTGTAGGGGCTTGCAAGAATTGAGAGACCCGATTGACGGCGAAGGCAATGTCGGGGCGAGTGAGAGTCGCGTATTGTAAAGCTCCAACAATAGACCGGTATAGATGAGGGTCATGAAATGGATCACCTTCAAAACGGGACAGAGAGGTGTGAGGCACCATAGGGGAAGGTAGAGGGTTGGAGTTATGCATATTGGCACGGGTCAGGACCTCTTGGATGTATTTCGGCTGAGAGAGATGAAGCCCATAGGATGTCGGTTTGACTTCAATGCCAAGAAAAAAGTGAAGATGCCCAAGGTCCTTGATAGCAAACTTGTGTTGTAGAGAGCGAATAAGAGCTTGAATGAGCTCTAAGCTGGAGCCGGTGACGATTATATCGTCAACATACACAAGTACAAAGAGAAAAGAACCATTAGTTGAAAGAATAAAAAGAGATGGATCATAGAGGGAAGCTTTGAAGCCTTGAGAAATGAGAGCCGAATTTAATGCATAAAACCAAGCACGAGGGGATTGTTTGAGGCCATAGATAGCCTTGATGAGGCGACACACATGATTTGGCCTAGAAGGGTCCTCAAAACCCGGTGGTTGTTGCATGAACACGGTCTCGTGAAGTTCGTCATGTAAAAACGCATTTTGAACATCTAATTGGCGAACCGGCCAACCATAGGAAAGAGCCAAGGTGAGAACAAGACGGATGGTAGTAGGACGGACAACCGGGCTGAAAGTTTCAAAGTAATCAATGCCTTCCTCTTGATGAAACCCTTTGGCCACAAGACGGGCCTTGTACCGTTCTAACGAGCCATCGGCACGTCTTTTGATCTTGAAGACCCATTTGCACCCGACTACATTTTGCCCGGAAGAAGACGGAACTAACTCCCAAGTGTGATTGGACAAGAGAGCCGCATGTTCCTTATTCATGGCCTCGACCCAATGAGGGTGCACCTTTGCTTGATTGTACGTGCGGGGCTCGATTTGATCATGAGATTCGGTTAGAAGGGCAGTATGATCAGGAAATAATTTTGGTTTGCGAGTTTGGTCACGGGTACGGGTAATCATGGGATGAGTGGAAGGAAAAATCGGCTCTGTGGAAGAAGAAGCCGGGGTGTGGGGTTCAGTGTTAGGCTCTCTGTTTGAAGGCAAGAGAGAAGGGCGCAATTGCCTGGAGTAAGTTTTTGAAAAACGCCCTGGATCCGCTCCAGCAGGGGTCGGACCCGCACTAGGTAGAAGAGGAGCACCTTTCCTGGATCCTGGATCCGCTCCAGCAGGGGTCGGACCCGCACTAGGTAGAAGGGGAGCACCTTTCCTGTTGTACACCTGTATGGGTTGGACAGGATCGGCTGCACAAGGGGTTGGACCCGAAAACTCTTTGGATGCATTAGATGGGGAACCAGCGGCTGAAGAATGAACCAGCGGCTGGTTATGTGTGAAGCCATCATGTGAGGAGGGATCGGCAGTGGCAGAAGCAAGGCGCAAAAGATGAGATGAGTTGCCAGGGGGCAGCAGGTATAAACTTGTGACAAGTGGAGAGGTAGGTGCTGAAACAGAGCCTTGATCTGCATGAATTTTCTTGAAAGGAAACTGCATTTCATCAAAAACAACGTGTCTAGACACAAAAATCTTGTTAGTGTCAATATGCAAACATTTGTAACCTTTTTGAGAAAGAGGATAGCCAAGAAAAACACATGGCTTGGAGCGAGATTGTAGCTTTCGATCATTGTACGGTCTAAGATAAGGAAAGCACAAGCAACCGAGAACCCGTAGAGAAGAGTAATCGGGTTCTTTTTGAAAGAGGGTAAAGAAAGGGGAAGAAGAATTATTCGTGGAGGGTTGACGATTAATCAAGTAGACCACACTTGAAAAGATGTCATCCCAAAACTTATCGGGAATATGAGAGTGAGTCATGGAAGCAAGTGCTAGCTCAACAATGTGACGGTGTTTGCGCTCGGAAACACCGTTTTGTTGTGGGGTATGAGGGCATGTGGTTTGGTGAAGGATAGAGGGAAAAACCCGAGTGATAGGTTTGTATTCCGCACCACCATCCGTGCGAAGGATTTTAATGGTATGACCAAGTAAATTCTCAACTTGAGATTTAAACAAGGTAAACACTCGAGTGACCTCATCCTTAGTGCGCAAAAAATAGATCCATGTGTAACGAGAAAAGTCGTCAATAAAGGTTATGTAATAACGAAAACCGTTATGAGATAAAACCGCATTGGGACCCCATAAATCGGAATGAATTATTTCCAAAGGAAAATTTGTACAAGAATCACTAGAAGAAAATGGCAATCGATGAGCTTTAGCCATGCAACAATCATGGCATAAAGCCATCCTTTTATTTGTACAAGGTAAATCATGTAAAGCTAAAATCTTTTGGGTAGTAAGAGAGGATGGGTGTCCAAGTCTAACGTGCCATACATCGGCGGAGGCTCTTGCACCATACAAAGCTTGAGGAGGCCAATTTATTGGAGGAGGAAAAGAATAAAGGCCATTAATGAGCTTCACTTGAAGAAGCTCCTTCAAAGTTTGCCGGTCCTTAATGACACAATAAGAAGAAGAAAATTCAATAAAAATTGAATTGTCATGAAGGAGTTTAGATAAGCTCAAAAGATTTTTGGTGAATGTAGGGACATGTAAAACATCTTTTAAAAGCAAGGTGAGATGAGAAAATGATAAGGTGCAAGAGCCTATATGAGCAATTTTCATACCATGACCATCTCCTATGTGAAGAGAATCAAAGCCCTCATACGGCAAAAATGAAGAAAGATTGTTGAGATCGCTTGTAACATGATGAGTGGCTCCCGAATCGAGATACCACTCGGAACCAGGTGAGAAGGAGGTGGTCTGTACATTATTTGCTTGGAACCCATGCTGAACCGGTTGAGCTAAATGAGCCTGATAGACCTGTTGGGTTTGATCAGGATAATTCAGCAGGTCTGTTCTGTACCAACAAATAAGGGCATTGTGGCCACGTTTTGAGCAGATCTGGCAAATTGTGTTTCTGTCTGCATTGAGGCCTGGATCGGACTGAGGAGTAGTCGGCCTGCTATAATTGGGCCTTGGTACAGAAGTGGAATTAGGCCGACTAGTAAGAATAGGCCTAGGGTTCGGATTTTGCAAAATAGGAGGGCGATTTTGATAATTGCCACGGGGTCTGTAGTGAGAGTTCTTACCGGGTCGAGAGTTAGAAGACCGAGCACCTGCCTTGGGTTGGGTGAACAGGGCGGAGGGATTTTGCAGAGAGGGTAGAGATCCACCTTGCACTTGATTTCCGCCAAGTTGAGAGAAGAGCAGCGACTCGTGATTGAGCAGCATCGCCTGGAGATCAACAAAGGATAGAGATTCCTTTGCATTGGCAGCGGCAACGACGGAATTGAACTCAGAACCGAGTCCGTTAAGGATTTGAATTACCAGATCATCATCACTCACTGGAGACCCGATAAACGCAAGTTCATCAGCAATTGCTCTCATGCGCTGACAAAAATCGGAGCAACTTGATCCTCCCTTTGTTGTGTTCTGCAATGAACGGCGAAGCTCAGTCAGACGTGCACGGGAAGAGGCTGAGAAGGTCTGTTGCAAAGTTTTCCAGAGCTGCGCAGAGGTGGTACAGGCAACCGTCTGATTGAGGATTGTCTCGGAGAGAGAGGATCGCATCCAGGTGAGTAACAGCTGGTCCTGTTGATACCAGTGATAGAATGCGGGATTGCTTGATTGAGCACCAGCAACAGTGAGAACTTTGGGCGGCGGATCATCTGTGAGGTACTTGAACAATCCATGACCATGGAGTGCTGGCTCGATCTGACACTTCCATGTCAGGAAGTTGCTTCTTGTGAGCTTAGTAGAGATTAGGAGATTGAGTACTACAAGGCGATCTGTAGTAGGATAGGTTGCGTTTACAGTCGCTGTAGACTCTGAATTGAGAAAGGAACTAGGATCGGACTCCATTGAGATGGAGCTCTGATACCATAAAACAATAGGTAGAAGAGAGATAGAATGCAAGAATTTGTTTTTATTTCTTGATTGCTTTTCACAGTACATGTATTGCCCTATATATAAGAATTGATTACAGCAGCCTATTCTTTCTGATTACAACAATAACCGCCTAACAACCAAGTTACATTTGACTAGCTGACTTTCATCTAACTAACTGTAACTATGTTGACTAAGTGGTAACTGACTAACTGCCATCTGGAGCTGCTGATTCATTACTGTTATTATAAAAGCCACCGAAACCAACCAGCGTAGAATGATTCAGTGGAAACCAAAAAAAAAAAAAAAAATGCAAAGAGAGTACATTAAGTCTAGCAATTAAATGATTAAATAGGCCGATAATGTGGCTAAGAATTGTTTGTCGGATAGTGGTGCCAGTACCTGAGGGGATTAGCGAGTGGAGAGCGAATTGGGATGCCATGAAAGAGAGAGACGCTAGCACGATTCCTTCCGACTTTCAGGTGAGAAATTGAAGGAGTGGAGAGCGATTTGGAAGGGAGAGACAATCGGAGGGAAGCCATGGCAATGCTTCTTCTCTTATTTTAGTTAGTGATTTTACAGTAAAAAATGGAGACGAGAATGATCTGGGATTTAAAGGAACTCCAGGTACAAATATAGACGAGAGAGAACTACTCTAATTTCCTGCGCCATATATCAAGTACCATAAACTGTAGCGAGATTATTATATTAATAAAACGGGTCATCACCAAGTGATGTGCAGTTTCTGTATGCGTGGCTTGGAATCTGGAATGAACGAAAGCTTCGAGAAAGGCGCGAGATCTGAAAAGGCTGTGCCACGTGGCGGGTTCTAGCGGGAACAATAATGGTCTGGCTCACGTGAGACGCCTCACACCTAAAAATAAAAGGCAACGAGGAGATGACACGTGTTCCTGTGGGGCACACCTGTCAATAGGTTTTCATTCCGTCTGACAAAACTATGGCTTTCTTCTGATTTAACCTGCCGACATTTTTAAAATACCCAAAGTTAATTACAGATTAATAAAAATGTCCAAACCGGTCATTTAATAGCCGATCTCCTGATTAATTTTTTTTAGAGACAAATAGCTAAAATACTGAAATATAATACTAAAAATCGAATTTTTTAGTTAAATATTTATCAAATTAATTTTTTGATAGCATATTTACTAGTTTTTTATTAAATATATCACACGGACTGTTTGTTGTTTGAACATACAAAATGAAAGATATTGAACACTAAATATCAGATAGTAATTTTGATACAAGTTCTGAGTTTTACCATGCTGCATACGACACTGTCACTAGCCGCAAACGGTTCGTCGTGTGTCTACCGATGATAAAAAACTTGAACTCAATTTTTGAGGTACTAAACGACGTTTTTTTGCAATTATGACTCTGTCGGCCCCCTGGAGATGACTCTTAAGATGCCATCCATCTCGTCTCGTCCCAAGTTTTTTGAATTGGGATCGTACGCACATATCCGAGTTTCCTAGCCAAAGTTACGGCCGTTTAAAAATTTTTAAAAAACAACGATGCTTTCGTGCAAAAACACCGATGTGCACCTATGCTTTTTGCACGGCTTGTCGACGGCAGAAGTGCATCGATGTTTCATTACAAAAACATCAGCAATGCACCGATGTTTTTTCAGCACTACCCTGCCTAATTGCCAATCATAAGGCTAACGAAACATCGTTGTTTTTGCAATGCTAAAACTAACGAAACATCGTTGTTTTTGCAATGCCTTAGCATTGAAAATATCGGTGCTAAGGCTAACGAAACATCAATGTTTCGTTAGTCTTAGCATTGCAAAAACACCGATGTTTTCAATACTAAGGCATTACAAAAACAACGATGTTTTGTTAGCCTTATGATTGGCAATTAGGCAGGGGTAGTGCTGAATAAACATCGGTGCATCGCTGATATTTTTGTAATGAAATATCGATGCACTTATGCCGTTGACAAGCCGTGCAAAAAGTATTGGTGCATCATCGTTGTTTTTAAAAAAAATTTAAACGGCCATAACTTTGGCTAGGAAACTCGAATTTGCGCGTACGACCCCAATTCAAAAAGCTTGGGACGAGACGGGGTGGATGGCGCCCTAAGGGTCATTTTCAGGAGGCCGACGAAGTCAAAATTGCAAAAAAAAAAATTCGTTTAATGCCTCAAAAATTGAGTTTAAGTTTTTTATCATAGGTATACAAACGACGACCCGTTTGCGGCTAGTGACAGTGTCGTATGCAGCATGGTAAAACTCAAAACTTGGATCAAAATTAATGATCTAATGTTTAGTATTCAGTATCTTTCATTTTGTATGTTCAAAAAACAAACAGTCCGTGTGATATATTTAATAAAAAAATGGATAAATATGCTATCAAAAAATTAATTTGACAAGTATTTAACTAAAAAATTCGATTTTTAGTGTTATATTTCAGTATTTTAGCTATTTATCTCTAAAAATAATAATAATAATAATCAGGGGACCGGCCATTTAATGGTCGGTTTCCCTTTTAAATAGGGACTGGCCATTAAATGGCCGGTTTGGGCATTTAAAAAAATACCATATGGGTCTGGGCATTTTTATTAATCTGTAATTAACTTTGGGTATTTTAAAAATGTCAGTTTAACCTGGCTTACATAATACGATTTTTTTAACAAAAATAAGGATCAATTCTTATTTAATTATATATACATATACGATCTTGGTAATAAATACAAGTAATAGATATATTAGATACAATATTTTAAAATGAAGAGAAATAATTCATATGATATTTGAGTGATTTTAGAGAGGTAGTTATGTGATTAATAGAGAAAAAAAATTGATAGTGGGGGTAAAATACAGGAATAAGTTACTTATAATAAATTTTTTTATTTTTCTATATCTCTAGTTTAATCTCTTTTCTTGTTTAGTACTTCATATTTCATAATGATAATGTTTATTATCCTTCTATTTGACTTTCTAATAAATATAATCTAAAAAATTAAAGTGAAATAATGAGATGATAATATTTATCGCTGCTTTATATTAGATAAGATTTATCTTCTTATCTTTCTTTTTTATCAATCTATGTGCGAAATAATAAGAGTTATCTCCTCCTTTTTAGCATTCTATGTGCGAAAAAATAAGAGTTATTTTTTATCTTAGTTTTATATTAGATAAGAGTTATCTTCTTCTTCTTTTTTAAATACTTGACGGAAAAATAATATGAAGAATTAATGATACAACATTTGTCATTGTTTTTCAAAAATCATGTTTGCTATAAAAATAAAATAATAAAATAGAAGTAAATTAATCATCTTTGATAGAGCAATAAGCTAAAATAATAAAAATTAGTCTCTCCTTATCCTCTGTTTTATTAACTAACTTCCTTATTCTCTGTATTTTATTAAAAAGAGTGAAAAAAAAAATATCATATATCCTTCCACCTTGTTTCTCTCAAACACAGACAAAATATAGACCTTACAAAATTATGTATCTTCTCTGCATTAACTTACTGTTTGAGTTGAATCCGAACCATTCAATTAGAATTTGGACCAACCGATTCACACTTGTAATGCACCGGATTTCTTTAATACTCGTGCTCATATGTAGGGATCCAAATACGTGACTTGTCGTGACTAGTCACGCCATGACCGAATTTGAAATGACAGTCGCGGCATGTTAGTCACGCATGACAAGCTACGGTTTTCACGTTTGGTCACATGTAACTATTTCTTTATTTTAAGTTAATTTATTTAAGATGCCCCATTCGATCAAGATTTAATGTTTCTAATTACACGTGACTTGTGTGATCACGTAACGTGCAGTAATCAGATTTTTCACGTGACATGTTGTGCCAAGTTTCGAAAGATAGTTACGTAACGCGAATAATCACAACACGGAACATATGAGTCATACTACATACAGGGGCGGACCCAGTGTAATCCAGGGGGGGGCAGCTGCCCCCCCCTGGATTTTGAGTTTTAGTGAAGATTTATCGATTCCGACCAACTTTGGCCCCCCCCTGGAATTTTTTTTGCCCCCCTCTGGACGTTTGATTTGTAATTCGGGTTAAATTTAGGATTAAAATTGAAATAAATTTGTTGAATTTTGATTGGTAATTAGAATTATAAGTCAGATAATTAGAAATTACAAGTCAAAGCATTGGAAAGTACAAGTTAAAGCATAGTTTTTTTATCGAGTACTCAATTGGTTAATGGATTTAAATCCGATTAGGTAATTAAACCCGATTCGATATTTTTTTTGCCCCCCCTGACGAAAATTCTGGATCCGCCCCTGACTACATAACCAGTACACATGTTGTGCAATAATGAAACTGTAACGTGTCGTGACGTCTCCGATTATGGCATTACTTTGTTGGATCCCTATTAATACGTGTGAACGAATCAGATTTAAACTGAAACGGTGCATTACAGCGTATTGGGAAGAGGAGAAACTAGCTGGCTCCTCAACGATTTGGAGCTTCCAGCGTATTGGGCTACAACAAAACTTAAAAAACGGACTTTAGGTCACAACTGGGCTGCGCTCACAAGCGAAAGATATATAAATGCAAGCCCTGTTATCAGTTTTAGATTTCTCTCTCTGAGGCACTTCAACATTTCGACTAACCTCTTTATGACCCGCAACTTCTTTAAATTCGCATCCTCTGAGATATCTCAAACTTTGCGTGACTTTATGGAAAATCTCAACCATTCAAATACGTTATGTACGAATCTCAAAGTACAAATAATAATGGCCCCTGCGCTATCCCCAAATAGGCACCGGACACGTCGGTCACGCAAAAGTTGAGATATCTCAGAGGATACGCACTCAACTTCTTTCCCCACGTCTTGAACAATTTATAACGATTAAACATTAGTATATAATTTTATCAACGACAAATAATGTAAAAAAATAGTAACAAAATTCTAAAAAATATAAAATTTGATCTTCAAGAATATTTTATTATGAAAATCATGTTGAGCAGTTTGAATCGACTGTTCAGACTTTAAAAACAGAGATAAAAGATATAGAGCATATTGGAGCACAAAATCATGATGCATTTGAACTCTCCTCTTATACTTAACATATTACTTTATTTCTTTTTTTTTCTTATCGAGTAGTGCAT